>JAKWJD010001755.1:12514457-13101957 GCA_027705065.1 Solanum peruvianum
ACAAACCTCTTTAATATTAAATGCATGGAAAAATTCCGCATCAAGATTCAAGAATATCAATGAATGCTTGATCCTTTCTTCTTTTCTCTTATTATCTGTTCTTGAACTCTCAACTAAAACCTAAGTGTATATTAGGATTATAAATCTTAACCTTATACGAATAGACCTCTAAAATAAAACTCTTAAACGAATTGAATCTGTGTGGTTAACGAAAAGATCAAAAAACCCTTAACTATTTTACAACCTAACTTCAAAAGGATATATCTCACTCATCCAAACTTGAAACTTAGAAAACTTGGTGGCGTTGGAAATATAATTCAAGGATCTTTCCAACCTACCTCGTAGACCACCTATATCATCCTGTGGTAGGAGTTATGGTCATGTGGAGTTGACCCAAAAACCATATTAGCCTAACTCTCCAAAATTCAGATTTTTTAATTTCCAATTTAGCTCTTTTAGAACTCAAGATGCTACATCTACTGACCTTACCTTAAACCTAAAGAAATTTTAAATTCCTTGGAAAAGACTTACGCACTAGAAGGATGGTTGAAGTGTTAACTCAAAAACATTTGGGGTGTTACAATTGCATATATTTAATTTTCCTTAAGTTATTCTCTTTTACCGATTTTTGCCCTTTGAAACCTTCAAATAGTATTTAATTTAAAACATTAACAATTCTTTTTGTATTTCTCTGTTTTTATCTATATATGTTCATTTTTTTTTGTTTCATGAAACTCACATCCCAAATTATCCTTTTAATTTTATAGTTTAACCAGTGAAGTAATCACCATCTAATGTATATGATTTATCTACCTTAGCCTGATTATATATAACTTTATGAAAATAAAATTATTTTTCTATTTGATTCATGCTTTAGTTTGACTCGATGGAGAACACTTTTGAATTTTTATTGGACATGAACAAGGTGTCGACAAAAATTTGGAATCGTATACCGATTTTGTATTTCTTTTTTCATTTATGTAATGTTATGATTAATGTCTTAAGAAGGATGCATGTGTTATATTTTTGCTTCTATGTTTATTTTTTTATCTTTATCTATTATTCTTCTTTAATTTAATTTTCTTAAATTATTTTCATAACATTTATTTGAGATTTTTGCAGATATTTTCATATAATTTGAATCATCCTAATAAATTTACAACATATTTCATGAGACACATGTGCATTGCACGTGTGTAAAAAATAGTATTATGATCATTTTTGTCACGACCCAAAACCGAGCTGCGACTGGCACCCACACTTACCCTCCTATGTGAGCGAACCAACCAATCTAAACCCGAACATTTCAATATAATATCAACAGAAAGTAATGCGGAAGACTTAAACTCATTAATAAAAACCAATTCAATAACTTCTAAAATTCAACATCTATTGTTTCCCCAAAATATGGAAGTCATCACCACAAGAACATCTATAATCAAGTTTCTAAACTAAGAGTACCCTAAGAAGCTAAACAAGTAAAAGCTAGTCCATGCCGGAACTTCAAGGCATCAAGACATGAAGAAGAAGATCCAGTCCAAGCTAGAAGCATTAGCTCACCCTGAAAATCCGGTGTAATGAAGACTGGCTAAAATTGCGGTTGAGTTGAAGACGACCGTCCGTTTGCTGCACTCCACAAATAACAAAGAAAGAAACATACAAGTAGGGGTCATTACAAAACACGGGTACTGAGTAAGTATCATCGGCCAACTCAAAATAGAAAACAATATATATCAAGTAATATTAAAAAATCAACTACAATACTCAACATGTAGCAGCAACAAGTACTATCATCATTAATAAGTACCGCCAAGTTCATACATGAGGACTCAAGCCTCAATACCATACTCATTTGGGAATTAGGTTCATTAGATTGAGTATATTAACATCATTCAAGATTCATTATCTTTATTCCTCTTGTGTTGGTACGTGACACTCCGCTCCCCTACTACTATGTGTCGGAACGTGACACTCCGATCCCCTAATTCTACGTTTCGGTTCGTGACACCCGATCCCCTAAATCTACGTGTCGGTTTGTGACACCCGATCCCCTAAATCTACGTGTCGGTTCGTGACACCCGATCCCCTAAATCTACGTGTCGGTTCGTGACACCCGATCCCTTAATTCTATGTGTCGGAACTTTACACTCCGATCCCCTAATCTCATTCTATCAATTCATCAAGCCTTCTCTTATACCAAGGCATCATCATTCTCATTACTTTAGTTCATCAAGCCTTCTCTTATACCAAGGCATCATCATTAACAAAAAGATTAGGGTTTCTTTCAAGATTTATGATTCAATAGCTTCATCATGCTTATTTTATCACCATTATATAATCACATTCATGCAAGCATACAATTAAGCATATAGAAGATGAGATAATATTACCAACACATATAATTCGCTAGTAAGAGTCTACTACGAATAGCATGAAAACCATAACCTTCCTCCACCGTAGATTCGTGATCAAGCAAGCAATTTCCCAAAGCAGTGTTCTTCCTCTTTCTCTCTCGATCGATCTTCTCTCACTCTCTTGTTCTTTTTATTTTTCTTATTCAAACCCTCTTTCTTTTACCCTAATTAGCATATAATTTAGTTTAAAAGATGAAAATAATAACCCACTAATTAACTCAAGGTTACCTCTTTTAACCCCCAAGTAATTAGACTTATTAACATTAACCCACTAACTTTATAATTAAAGCAGGAATAGTCAAAAACGTCCCTTAAAACATTTAAAGAAATCCAACCCAGCCTGGGATTACGCAGCCTGTGACGGCCTGTCAAGCCTGCGACGGTCCGTCCTCCTGCTCCGTCACAGAGTTCAGAGACTCAATTTCCTTGAAGAGTCTATGACGGTCCGTCGTGCCCACGACGGTCCGTCTTGCCATTCCGTCACGAAGTTCAGAGAGTCGATTTCAGTACCCAAATTTCAGAATTTCTAAGTGTATTAAAACGAGACCCCCTCGACGGTCCGTCGTGCCCATGACGGTCTGTCGTGGGGTCCGTCGTCTCAGCCAGTTTTCCAGAAATAAAATCTGCTGCTCAAAATGACTAAACAGGTCGTTACAATAGATACCAATTTACCCATCGTTCGTCCTCGAACGATCACAAGAAAAGAAACAAGGGCGAAAAGGAGTACCTTAATCTGTGAACAGATGTGGGTATCGTTCTTGTATATCAGCCTCCTTCTCCCAAGTGGCTTCTTCAACCGGTCGATTCTTCCATTGAACTTTGATGGATGCAATCTCCCTTGACCTCAACTTGCGGACTTCTCTAGCTAAAATAGAAACACGCTCCTCCTCATAACACAAATTCTCATCAAGCAAAACTGAATCCCAACGGATAATGTAGTTTCTATCCCCATGGTATCTTTTCAACATAGACACATGAAATACCGGATGCACTCCGGACAGCCCTGGAGGCAAGGCTAATTCGTAAGCCACCTCCCCTACTCGCTTAAGTACTTCAAAGGGACCAATATACCTTGAGCTAAGCTTACCTCGCTTACCGAACCGCATCACCCCTTTCATGGGCGAAACCTTCAACAAGACTTGTTCACCCTCCATGAACTCCAAGTCTCTAACCTTTCGATCTGCATATTCCTTTTGCCTACTTTGAGCCGCTAAAAGTTTTTCTTGAATGCACTTCACTTTATCTAACGATTCCCTCCGAAGGTCAGTACCCCAAGGTCTAACCTCAAATGCATCAAACCAACCAATGGGAGACCTATATCTTCTCCCATACAGTGCTATAAATGGAGCCATATCAATACTTGAGTGATAGCTATTATTTTATGAAAACTCCGCTAAGGGTAAGAAGCTATCCCAATGACCACCAAATTCTATCACACATGCACGAAACATATCCTCCAACACTTGAATCGTTCGCTCTGACTGACCATCGGTCTGAGGGTAAAATGTGGTACTCAGATCAAACCTAGTACCCAACTCCGCATGCAATGTTCTCCAAAACATAGAAGTAAACTGCGTACCTCTATCTGATATGATGGAGAGTGGAACCCCATGCAACCGAACCATTTCTGAGATGTAGATTTTGGCTAACTTTTCTGCATTATAGGTCACCTTGACCGGAATGAAATGAGCAGACTTAGTTAATCTGTCCACAATCACCCAAATGGAGTCATACTTGCCCATTGTCTTTGGAAGACCAACCACGAAATCCATTGCAATTCTTTCCCACTTCCATTCAAGAATGTGCATTCTCTGAAGTGTTCCTCCGGGCCTCTGGTTTTCATACTTTACTTGTTGACAATTTGGACACTTGGCAACAAAATCAACAATGTCGCTTCATTCTACTCCACCAAAAGTGTTGCTTTAGGTCACAATACATCTTGGTTGCACCCGGATGTATAGAATACCTTGAACTATGAGCCTCTGTAAGAATAGTATGGATCAAATATTCGACGCAGGGTACACATACCCTTCCCTTAATTCTCAAAACATCTTCCTCATCGATTTGTGCTTCCTTATCCTCTCCTCGCAACACTTTATCTCGGATCCAGATCAATTTGTCATCATTAAACTGCTTTCCCTTAATCTTGTTAAGGATGGAAGATCTTGACTCCACGCAAGCCAAAAATCCTCCCTTCTCATTTACTTCTAATCTCATAAGGTCATTAGACAGAATCTGAAGTTCTATAGCCAATGGGCGTCTAGAAACTTGCAAGTGAGCTAGACTTCCCATGCTTCCCGCCTTTCTGCTTAAAGCATCTGCCAGGACATTAGCTTTTCCCGGATGATACAAGATTGTGATATCGTAGTCCTTCAATAGTTCCATCCATCTCCTCTGTCTCAAGTTCAAATCCTTCTGAGTAAAAACAAATTGTAGGCTACGATGATCCGTATAGACCTCACACTTAGCCCTATATAAATAGTGTCTCCATTGCTTTAATGCAAACACTACCGCAGCAAACTCCAAATCATGGGTCGGATAGTTACGTTCATGCACTTTTAATTGCCTCGAAGCATAAGCAATCATATTCTTCTCTTGCATTAGCACTGCACCCAAACCCGAATAGGATGCATCACAATAGACAATGAAATTCTTACCTTCCACTGGCAAGGTGAGAATGGGTGCAGTAGTCAACAATGTTTTGAGCTTCTGAAAGCTTTCTTAGCACTCATCCGACCAAAAAAATGGGACATTCTGCTTAGTCAAGCTTGTTAGTTGGGAAGCAATATAAGAGAACCCCTTAACAAATCGGCGGTAATAGCTAGCTAAACCAACAAAGCTCCTTATCTCTGTAACATTTGTAGGTCTCTTCCAATTCTTCAGTGCTTCAATCTTAGATGGATCCACCATCACTCCATCCTTCGAAACCAAGTGTCCTAAGAAGGACACCGAATCTAGCCAAAACTCACACATGGAGAATTTGGCGTAAAGCTTTTTCTCCCTCAACATTTCCAATACAATTCTCAAGTGCTCCTCACGTTCTTCCTTACTCTTTGAGTATACCAATATGTCATCAATGAATACGATGACAAAGAGATCCAAATATGGCTTACAAATCCCATTGATCAAGCTCATGAAAGCAGCAGGGGCGTTCGTAAGCCCAAAAGACATTACTAAGAACTCATAATGCCCATATCTGGTCCGAAAAGCAGTCTTGGGCACATCCGTTGCTGGTATTTTCAATTGATGATAACCCGATCTCAAATCAATCTTAGAGAAAACACAAGCACCTTGTAACTGATCGAACAAGTCATCAATGCGAGTAAGAGGATACTTGTTCTTAATAGTTACCTTATTCAGTTGTCTATAGTCTATGCACATCCGAAAACTTCCATCCTTCTTCTTCACAAACAAAACCGGAGCACCCCAAGGAGATGCACTTGGTCTAATAAAACCTTTGCTTAACAACTCTTGAAGTTGGGCCTTTAACTCTCTTAACTCCGCGGGAGCCATTCTATAAGGGGGTATAGAAATGGGGCGAGTACCCGGTTCCAAATCAATGCAAAAGTCCATATCTCTATCCGGTGGCATACCAGGAAGATCTGCAGGGAACACGTCCAGAAACTCACGGACTACCGAAACCGACTCAATAGGAGGTACTTGGGTAGTGTCATCCCTGAGATGTGCCAAGAAAGCTAAACACTCTTTACTAACAATTCTCTTAGCACGAAGAAAGGAGATGATACGAACCGGAGTGGAAGTGTAGTCTCCCTCCCACACTAACTGATCTATCCCAAGCTTGGCTAACGTCACGGTTTTAGCATTACAATCCAAGATTGCAAAATTTGGAGAAAGCGAAGTCATACCCAGAATTACATCGAACTCAACCATTTCTAGGATAACCAAATCTATGTAAGTGTTGCTTCCCACAAAAGTCACCAAACAAGACCTATATACTTTTTCAACTATCACAGACTCACCGACCGGAGTAGAAACACGAATAGGCATGTCAAGCAATTCACAAGGTAAATTAAGACCAATAGCAAATGAAGAAGATACATAAGAAAATGTGGATCCAGGATCAAACAATACAGAAGCCATGCAATCACAAACCAAAAGATTACCTGTGATGACAGCATCAGATGTCTCTGCTTCAGACCGCCCAGGGAAAGCGTAACAATGGGCCCCATTACTTGTCTGTCCGTTGCCCCTACCATGTTGCGTTGTAGTGGCTCCAGTTTTCCCATCACCCCGGCCGTTTTGGTGACCACCATTACCTCGACCACCACGTCCTCCAGAATAACGGCCTCTACCATGACCACCTCTACCTCTAGCTATTGGGGGTCTATAACTCTGTTTTTGACAATTCCTCGTAATATGTCCAGTCTCCCCACATCTATAAAATTCTCTGGAGTCAATCATAGGTCTCTAAGAGAAGTGTTGACCGGTCTGAGGTGGACCCCCAACTACAGTCTGTAGTGAAGACTGAATTGGTCGGACTGAGTGACCTCCTGAACCCTGTCCTCTATTGTAAGAGCCATTAAACTCACCTCCCTTTCGAAACCTTTTTGATGTCGATGTCATGGTGAAGTCATCTGGTTTCACTCCTTCCACCTCTATCATGAAGTCTACGACTTCTTGGAAGGATTTCGGTGTAGCCGCTACCTGTAAGGCTGAAATCCGCAACTCTGACCTCAACCCCTTCACAAAACGGCGAATCCTCTCTTGTGAACTGAAACAAAGCTGGGTGGCATATCTGGATAATGCACGAAAGTTATCTTCATATGCAGTAACCGACATCCTACCTTGCTCTAGGCTGAAGAACTCATCTCTTTTCCTATCCCTCAAAGTCTGGGGGATATACTTCTCCATAAACAAACTAGAGAATGAGGCCCAAGTCATAGGTCGTGCCTCTGTTGGTTGAAACTCAATATGTGACCGCCACCACATTTTGGCGTTCCCTTGAAAGTGATAAGTCACAAACTCAACACCAAACCGTTCTACTATACCCATCTTGTGTAGTAACTCATGAAAGTCAACCAGAAAATCGTAGGCATCCTCAGATTCAGCACCCTTGAACACTGGAGGTTTCAATTTCAAGAACTTACTGAAAATTTCATGCTGATCATTTGTCATTATAGGCCCTGTAGTCAGACGAGGAAATGTGCCTATTTCGAATGAGGCGTCCATGTGGGGAGCCCCAACAGCGGCCTGTCGTACTTCCGGAACCGGAGGTGCTGGTGCAGAAAACACTGGAGGTGTCTGGCCTTGATCAGATAACCCGCTAAGATAAGCAAGAACCTGATTAATCATCTCTGGGGTTGGTTGGGGTGGCAATTCCTCATTCTGCACTTTCTCATTCTCCCATTCCTCACCCTCTCTTACCACTTCCTCAGTTGGTGGAGGAGTCACCGCCCTAGTACCAGATGGGCTAGGTCCTTGTCCTCTTCCTCTAGAGACGTCCTCCCACGGCCTCTTGCCGCTATTCCTCTTCGAGTTACAGCCCCAGCGGTTGGCTCAGACGCTTCTTGTCTTGCCGATGTTGGTGTTGGCGCAGTCGTTGCTCTAGTTCTAACCATCTGCGAAATAGAGTGAAGATTGTCAGATACCAATTTGTATCACCTAGATACCAATTGGATCCAAGTAATAGCACGAAAGAAAGAAAGAAAGAATGGAATTTTCCTAATGTCTTATAGCCTCTCAAAGAAAAGTAAAGGCGTCCCCCTACCGTTCCTTAAGACTCTACTAGACTCGTTTTTGTGTGATGAGACCAACGAACCTAATGCTCTAATACCAAGTTTTTCACGACCCAAAACCGAGCCGCGACAGGCACCCACACTTACCCTCCTATGTGAGTGAACCAACCAATCTAAACCCCAACATTTCAATATAATATCAACAGAAAGTAATGCGGAAGACTTAAACTCATTAATAAAAACCAATTCAATAACTTCTAAAATTCAACATCTATTGTTTCCCCAAAATCTGGAAGTCATCACCACAAGAACATCTACAATAAAGTTTCTAAACTAAGAGTACTCTAAGAAGCTAAACAAGTAAAAGCTAGTCCATGCCGGAACTTCAAGACATCAAGACATGAAGAAGAAGATCCAGTCCAAGCTAGAAGCATTAGCTCACCCTAAAAATCCGGTGTAATGAAGACTGGCTAGAATTGCGGTTGAGTTTAAGAGGATGGTCCGTTTGCTGCACTCCACAAATAACAAAGTGAGAAACATACAAGTAGGGGTCAGTACAAAACACGGGTACTGAGTAAGTATCATCGGCCAACTCAAAATATAAAACAATATATATCAAGTAATATTAAAAAATCAACTACAATACTCAACATGTAGCAACAACAAGTACTATCATCATTAATAAGTACCGCCAAGTTCACACATGAGGACTCAAGCCTCAATACCATACTCATTTGGGAATTAGGTTCATTAGATTGAGTATATTAACATCTTTCAAGATTCATTATCTTTATTCCTCTTGTGTCGGTACGTGACACTCCACTCCCCTACTACTATGTGTCGGGACGTGACACTCCGATCCCCTAATTCTACGTCTCGATTCGTGACACCCGATCCCCTAAATCTACGTGTCGGTTCATGACACCTGATCCCCTAAATGTACATGTCGGTTCGTGACACCTGATCCCCTAAATCTACGTGTCGATTCGTGACACCCGATCCCCTAAATCTACGTGTCGATTCGTGACACCCGATCCCTTAATTCTATGTGGCGGAACGTGACACTCCGATCCCCTAATCTCATTCTATCAATTCATCAAGCCTTCTCTTATACCAAGGAATCATCATTCTCATTACTTTAGTTCATCAAGCCTTCTCTTATACCAAGGCATCATCATAAACAAAGAGATTTGGGTTTCTTTCAAGATTTATGATTCAATAGCTTCATCATGCTTATTTTATCACCATTATATAATCACATTCATGCAAGCACACAATTAAGCATATAGAAGATGAGATAGTATTACCAACACATATCATTCGCTATTAAGAGACTACTACGAATAGCATGAAAACCATAACCTACCTCCACAAAGATTCGTGATCAAGCAAGCAATTTCCCAAAGCAGCGTTCTTCCTCTTTCTCTCTCTATCGATCCTCTCTCTCTCTCTCTTGTTCTTTTTATTTTTCTTATTCAAACCCTCTTTCTTTTACCCTAATTAGCATATAATTAAGTTTAAAAGATGACAATAATAACCCACTAATTAACTCAAGGTTACCTCTTTTAACCCCCAAGTAACTAGACTTATTAACATTAACCCACTAACTTTATAATTAAAGCAGGAATAGTCAAAAACGTCCCTTAAAACATTTAAAGAAATTCGACCCAGCCTAGTATTACGCAGCCTGTGACGGACCGTCGTGCCTGCGATGGTCCGTCCTGCTGCTCCATCACAGAGTTCAGAGACTCAATTTCCTTGAAGAGTCTGTGACGGTCCGTCGTGCCCACGACGGTCCGTCCTGCCATTCCGTCACGAAGTTCAGAGAGTTGATTTCAGTACCCAAATTTCAGAATTTCTAAGTGTTTTGAAATGAGACCCCCTCGACGGTCCGTCGTGCCCATGACGGTCCGTCGTGGGGTCCGTCGTCTCAGCCAGTTTTGTAGAAAAAAAATCTGCTGCTCAAAACGACTAAACAGGTCGTTACAATTTTGCCCTTACTAGAAATGAAAATGTAATTAAATTTTTAATCATATATATATTTATATATATATATATATATATATATACATACATATATATATATATATATATATAGATAGATAGATAGATAGATAGATAGATAGATAGATAGATAGATAGATAGACATATATATATAAAAGAGAACCTTAAGCCCGCCTATTTGGCGCCACCATATGAAAGGATTCTCTTTAAATTTAATTTATTTCCAAGACTAGCCTTCCTCTTTAATGAAAAATTATAACTTTCATGAAAAGTTGTGACTTTTATAAAAAGTTTTGACTTTTATGAAAAGTTGAAACTTTTATGAAAAATTGTAACTTTTGGCATGAAAGTTCTGATATTTATGAAATGTTGCGACTTTTATGAAGAGTTGCTACTTTTATGAGGAATTCTAAATTTTACGAAATTTTGTGCCCTCTCCGAAGAGTTGTAACACTTCCAAAGAGTTGTGACCTTTCCTATAAGAGACAATAATCATATTCTATAGTACCCTTTTTTGTCTACAAATAGAGGACTAGAATGTGCATTTAGTGGAGTCAATTTTTTTCATTCTGTTTCATTCTAATTTTGCATATCTTAGTATGCACTACTAGAAATTTGGTCTGCTGTCATGGTTCAACTACCGTTGCAATAGAAGTTACTATCGTAGGCATAGGTCTAAGGCTATGGTTATCTCAACCGCTAAAACAGATCGCGTAGCAATAGCTCTATTGCTACGGTTCTCAGCGACGATTCATATAACTGTAGCCATACGATCACCTATATCCACGATTCTCATTTGAAATAATTGCCAATGGTTATGGACGTATTGGCACGGTTTTGAAGAATCGTAATAGAGGTTTATGCATCAGTTCTGTTAAGGCTATGGTTACAGTTTTCTTTCGATTCAACACATCGTTTCACTCTATTGCGACAGTTGTTATAGTATATTGCAATACTTTATAATAATTGTAGAACTGTCGCTTAATGTCTATTGCAACGGTTATTACCTGTTATTTGCAACAACTCTAATGCAATATTAGTAAGCTATTTATACATGCTATATACTAAATCATTCAAGAGAATAAATTTTATAACATAAAAACACACATAAATCGTTAACGAGAATAAATGTTCATTACCAAAATTAGAATTCAACATCCGTGATTCAAATATCAATTAAAGCAAAATATACAAATCTTTTTATAGCATTCAAAAAAGGTGAAACACATGCCATAGAATTTTCAATCTTCAAAAATATATGATTTCTAGAACATCAATAAAGTTTACATCAATACTTCAGCTCTTACGTCAAGTCTTCACTACTTCTTTCATCGCTTCTTCGATTTCATCACCTAATTACAATCACAAAAAAATATAAACAATTTAGCTAACCTCAAATCTTTGAAATTAACAAGTATACAAGTAGTTACAACCACACATTATCTTTTATAATTGTTCAACCCAAAAAATTGGAAATCACGTACATGCCAATAACATTCAACTGCTAGCTGCATTCAATCTTCTACAAGCAGCAGCAGAAACAAGAGACAAGACTACATGCAGTAACATGCATTAGTTACTACGTTGGCTCGACTAAACAAAATCATGAAGCTAGGATTCGACACTATCATGCTACAAGAAACTAGTAGCAGAAAGAAGAGATCAGCAGCAGAAACAAGAGAGAAGACAACAAGCAGTAGAAACATCACTAGCATGATTTAACACTATCATGCTACAAGAGACATGTTTAATTAGCATAAACAAGAAACCACAAGAAACCAGACTACAAGATCAAGTATCAAAAAATCATGAATCTAACAACTCGTCCTCTACTAGGCTACAAACAGCATCAGAAAACTCATGAACCAGACTAAAAGCAGCAACTCAGACATTAAACTCATGAATTAGGCATTTACTTATCCTCTACCTAACTTTTCCCCATCTTTCTTAGATCAATAGCATACTTTCCCATTATAATCCTATAGCAAGTAGCAACAACAAATAGTAATCAAAACATAGAATTAGCGACACCAACCTTGTTCAGCCCCTCGAACAGAAGTAGATTCTCTTGGTGAAGGAGTCAACAATGCTGCCAATATGTTAGAATCAATTAATCCTACATGCTTAAGTTGTGCAATAACATCTGCAATAACTTCTTGTCGCGCAATTTTCTTTTGTTCTACCATTTGTTTCTCCATTTTCTGCATCCTCTCTTGCATTTTGTGCATCCTCTCTTGCATTTGCTGCATTCCATCAGGTGTTGCACTTAAAGTTGATTCTGAATTGCAAAAAGAAATTTGTTTCATAGATCTCTTTGAAACTCCAGCGTCATATAGTCTTAGACATCCCGGATGTTCAGGACCCATGACGCTTGAAAATGCATCAACATACTCACTAGTTATGCTTATTTGTTTTCAATTTTCTCCATTTCAGCCTACCAAAGCATATCCAACAAGCACAATGTTATGAAATAAATAATTCATCACAATATAAAAAATGAAAATAGACAGGACACATACAATTTTACTAGTAGTATGTTCATTTGAGGCCTTGTACGAACGCCCTGGTTTTCTTGTTCTTGTAACCAAAAAGAGATCCTTAGATGATACTGTCTCCTTATCTTTCTCCTAGTCAAATTGAAATATATATAAAAAATAAACTCACACTGGAAGAGATCCAAAAGCAAATTTCATGAGCAGTGGATTAGAAACATTACTTAAGGAAAATGTACCTATTAATAAAAAGCCCCAAAATTTGATTAAAAAAATAATATATAAGAGAACTCACTAGCTTATTACGAACTAAAGCGAAACTCTTTTTGCCAGCAGTGTGTGGATTCATCAGTTTTTTTCGATTCTTTGCATTTGTTTCAAACATTTTCTGCGAAGAAATTAATCAGTAATGTTAACAAAATGTATATTAGTGGTTGTAAAGTGTACTAAACGAGGTCAATATTAGTTTGTCTTTCCTTTATTACAGTCTATCTTTCCTTAATAACAATCTGTCAATATTAGTCATTATATAGTGTTATGGTGTCTTGTAAAATGCCTGGGACTATTCGAACCTTCTTATCAATTCAACAACAAAAACAATTACAACATGAATAGTAGAACCAAAACATATTGACAAGTTATATTATTAGCAGCTTCCACCATTTAATAAACTTTATTCAAATGAATGACTAAAGGCACACTCAAACAAATTTCAAAGCAATAAGGACAGACCTAGATTAGAGTAAATAACATACACTATAGAAATAGACTGCATCAATCAAACAAATTAACTATCAATACATTAGTTTTGATTCTAGCAAAACATTTGATGTATTCGTAAAACAGTAACAAAGTTTATTGTTCACATGGAAAAAGTATTTCGGACAAACTATAACAAGTAATATACTCTTTATTAAAAAAACACAAAGGAGTTAGCTGGTCAATCTAACAATTACTATATAGCAGAATATTTTTATTACTTTCAATTACTTACCAATCAGCCTTCTCGGGTTCAAAACTAATTACTTAAAAAATCCTGAAGTGTTACCTCTGAGTTTGTTTCAGCCAAGTCTATAAATAACATAATTACACAATATATATTAGTAGGAAACCAAGCCAAAGAGAGGAAAAAATATAATAGATATAAGTCCAAGATAAGTAGCTTAGCTTAGAAAACTCCATCAACCAAAAATTCCTTTTTTAATCACACATACCAAAAAAAAAGTGGCATAATGAATCTATTGTTACTAAAATCAAGAAAATTGATTTATTTGAAACCCAAGATTGGATTTTTATCTTCTGTTTATCATCATCATACAATTATCACCAAATATAAGAACCCCATTTTGAATTCTTGGTTCAAATTAACCCCATTTTGCTTATTTTCTTTTTGACACAACCAAAGATCAAACAATGTTAAATCCAATGTACAGTATTCATAATGATTCCCAGGTCCTCGATTTCCCAGGAGGCGAGGTCAAATTCACCTCACATTTGAACTTTAATCCTTACACAAAGGAGGAGAGAGTGCACTGTTACAGGGTCCTTGACGATGATGGTTACTAAAACACTAGCGAATTTGCACCAATTAAAAAGGAAGTTGCACTGAAAATATATACTTATATAGTCACACTTTAAACAATGGATACAATATTTTATGAAGCACAAAGACAACGACTATATATTTCTATGTTATATTGTTGAATCAAACAAATATCGTCTAGATTAGTAAATCAAATGGTAGAGAAGAGAAAGAGACTCTGTAAGTAGATTTAGGGAATGGATTGAAAGAGAAGACTGTTTCAGCTCTCAGTTTGAATCAGAACTTCCCAGTAATATCAGGAAGCAGTTATTGTAGGCCATTAAAGTTGCAAAAAAACAAGAGAAGCCCCCAAATTGCAGCATATCATGAAGCCCATACCAACCATAGTTATATGGGAATTTTGGAAGATAAGAAATGCTAAAAGACATGTTAAAGAGGTCTTTTTTAATAAAGTGTTACATTCACTGTCAATATAATCTTAATTGTGTAAGGAATTAAAAACTTGAAAAACAAATTCAAGTTCAACACATTTCTATTAATTGGTATGTCGAAGTTAAAAATTGACACACAAATTCCTAAGACTAATACACTTGTATAAAAAATGATATAGCCAGCTTAAAATATAGACACCGCATCCAAAAAAACACAACGAACATGTAAGGTGAGTAGTAAATCATACAAAGTAAATCAATGTGTGCTTCGTGAATGATCAAAACAATATCGCAAAATGCACAAATCCATAAAATGTCATTAATTTTAACGAATAAATAGGGCATTATGTGTCACAGTTTATGCTAGCAGTGACTCATAAGGGAAGATAACATTCAATCGAACAAGCAAAACACATAGACAATATCAGAATCCGGATGTATTTCAAAGTAAAACAACAGTGATACTCAAGTTTAAACATCCCTTAATAATCAAACACAAAATTGAAGATAACTAAGCCTTAATCCGAAAAAAGTTGAGATCAGCAATATGAATACCAAAAACTAGAGGAGACAACACAGGGTCACACAACGACAATATTTACATCAAGATTTGTAGCCAGTCAAAGGACAAGAGAGTTTTTCAAAAACGAACTAGCTTAAGATATATCAGTCAACAAAAAGTAAAACAAATACCAATATGAAGTAATTTGGGAATAATTTTTGTTAAGATTCACATCAAATGGGGAATATTAAGGAAGAATTGAGCTAGAACAAACAAAAAAGCAGAGAGAAATACTTACTGATCAACAAATTTGGAGCACTAGATTTCGACTCTCATAATATCACAGAATCAAATAGGGGAAATTTATACACTAACTAAATTGGAGCAAATAACATAGATTTAACACTAACCCATATATTATTCTGTAAGATTTATCAAAATTATTTCAATGGGGACTTAGAAATCATGAACTAGCATAGAAAACTTAAACATTATTAACCTTTAAGATGAATTCGTAGTCGAACCTCTAAAAGATCACAAAAAAGAACGAGCTGGTTGTTTACCTCAACGATCTTCAGCAACATCATCAATGAGCTTCACAAACGAGCTTCAGTAACAACTTCACCTACGAGCTCCAGGAACAACTTCACCAACGAGCTTCACCAATAGCTTCACCAACGAGCATCACCACCGAGCTTCACCAACAGATTTCGTTTTACTCAACAAAATATTTAGAAATTCCTTTTACAGCTTCACCGTGAAAAGGGCTCTCTCACATGCTTTGATTAAAGTTACTAAAAAATAAGGGTTTCTGAAACAAATTTTATTCTTTTTCATTTACATTTTTAAAAAGGTACTAATATATCAGAATTATTTTATTAGGAGGGACTAATGTATATTTGCCAAATAATATTGGAGGGAAATATATTTTTGTAAGAGGGAAAATATTTAGGGCTAAAAAATAAGAATTATTTTTCTAAAAAGAACTGTTTCCATAGAGTAATCTATAGCGGCGGTTTAATAACTTGTTGCTATAGATTCTCTATAGGGACGGTTATAGGGATGATGCAACAGTTTATTTTAAGAATTGTTCTATGAGATTAGAGGATATTTGACCACGGTTATAACCGTTGTAATAGGTGACCTATTGCTAAGATGGTATAACCTTTGCTAAATAAGTGTTGCAGTAAGTCAAATTTCTAGTAGTGATGTTTTTTACAAACATTAGTTTATGCTTATTGTATTAAAATTGTCATTTTTGAGTATATGCTATGAACATTGTTGTTCATGTTTACAGAAAGTTAATGTTAGAAGTTTTTTTTAGTACAAATTAAATAACAAATGTCAATCGTATATTCAAGCAAGTTTTTTCTACTGAAATTGTTCAAGGTACATTAAAAAAAGCCATTCAAATCTCAAATTTCTTCATCAAGAATTTTATTCCTTCACATACAAGGATTCAATTTCGTGTTCTTCACAAAATCCTCTAAGAGTCAATAACATTACATACCCATATTTTTTTTGGTTTTTATGTTGTTATCTGTTTTTACGAAATGTTATCAATGTATATTATGAGTTCTTTAATGATTGAAAGTTGATTGAAGTGTTAGTAAATTTTTTAAGGTATCTTATTTCAAAACATAGTAACTTTTCTAGTTAGAATGATTTGTTATCATCAGTGAATATTCCATAGTTTACTCCCTTTAATGTATATTTTTCCTCGATGTTTTGGTGTCTCCTTACAATTGTATTGATTTTTTTTAGTATGTCTATAATCTTACTATGATAAAGATTTTCATTCTTTTTAATATTTTTTTTTTCATTCTACTCTTCTAAATGTTTTTGTTCTAAGTTATGATTATTTTCGTCAAGCTTAATTTGAAGAATATGAAACAAAACCTACTATAAACAAAAGTAACATCATAAAGATATGCCTACTAACATAGATTTATTATCCTTCATGTCCCATGTCATTGTTGAGCATTTGAATTATGTTGGGTAGAATCTTTTTTATTTTTTAAATGTTCGAGAATATTTCTTTAAAATGATGCTAGAATCAAACACGTTTAGCGATTTGTACTTTAATAATGCAACAATCATACGTAAATATTCTTGGAAAGGTTATAAATTTTCATTGATGAAGAATTCAGAAGGACCTTGTGCAGTTTAATGATGAATGAATTTCTTAAGGGTCAACAATATAATTTTGTTGTTGTTCCAAATTTATTTTTCTCCTTCTAAATGTCGTTAGAATAACAAATTAATAATAACAAGAAGTGGTTAACATTTGACCTTACACAAGTAGATTGTCTCCCAAAAAATTATTTATGTTGTTGTAGTATAAATTTTAAATAGTCTTAATTTATTTAAAAATCATATTTATCATCGAAAATTTTCACATAAATCTATTTACAAAAGGAGTTATTCTAACCATAAAATTATAAGACTCTCTATTTTTCATATACAAAAACAAATAATATAAAAAGTGATGTTTAGTCGCTACATAAAAACGTCAGTCTAACAAGATAATTATATCATATAACATATAATATGATAAATTATGTGAAATATAAAAAAAATTAGATATTAATTTTTTTATAATAAATATTTATATATTTACAATTTTTAAAATATGTGCCAATGTCAAATCATTTAATTCTTTAGAAATATTCTAAAAAACTACAATAATTTACCTTTTTTCCTTATAAAAGCAATTATAGGAATGATTGTTCAAAAAGATATAGAGATAACATAGGCCCGTGCAAAGCGCGGGTAAATTACCTTGTTAAATAATATTATTGAACTACATTTTCTTTCAATTAATTTGAAGTTGAAAAGAACTTATGACTTAATTTTGAAATCTGAAGGGGTGCATCAAAAATGAACGACTATTATCAGTTATGTGTTAAATTTTGAAAGGTAGTATCACAATTAATAGGGTTATATCCTCCAATTTATGAACTTCAAAGTGATACATCACAACCATGATAAACATACACCATATTTAATTGAAATAATACAGTTGTAATAAGGATATATTATTTAACTAGAGGAATATAAAAGAATCTATTGCTATCTCAAAAGCTACTAAGTTGGAGGAGGAAGAATCCTATGTAATTAACCTGACTATGGCACCAAGAGGGGTAAGAATATCAGAATTGTGCAATAATGTTGATGTGTCATACAATATTTTTAACTATAAATTAAGATTTTTCTCTCTAACATGCTACATTTATTTCTGTCAAATTTTAAGTAAATTATATTGTCATACAAAATAAATTTTTCTTTAATCGTTATGAGTTATTTATATTTTTGTTACTAGCCTAGATTGCCAACTAACCATTAACTTTAGTATATAAAGGTTGCACGTTATTATTTAAGTTTGTTTGTATCTTACATATGCAAAATAAGGTTATTATTATTTTAATGAGCGTCACAATGTGTATTGATAATATTTCAATCATGGTCATACATATTCAAATTTATTTAAACTATTAATTAAGATTTTATATTCTTAACATATTTTTACATTTATTTTTATCAAATTTGTATGTAAAAAGATTATATAATTATCAATAAAATTAAATGATCTTCTGTGAATTGCTATGAGTTATAAACTTTTCTGTTACCATCTTGATGGCCAAAATAACAATTACCTTTATTAAATAAGGTTGTTCATTATTGTGTAAATTAAGGTTGTTTATTTTTGTTGAAGTTTGTTTACAACTTATATGCTTACTATTTTTTAATTTGTACCAAAAAAATTAAGAACATAGTTAAATTATTTTAATACTTTAGAGCCAAAGGTAGAAATTCAAATAATGAATCAATGCAAAAACAAAAATTTGAAAAGGTATTTGAGGGTTTTCATGGGACAAGAACTATTTCTTTTTTGACCCATATGAATAGGATAAACATTAATTATTTTTATAACTCACATATAGAACTTTAAATATTCATCTGAATTCTTAAACTTATTTACTCAATGATATGGATATACGCACAAAGTGTGTGCCCAGAAACTTGTCTAATATATATATACCTAAACGAATAACATCAACACTCATTTTTTTTATAAAAACAAATAATTACTGAGAGTTAAGTAATTTTGACTTTTAGTTTGTGATTTTACTTGATAATTCTTGAATTCAAGTCATGGAAAATATGGATATTAATAGTAGGGAAATTTACATATATTGAAAATAGAAAACACTTAATTAGCTTTCATAGCTACAGTTTACCTAGTTGTTGTAACATTCTGAAAATCTAAGACGTAATCTACAGCCTAACAAGAGTGTCTAAGGGTTAGAACATTGTTTTATGGTCAAATATAATGAGTATAAGTTGTCTACGAAGTTTTAGAATCAAAGTGTCAGTGTTCATGACGTCCGAAATCAAGTTCAAGAGGTGCTAGTGTTCCTTAGACTATTTGGCTAGGGTTTTGGAGTCAGAATTTAATTTAATCAGGTATTAAGATGTCTAAAATGTATTAAAGTCAGCTTAGGGTTGAACCTCTATGGTAAGACTCTTAATGGACCAACCAAAGGGTCCTTGAGGAGGACCCAAATGAACTCGTTTTTGAATGGAAGGAGCGACATACCAATAAAAAGAAAAGCGTTATCGGATTGGAATCGATGAATTAAGCCTAATTCTATTCCCAGAGGCTGTATCATTTCTTGGTTCAAAGACTGTAAGATGATCTCTAAGGGGTGTTTATATACTATTGTAAGAGATAAAGCTTTATACTCCGAAATTCCTCCCATTGAGTCGATCTCTGTGATGAGCGAATTTACAGAAGTATTTCCAAATGATCTTCCTTGTATTCCTCCCAAATTGGAAATTAATTTTCTATCTACTTACTACCGGATACAAACCCCATTTAAACTCCTCCTTATCGGATGTCTCCAGACGAATTGCAAGAGTTGAATGCTCAACTCAATGATTTACTAGACATGGTTTATTTGGCCTAGTGTTTCTTCATGGGGTGCTCCGGTATTGTAAGTGAAAAAGAAGGATGGGTCACTTAGAATTTGTATTGATTAGCATCAACTCTAGAGAGTTACAATTAATAACAAGTATCCTCTCCCTCGGAATGATGATTTATTTGATCAACTCCAAGGGCGAGTTACTTTTTCAACATTGAATTGAGATCGGGATATCATAAACATCGGGAGAGAGATGAAGATATTCCCACGATGGCCTTTAGGACTACATATTGTCATTACAAATTCCTATCAATGTCTTTTGGATTGACTAACACCCCATTGGCGTTTATGGATCTCATGAATAGGGTGTTTTAGAACTATGTTAATGCATTCGTGATTTTCTTTTAACGATATTGTGGTATATTCAAAGAGTCAGTATAATCATATGGGGCATTTGAAGGTTGTTTTGCAAGAACTTAAATAACCACAACTATTTTTCCAAATATACAAAATGTGAGTTTTGGTTGAGGTCGGTGACATTTCTTTGTCATATTATCTCTTGTGAGGGTATCGAGGTTAATCCAAGGAAAACGGAGACGGTGAAAAATTACCCTAGATCATTGAATCGAATCGAAATTTAGATTTTCTTGAGCGTAGCGGGTTATTATAGGAGGTTTGTGGATTATTTTGCATCCATTTATTCTCCTTTGACTACATTGACCCAAAAGAATGTGAAATATGAGTGTTCGTAAACAAGTGAAAGAAGCTTCCAAATTTTGAAAGATAGGCTTACTTCTGCTCCGTTATTGCCGCAATTGTAGGGTAAAAAGGATTTTTTGGTTTATTGTGATGCATCCCGAGTGCGCTTGGGGTGTGTTATTATGAAATATGGGAAAGAAGTAGCATATGTATCAACACAACTTAAGGTGCATGATCCAACTTATTATCTTGAGTTAGCGGTCGTGGTGTTTGCTTTTAAAATATGTAGGCATTACTTCAATAAGCATTCACACAAAAGGATTTGAATATTCATCAAAGACGGTGGTTGGAATTATTAGAGTACTACAAGATGAGTGTTCTCTATCACCCCGGCAATGTTAATTTGGTGGAGGACACTCTAAGTCGTTCGTCCACACGAAGTGTGTCCCATGTGGAACAATTTAAGAGAAGCCTAGTGAGGGATGTTCATATGTTGGCTCGTTTAGGGGTTCGAATTGAAGATTCTCTAAGTGGTGGTGTTGTGGTATATCATAACATTAAGTCGTCTTTGGTGGTTGAAGTGAAGTCTAAGAAATACGTTGATCCATTATCGATGGAGTTGAAAGAATTGGTTATTTGGAACATGAATGAGTCATTCTCCTAATGGGGGATGTTGTTCTTAGTTACCAAGGTAGATTGTTTGTGCCTAATGTCAATGATTTGAGAAATCAGATTCTTGAGGAAGCTCATGGAGATCATTACTCTATTGATCCTGGTTCTACAAAGATGTATCATGACCTTAGGGAAGTTTGTTGGTGGGAAGTCTTAAAGGGGACATAGAAGAATTTGTTGAAAAATGTCTACATTGCAAACAAGTGAAAGTTGAACACAAAAAGAAAGGTGGTTTACATCAAGAAATCCAAGTTCCTACTTGGAAGTGGGAAGAACTTAATGTGGAATTTCATGGTAGTTTTGCCTTAGACACAAAAGCAACATGAATTTATATAGGTGGTTGTGTATAGTTTGATCAAATCCACTCATTTTAATCCCTTAAAGTCCACATACTCGGCGGAGAATTATTTGAGGATCTTCATTGAAGAGATTGTGTGTTGGCATGGTATTCCGTTATCCATCAAATCAGATAGGGGTGCACAATTCATATCTAGGTTTTGGAAGGTCATTCAAAAAAGGGTTGGGTACCAAAGTGAAAGTAGGTACTGTTTATCATCCCCAAATGGATAGTCCAGTGGATATTACTATTCAAACCCTTGATGATATGCTTAGAACTTTTATAATTGATCTCTAGGGAAATTGGGATAAACACTTGCCATTGGTTGAGTTTTCTTACAGCAATAGTTACCATTCATCTATATCTATGGCTCCTTTTGTGGCCTTGTATGATAGGAGATGTAGATTTTCAATTGGATGGTTTGACGTGGAAAAGTCTTCACGTTTGTGTGCCGAATAGATTAATATGACATTGGACAACGTTCATATAATAAAGTATCTCTGGAAAACAGACTATAGCCGGTAAAAGTCATATGCTTACCATAGGAGAAGAAACTTAGAGTTTGAAGAAGGTGATAAAGTGTGCCTAAAAATTTCACCTACGAAAGGGTGGTGAGATTTGGCAAGAAAGGGAAGTGGAGTCCTCATTATGTGGGTGATTATGAAATTTGGAAAAGGGTTTGAAACGATACATATGAGTTGACGTTACCTAGTGAATTGTCTTCGATTCATCTGGTGTTCCATGTTTCCGTGCTTAAAAAGTTTATCAATAATCCCTAGTCCATTCTTCCCATTGAGGGTCTAGGTATACAAGAGAACCTCTCTTATGAGGAGGTTCCTATTGAAATCCTTGACAGACAGGTTCAGAGGTTAAGGAACAAGGACGTCACTTTGTTAAAGGTGTTATGGAAAAACCACCTAGTTGAGGATGCAACATAGTAGGCAGAGGCCGAAATGAAGTCATGTTATGCTCATCTATTTGAAAACTAAGGTTAGTTGTTCCTATTTATAGTGAAAATAATGATTTTATTTGAAGTTGCCTTGATTTTTGGAAAAATAGTTAATTTTATGTTTTTATTTACAGGAATTACAGTGATTTATGCTTATTGAAATGAATGTTTTTAACAAAATGCTCTTTTATTTGATTTGAACTTAAATGGTGAATTTTTTTTATTGTTCCTCCATGATTTTTATTGAAAATGTTGATATGTGTTGAAGAAAGCTTTGGCATAAGTGGATAAACATGTAATGAATGTTGAACTGTTATGAGTTGAAAATGATGTTTTTAGTTGCATTGTCTAAAGGTCATGTAATTGTGTTGATTTGAATTGTAACTCATGTTTTGATATTTTGTAGTTGGTTGGGCTTCTAATCTTGAGTCAATTTTGTCCTTTTTAAGAATTTTAGTGTCATTCAGGTAGGAATTTTCTGGCGGGATAATGTAACACTTTGAAAGTCTAAACCGTAATCTAGAACCTAACATGAGTGCCTAAGGGTTTTGACACTGTGTTAAGATCAAAAATATAATTTGTATATGTCGCCTAGGAAGTTTTAGACTCAAAGAATCAAGAAATGTCCATAACGTCCGAAAACTGGTCAAAGAGTTGCTTAAGTGCCTTAGCCTATTTGACAAGGTTTTAGGAGTTAGAATTGAATGGAATTAGGTATAGGTTGAAACGTTCGGATACGACTCCTCAATTACCAACCAAGGGTCCTTGAGGAGGACCCTTCTTTTTTTGATTAAAAGTTTTCAAAAGAAAGTTCCATCAATGATTGCTAACCAACGAGGCGTAAGCAAATCGACGTGGTGTCGTTGGACACCTCGATGGTCCCTTAGTCAATTTTGTGAGGGTTTATTTTTGCAAGTGTCTCACAAAATTGACAGATGTGCAGCACAAAAGAGACACTAGCCGTTGACTGACCTACAACTGTAGGTCGGGGTCTCGTAGATTAGGTCAATATTTTGGCTGCCCTGTTTTAATTAACCTAATTAATTCATAAGGTGGTTATTTAATTAGTTACAGGTTAAGGGTGGTCTAATTAAGATAGTTAATGACCTATAGAAAGCCCCTAACATGATTAAACTAACCCAACCCTCATATTTTCCAAAACCCAACTGCTCTTCCTTCAGTCTTGTTTCTCCCTACCAAATAGTAGATTTCCACTGAACGGCTAGGTAAAGGTATAAGGTCATACAAAAGGTTGTTCCTCCGAATTGATTTCAAAAAGATGAGTTTCAAGTGGGTTTTCTTCTATTACGAATTTGATATTCTAAATTTCTTTGTTTGTGATATATTTAGTTCATTTTGATTATATTATGATGAATTAATATTCAATTATACTAGTTCCTAGGCTATGAACTAGCGAAGAATTGTTTTATTGTGATTCAATTGACTTCATTATTGTGTTGATTACAATGGCGTGATGATACTACACCCATTGTTGGGTTGAATTGGATGCTTGATGGTAAAACCTTTATTGTGGCTTGTCAAGGACAATAGGTAAGTCTTGTGATCTCAATCCTTAACTTCAATAATGACTACTTTGGTTTAGTGATGAAGTTATATTTAATTATACCTTATGATAAGATTGACTAGGGTTGGTATGATGTTGAATAGGAATGTCTTGAATTATGACTTGTGAGTTGTAGGCTAAGATGTAATGACATAAGCAAGGTGATGACTTACCTATGTGCCTTATTATAATGTGAATATATAAATGTGCTAACCTCACATGTGTGAATTGAAATTAAAGGACAATACCCATGCAATTCATATTGATCTATGATGATTATTATATAAGTGGTAGACCCTATGACCTAAACTAAGCTTTGATAAAAATGGATGACTTAAAGACATTTTAGAAAGGGATTGTACCTTAACAATTAGTAAGCTTGAAGATGAGGGGTGGAACCTTCACTATATGGGTAGGTAGGGTTCACCATAGTGGATAGCCTCATGTCCCAAAAAGGGCATAGAGTTATATTTGAAATAAAGGCCTCCAAGTTCCATAAACTATGTTGCTTCCGTAGGATTACTAGCTAGGTTGATCCACCTAGATGCTACTTTCATGTTTGGTACTAATTTGGTAGGTAGACCACCTTCCATCAGTGTATTATTTTACAACACCGGATTCAACTCTTAGCTCTTATAGTCTATGTCGGTTAGCACAAGTGTTCCAAAAAGTAATATGAAGTACTGAAGTAAGCACTAACTAGAGTGACTTAAGAGCATTGACTTAGCCTAGGCAAGGGTATGTAGCTCTACCTATGCCTTACATTAGTGTACGGTGAGGGAAGCCTTAGGAGGTGGTTATTTTATTCTCTAATATATATATTATGTATATGTTGACTTTACATGTTATTCACCCTATATGGTGTTAGTTTCTTATGAGCATGTTGTGGGTCTATATTGCTGATATATGATAATGGTTACTCTTGATGTTATGATACGTGAAGTTAGGCAATTCTTGTGGCCTTGATTTGGATTACTTGATTGAGTGAGGTTATTGGGCTTTGATTGGTCATTGGACTTGTGGACTTGATAATGGGTTGTGGGTAAGGGTTTAGTATGTGTTGAAATGTTATGAAGTTCTTGTATATTTCCTTGTGGTTATAATATGATGATTGAAGTTATTTGGTTATAGATATGTTGACTTGACTTAGTATTGTTAAACTTGTGTGGAATATGCCATAGCCTTGATGATTATGAGTTTTAATGGTTAAGGTAATTTTTTAAAGTGCGTAAATGGGATTTTCACAGTAACTTGCATGTTTTCAACAAATTGTCCCTTTTCTAGACTGATTTCTATGTTGTGTGTGCATCGTTTCCATACATAGTACAAGCTATGTTAACCCCTATTTTATCCCTTTTACCAAATATTTTAGGTTCCGGTCATTGACGAGGTTGAGCCATAGAATAAGACTTGGATCCCCATTCTCCAATTTTGGTAGGTCCTCACTAATTCGAGCACAATGCCTTTTTCTAGCATTGGATGTTGATTAGTCTTAAAGACACTTTATTCATTCTCTTTCAATTGAGAACTATGATTATATAACCTAGATGCGGCTTTTATATTATTTATGTATGGTCTACGCCCAATTGTTATACTCTTGTTTAGATGGTTATGAGATGAGACATCCATTTTAATACTATATTGTATCTTATATATATGTGTATCATAAAAGTAGAAGACTATATAATCTTCTTCTACGAAGGGTCTATGTATACTCGATATGAGTATATTATGTGTATGCGAGAGGTCAAAGTAAACCTCATGAAGTAGTGCAGATGAAAAGTTTTAAATTTTCTATAATTTTTGCCTATTATTGTAATGAGGAATGCTAAGAGGCTAGTCTTAGTCCTCTCTGAAGACTAAGACATCGTTAAAGTCTAGGGGGTTCTCCCTGCATGTGAAAATTTCACTATATAGGTATAATTTTTTTTAAGGGACCAAGAAGTGATATAATCATTTGGAATTTCCAACAATAATTTTGTATCATCACTCCTCAAAGAGAACGGTAATAACCTCAATCTCGTGGACGAATGTGAGATGTATTAAAATACAAATGGTGTACACACCTCCACAAAATTTCAAACGTGTTCTTGGAGGTCCTCATGAGTTAAACCTCCCAAACATTCCTCTTGGTTGGAGCAATTGTAGTTACAATACAGTCACATGAATCACTCTCCTCCCGGTTATGGGAGGTATCCGAATGACTCCCGTAGTTTGAACAATATTCACATGCATATCTTTCAAATCACCCATGTCATTTTGAGTGTAGTGACTATCATTTTCATTATCATGGTCACTCATTGTATTAGACCTTCAACTCAACCAACAACAACCCAAAACAATAATATACTACAACTAAGCAAATTAAAAACCTAATTTCTCAAATGAATTCTCAACCACCAGTATCCGGCCGCGGCACAATTTTTGTAACATTGATATGTACTCTCTTAAATTAATTAGAAGAGACACCTTTTGTATCATTAAAAATACCTAACTAAGAGTCGAAATCGGGACATTTTTCTCTCTTAAGTAAATCTATCACTCATCATGTCTTTAATGAGGTGTTACAATGTGGTTATTATCACAGCATGACTCATAAGTTGGTTGAAGTTATCGGATCTTGAGAAGTCTCGTGTGGCATGGCGTGACTTTTCTCTTTCAATCAAGGAGGTTTTCACATAAGCATTTTTTCTATTTACTTTAAGCATGTACTGTTTTTTCTATTATTAATACAATCAAGGAACGTTATCTCTTTGCTCGTGGAGGATTCATAAAAGTCAACAAAATATAAAGTGTATCATTTAATGGAGAATCAAGTGGACTTTTTAAAGATAAAAGTTTACGCCCTCGGTGGTTAAAACCTCTTATTTCTTCAAAGATCTATACATAAAACAAACAGAGGGGGGACGATAAAAAATAAACATGTACTTCCTATATAAATTATATTTAGCTAGTGCATCTGCAACTTGATTCCCCTCTATTTAGCAATGTCGGCCTATCACATTGGCCTGCAAATTCATTATTCTAGTCTTCATAATAGCATCCTGCAGTATCCAGGCCATTTGAGATTAATCCTTAATCATATTGGCAATAACAATGAAATCACATTCTTAAATAAATTCTGAATAGCCATTTCCACTAAAAATTTAGCTCCAAAATAGGCTGGTATGACCTCTCGTATATTGCTCGTACTACTCCATCATAGTCCTTAACCTACCACCACCTTTATCAATCGAAAAACATAAATATTTCCATGAATACCAGTAGTATCTTTCTTCCACATCAGCAGTTCTCCAAAACAATCTACTCAGTTGTCTTTCAACATTTTTAAGGATTGATATTGTAAGACATGCTTAATCGATATTGCTCATCCCCAATGGAGAGGAGATTTTTGTCCATCTTGTAGTTCCTTTGATAATTTTAGATACCATATCAGTGAAATTGGAAATCAAAGTTTTTCCGATGTATAAGTGGTAACCCAAATATGTTATAAGAAAATGCTTAAGTGTATAGTTATTAATCCCTTTTATTCTATCTATCTCATCCATAAGAGTCCTTACAATAATCATGAAATAACTCTTTTCCTCATTAATCTTCAGGCAACAACATGAAAAAAAAAGGATAATATCGTGAACAAAAGATAAATGATTATCTTTAGGGTCTTTTCTTATGATTATAAAACCATTAAAAAGTTGATTGCTATTAAAATGGTTTATCATTTTAGAAAAAATTATAGCTCTCTTAATGAAAAAAATGTTTTCTACATCCATTAACAAGGACAAGAGTACAATAAATTACTAATGAACTCAGTCATATCATATGCTTTAGAAATATCACGTTTAATGAACACATTGTCTATGTCATTATTCTTTTAATACCATGATTAATTTCTTTTGGTAAAAGAATAGTTTCAGTAATCAATGTACCATGTACAAAACCAGATTGGTTTTCAAAAATAATTGTAGGAAAATGTGGTCCAATACATCATTTAAGATCATGGAAATAATCTTATTAGTAATGTTACTAAGGTCAATAGGCCTTAAATCAGAAAATGAATCAGTATTATTAACATTATGAATAATAATTAGACAAGAAGTAGAATGTAACTTAGTCAACTCAGCCCTATTGAAATAACATTGAACACAATCGACCACTTCCTTTATATGATGCTCCAACCGGTGATAACACTCAAATTACCCTGAAAATAAGTTAAAAGAGTAAGAGGTTGTTAGCAACAAAAATACCCAAGAAGCATCAGGGTCGATCTCACAAGAATCAATTTGTCGGCAAGTGGAAAGACATGATTTTTATAACAAAATGATGGATTTGGGCAAAGATACTATCAAACAAAGTATACATGGGAAATAAAAATTTAGGAATTCAATCCATCTGTACGATCCATTACAATTCAAGACCTAAACTAATCATAGTTAGTCTTAATAATTATAAATCAACACTAATCTCCAAAATAGTTGTCTGTTCGTAGAATAGAACATCAATTTCATATACACAATTACGCTTATAACTCTAACAATGTATAACATGGAATGGAGAAGAGAAGAAGAGATTTTACTATTTGGCACCCAATCTTCAAGCCCAAATATAAATTTTCAGGCAACTTACCTTCAAAATATTTACCCAAAAATATAAACCACAATATTCTCTCTACTTTAACTTTCTATCAGTTATTGTTTCTTCCTATTGATATTTTTACCTCGTTTTCACTTGTTTTCTTCAAATTTTTTCCAAATCAACCCTACATTCATTTTCCTCCAAATATTACGAAAACCACATTAAAAGCACAAATTATAAAATAAATAAGCCAATATAACTAAGAAAAGAGCCTCAAATTAGTGAAAATCCACATCAACACGTTCGATAGAAAATTCCCCTAAATTCATCCAGATAAGGAGAACTATTAGGATCCATTCGAAGAACTATAATATCAGGTTCCTCTTCATCACGATTTTTTGTGAGATCATCATTCTCATTTTAGGCAATAAGTTGCTCAATGAATTCCATTCAAAGGGGGGTGGTTTGTCCATCCGATTTAGTAAGATTATTCTCAAACTGATTTAAAGCCTCATCAGATTTTTGTTGGTAACTCTGTTCGAAATTACCTTGATGTGAAGTAGTTCTCGGCAATCAAAAAGTACAGACGTTCAATATGTCATTTGAGGTTCCTATGGTGATACTAAAAGCATGAAATCCATGTCAAAGAATAGAACAAACAACTATACTTTCCTCAAATATTAAAAATTCTTCTTGGCCAACCCTTAATTTGTTATTAAAAAAAGGATGAGAAGACGTAGAACATTAATAAGTGGTTCCTGCTTATGTACACAAAGAATCTGCATTTACCCAGTGAGGAAAGAGTAAGCAAATAGAACATGAGAACATTCACCTAGAAAGAGAAGGAAAAAGGTAAAGCCAGAGCCCTTCCCCTCTCTTGCACTTCCAGCTCATGATATATATCACTTTTTTCTAATAATCCTTTCCTCTAATGGACAATCATTTCCTGAAAATCAAGGAGACGATAAAATCAAAATTTCATGGAATTCAATAGTAAAAATATATTTCTCATGAATTCTACAGATGGCAATACAGTTGTAGATTATTGTGCAAGACATGAGTTGATAATATTGTAGGCATTTTTCTCTACGTGGTTATTTTATGCACTAAGAGTAGCATTTATTGAGAATAAATCATCATATTCTCTCTAGGTTGGTACGATGTGGGTGGCCAAGAGTGATCTGCAGCTGTATATGCTTGTTTTCCTACTGATTGGATAATAATCATGTTTCTTTACCACATAATAAAAAGAAAAAAATGGAGAAAGGAGAAATGGAGCACAACCTTGATCACACACAATAAAATACTACATGGCATCATATAATGCATGCAAAGGATTTTTCTTGCCAACAAAAGGTGGAATTGCATTAATAGTTCTCCTACATTTTACTCCCAGTACTTGGTGCAATAGAGACTTCTGAGTACCGTTGAATATTTAAGAGAGAGCTGAAAGGTGGATATGCTCTAAAACTACCAAAGTCATCAGTCATTTGAATGAAAAGTTTCATTTTACTCACATATAATAGCTTTTAGCCTCAATAAGAGCTTTCTCCATATCAAATTGGCAAAAGATTAAAGGTTTGGATTTAGACTTAGTTAAATGCTGACCCCGATTTATGTGTCTCTGGAACAAAAAGTCAATAATTTCATAACAATGTTAAAAACGATTATGATTGTTGTAGAATCTAACATTAGCAATAACTCCTACTGCCATTATTGACAATGAGTTAAGCTCGTTGACGTAATGCTTCAATTTGGAGACAGTTTGGTTTTGCCTATAAATTAAAATGTAACACAGAAATCAATTATTGAACTACCAAAGCTAAGACATGCACATCTACGATTATTGACAAACCATATTCTGCATTTCGATGTTATCTTGCTTCATGGAAATACTTTTGACGTATAACCTGCAATCACACTGCAAATGACATTTAAACAAATAGAAGACTAAGCCAAACTCTTGAGAAATTGAATGTTATGATAGGACATGGGAGATTAATATGTATGATGAAGTCACGTAGACTGTTGTTAAAAAAAATTGAAGAGAAAATAAATCAACCTGGACGACAACTTTAATTAAGGGGAACCTTTGTTTTCTTGGCTTCTGGCTGAACACCCATAATATAATAAACTAGCATGAACCTTCAACATAATCTAAAAATTTAGTCTCATCTTCACCAAATAACCCATGAGGTCACACAACAATCTTATGTTTTTTATAACTACATTATATGAAATATAATGAGAGAGGAGATAGGGAATGGCTGAATGAAAGAAAGAAGGCATGCTACCTCCCAAAAGTATGCCAGTATTTATATCAGGCACACTCATCTGTTGTAAAAGAGAAAAATGATATTAATTTTTAACAATTATGGTGCACACCGTGAATTACAAATGTAATTTTTTAACACTTATTTAACTACACTAAAACTAAAAAAAAGATTCAACCAAATTTGAAAATCACGGTGCCGCGCGTAGCACGGACAATGTATTGTCACAAATTAATATCAATTTGCTCTTTTATAAAAGATAAGTCTAGTAAAATTGTACATGCTTCGCGCAGCACCGTGATTTTCAAATTTGGTTGAATCTTTTTTTTTACTGTTAGTGTAGTTAAATAAGTGTTAAAAATGACATTTTCAGTTACACCTATGTAATTCCTCATCGTACTAGGTTTGTTGTTCTGGAGCTTTAAAATGCCATTGCTTGAAGGAGTTATTATCATCTTGGTGAGTAGGGGTAGGTACCATATAACTTTAAGAGAAAAAATGTCGATCGACATATGGCACATAAACAAGACAACATTTATAGACATGTACATTTATAGTAAGGGAGGTATTTTTTTGCAATACTTCCCTACCATAACAGACATCAACACCATATGATATACAATTTAGCCATTGTTGGATATGTAAAGTTTTGCAACTAACAAATAGACACTACTTGATCAAACTAATAATATTAAGGTCCCTAGCATAAAAAAAGCCTCTACCTTGCCCTTTTTATGGGGTCATCGTCACTCTGTCCGTTGTCGTCTTTGAATAAGTTTTTTCTCTTCTTAGACTTTCTCGAATAAACTCTTCTTTTTGAAATGGAAGCCTCCCATCCATAAGGAATTTCTTTTGAGTATTCTGTGTTTTATTCTCCCTCATAGTCTATTGGTTCAGGTGAATCTTCCACTTATCTTTTTTTCCTGTATGTAAAAATAATTAATGATGAATTTTCCAGAAGATGAATGATTACCTATCAAGAGAAAATGTATTAGAAGCATAATAACTCTGTAGCATTTTACCTTTTTGTCTTTGCTTATGGGGTGCTGAATTCTAATTCTTCATAAGCACATAAATATGTGTGACTGTATAATTTTCCGACCCCTCAATCAAATTGAAATTGCTCGATATTAGTTTAAAGAGCAAGTCCATCCCGCATAGACTGCAAATCTGGGACGGTACGTAAGTCTCACTTTTCAACTATCGATTAACCAACTTGTGATTAAAAGTATCAACAATTGTTTCTTTGCAACCCCATAAAACACGATCAAAGTAGTCTTTCCACCATTGACCTTGACCGTAATGTGTATCTTAAATCTGCGTATGCATAAGACATCGTCAGTCTTCCTTTGAATGTATGTTGTGGCTACAATGCTACTTGTTTGCTTACTTACCATATGAAAAAATGAAGGTGTGTTTGCACACACACACAAACACACACACACACACACACAAGCGCGCCCGCCCGCACGCACACACTCACTCACACACACACACACGAAGGCACGCACGCACTCAGCACGCACAGGCACACGCGCGCGCGCACACACACACACACACACACTCACAAACACACACACACACACACACACACACACACACACACACACACACATATATATATATATATATATATATATAATAGTAGCATGTTGATTCAATGCCTTGCGTTTTTGGTGTGAAGGGTTTATTGTAGTACTTACCTCTATGTCGGTACTCTAGTTAGAATCTACCAACCCTACAATAGTCATACGGTATTCAAACATAACTTTTGCAATGTAATGTTACATGCATTTGCACTTTAAAAAGTATGGACATCAACTGACCTCTTTGTGAACTTATGAAGCAATGAGGTGACGATTAAAAGTTAGTTCCCCTATTATTTAAAAACTAAAATTATTTGTCAGAATGTCCTATATACGTGACTATTAAAAGTTTCCAATATGTTGAGAAGAAATAGTTACCTCTGAATTATTTAGAGTTGTAGCAGTAACGATCACAATGTATGGTCTGAAGTGGATGGGATATACGTAGGGGTAAAATATTTTCCCTTGATCCTCCCACAAAGTTATTCTTTATTGATAGTCATTTCCTCACTCTAAGAGAATTACATGTTGCCTCTTTGGGATGAAACAATTTGATTGAATGTAGATGATATAAGAATATTACGAATCGATAAGAATGTGTATGGCGCGTTTCTTACACGTTAAACTCATACTCTATAGATACCCAATTCCATATAAGCATCCAACCACATCTACAATTAAGGAGGAAAAGTTATACTGTATACATTGGAGACCGTGTGTACATAAATGACAATGATTGATGTGCCTGATTGGACAATGATGTTTTTGTCCCGGGAGAGAATCATCACTGATTGGATACAATTTGAAGGGATTTGAACAATATCATCCTATAGTTTTTGGATGGCAGTTATCCGCAAAAAAGGTATTTTAATGTTTGAATGCACTGATATGTATTAACCTGTTATTTCTGTAACTTTGAAGTTTATGATAATGATTTCACAACCTTTGCTTAACTTATCTTGGAACTTGTTAATTTGATTATTCTAGATTTCCGTTTTCATCAAAGTTCCATGTTAGAAGTAAATGTGCAAGAAAGTTTTAAATAAGCAAATTCACAATGTTGTATAAATTAAATATAAATCGAAGTTTGAAATATGTAAATTAACAATTCTGTATTAATTGAATATGAAGGATGCAGTACCTTTTGGAAAGGGGAATAAATATTGGTTGTTTCCAATTGTTAAAAGGTATCGTTCCGCATATAAGTTGTGTTCCTTTTGAGACAGTTTGATTGTTGGGGCCGAAAAATTGACAGAGTGTTTGTGTTGTTTGTGTTGAAGTGTTGTTTAACGTAGGAGTTCTTAATAGGAAGGGTATTCTTGGGAATATATTAAATTAAAAGTGTTTTTGGATGATGGTGGTGCCATGTAGGTGTCACTAAGGTTTTTATATATATATATATATATATATATATATATATATATATATATATATATATGACTAGTATTACATATGCTAATCTTTAAAAATGGTAAAATAATTTTTTTTATCAAACTGTGAGAAAACAGAGGTACTTTATGAGAAACATCAAGTACAAAGGATAATACATCCTCATCCATCGGAATAAGACAAAGGGGATACTCCCCTAAAGTAAAAAAGTTATGAATTATATCTTCCCCGAGTATCTTTCAGGATTGCATACAGTTGTTAATAAGAAATGCATACACAACTAAATCCATAAGAAGTTTATCTTGGATTTTAACAAAAAGGCCAACCTTCTCACATACAACTGCTCGATGAGGGAGAAATAAACTAAACACTCCCTTTGAATCCTTTTAGAAATATCATTATGGGTGTGTGAGCAAATAAACTTCATCAAGTAAAGCGAGTATCGAACTAGATCGACTACTTTTGTGCAATCACTATGAACTGGTTCCACATTAAGATACCACAATTCAGCCCCATGCACTTGTTATAGGTGTGAAAATGACCAAAAATAAAAAAAAAGTGCGAAAAAGAAGCTTGTTCATGGAATCGCCATGTTTTACACCTAATATAACAGAAAAATCATTGAACTCTTTTCATTAGTTAAGTGTAGAATTTTACAATTCGTACAACGCTCTTTCTCTAGCATCAATTCATCATCTTAGTTATAACCCAAAACACAAAGGGCAATGTTGCTGCACTTTAGATTCTGCTATGTGTAGGATACAGAAAGGTAAGAAAGAATACGACCTACATTTACCTAAGAGGTTATTTCCCATAGATGCAAAAAATTAAAATAAAGGAGATATATCTCCACTCGTCTAGGCTTTGGTAAGGCAATGTTACCAGATATATGTGCTCGTGACAGAGAATATGTACCCGTGGATTAGTCGACGCATGCAAGTTAACTTAGACTATGAAAATTAATTAAATGAATATATTTTAACTCAATAAACTAGGAACATTTTTGGAATTCCTTTTTTCCCAACAATCAATATTTGACTAGGCATAAATTATGATTTGATCTAACCCCCATTGGTCTAGAGATAGACAGAGTACTAAAATTTCAAAAAAGTACAACTAAGCATTGTACTGAGTTTGCAAAATGTGTTGATTTTGAGGTGTTCTCCAACAACAAAAGAAGTTCCGTTTTTTTTAAAAAAATGAAGATTTCATTACTCATTTTTCATAAACTAAAAAACAATGGAAATATTCAACCCAACAGAAATTTAAAATAACCCCAAAAAAGGAAGTGCAAAAACTCAAATATTTCATCTCAAACTCAGTAAAGTAAATAATTCATTATAAAATCAAGAGATAGAATTACCTTGAGGAGTGAGCTATGTATAATAAGAGAGAGTGAACCCCCAAGCTTAAGATCAATCACCAATCACTTTTTCCCTAGAATCTGCAACTCCAACAAAATATTCAATTAACATTTTAACTTTTCCATTAAAATTTACAGAAAAAACAGCAGAAAAGAGGAATGAAACTCACGTTCATCAAAATAGTAATGAGCTTTTTCTGCGGTTGATTTCTCTAAGGTCAATTTTGAGAGAACTAGAATAAATTAGAGACAAAAATAGTGCATATACATTGATGTACATTATTATTATGCATATGTAATTGTACCTTAAAGATTTCAGATTTATTGGAGCATTATCCAAATTAACAACTTGGCGCCATTTTTTATCGATATCTCGAGCTTTTGCTGTTCATTGATTTGAGTACTTCTTTTTTAGAAGGGACATAATGTAAATATCGTTCAAGTTTAATATGGGCCTGTTTGACCTTCAAATGGGCTTTATACAATACCCAATAACATTCACGGTTTACTTTTTCTACCAGACATTGTTATACTATGACAACAAAAAACCTAACTATCAAAAACCGTCCTCAATTTGAATAGCAAGTTATAATTCGCGTGCATACCTGAGATATATAGGACAAAACTCTTATTGGTAATTGAATTCCTACATGGAGCGTCCTTATTGTTGTCAAATTGAGTCTAATTCAACGTACCTTAAAATAATAAAATAGAGATATTATTTTTGATAGACTCCCAACTCAAGATAATTATATATGTATAATATAAAGTAGATGGGCACAGCCCGTGTTGAAATTTTATATTGGGAAAATTAACAATGTCTTACACAAAAAATTCTTTTCTTTAAAAAAAAATAAACCCTTCATTACTGAAAATAGTCATTCAACCCTTCTTATTTCTCCAAAAAATGAGCAGGCAACACCATACATAATTCTCTTATTCTTGTTGGTTATGATGTTGTACACTTAATACACATTTATCAATAGGAAGACTAGAAACAGGTCTTTGACTTTGTTGACTAACTTCATTCACATTAGGTTGTGTGTTTTTTCTCAGTCATTTGGAAAGTTTTAAAGTAGCAAGTGTCAACATCTTCTACAAATATAAACCTATATTTTCTGCCAATGCAAACAACAATAGTATATCGCTCTTGCACTTTCTCTTTTTATTTTCATTATTCACTGTCTCTCTTATAGATGCATCTCAAGAAGCAGCTTATTGGAATTCTTCACCGTAGCACATATAACAAAAAATGTTTACGTTTTGCTAAAACTTAACAGAAGGGATGAAATCCAATATGCTCTTAGAAATAAAAAGAAATGAATAAGGAAAAAGAAATTTAAAGAAATTATTCTTGAATTCAATATATGAAGTACTTGCTATTAGTAGAAACATTACCATTGCCTTCTTACTTTTGACCCTACTGCAAATAACCTCATAAAATTTTTAGTTATAGATATGACTTGAGAAAACAAAAGTCAAATCTTGTGGCATGATTATTACTTTAAGAAACTGAGGTGAAATCTTTTCATCTTTCTTTTTTGATTGATGAGAATAGATCAATTGATATATTAACCAAACGTACATGAGGGGAATGTATTACAACCAAACTATCTAATGTTAAAAGTTACCAAAAGGCAAACTAATTTGGGCTATAATATCAACCACTTGATGTCCCTATGACAATTGGTTATGGTTATCTTAAACCTTTTTTTTCTTTTCACGTAATTTTATTTAATATACCTGAATTTGTTGCATAATAAACTGTATTTTAAGAAGTGAACATCCTTCTTAGTAGTAGGATCCGAGGAAATAATTAAGAATGTTATACATTACAATCAAGTACCGTGGATTCATACCTATAAGTTGAAAGCAGAAAAATAAACAAAAGCTTACCTATGATACATGAGTCCTTTAAACTTTAGTGACAATCTCATCTAAGTAAATTATATGATAACTGCAAAATGCTAAATATGACCAATCTCATCATCATCCACTGGAGTAGGAATTTCTAGTTTCATCATAGTCATGTTAGTTTCTTATATTGATTCTGATGAAACATCATTTGTAAGAACCCATATACGATGCTTATACCATTATGTTATCTCATACGCCCTTCAAGAACGCAGTCTGACATAAATTCTTGGTTATAAACATGACATTTTTAACAATTATATAGTACTATATTTGAACTTCATTTCCTCACTTTATTTTTAATACTAATTCGTATTTTTAAAAAACAAAATCTTCTTCAACACTTTCCCTTGTGTGTTTTTCTTTTAGATACCTCATTAGTAAAAATATTAGCAGAGAAAACATAATTTGGTTATAACAAAATTTCAAGATTCACATAATTATAATCTATTTTTAAGATTCTTGTGATTCTTCAAAATGTCAATACACCAGGCCAATATCTTAGGTATTGTCAAATCATTGTTCATATGGGCTGCAAGATTTTTTAAAATGTGATGAAGAACTGAAATCAATGAGCAATATTACCAAAACCCTGAAGACCACAATATATATATTGATGTTGTTGGATCTACTAAGGTAGCAATTATTGTGTTTAATTACACAAAAGAGATTGAGCTAGCCACATTACAGTAGAATAATCTTGAATATCTTTAAATTCGGGATTATAAAAAAAGATGGTCTACTATAGCACACGACAATTGGGAAAATAAGAGTTTTCCTTCTCTGGGCTCGTTTAACCTTTAAAATTGGTCGGTTTGCCATGGTGACCAACGTCTCCGTAGATAAGGTCGCTTAAGGCTACTCACAAAAAGTTTATACTGAATACGAGGATACCTTTTCACTTGTAGCAATTTTAGAATCTATTCGAATTCTACTCTGTTATGACTTTTTCAAGAATTTTACTCTATTTCAAATGGATGTGACAAGTGTTTTTTTAAAAAATTTTATAGAAGGAGATGTTATCGTCAAATAACCCCCGGTTTTTAAAATCCTTCTTGTCCTGATTTTGTTTACAAAAATTTTAAGGCTCTTTGCAGACTAAAATAAGTTCCAAAAGCTTGGTGTGAAAGATTGAGTTAGTTTTTATTAAAAAATAATTTCCAAAGGGGGAAAATTTACACAAATCTCTTCACTAAAAGATTGTTTATACATTCTTATAGTTCAAATATATGTTGATTATATTATTTTTGGAATTTTTAATCCTTCTTTATGTGAGAATTTTGCAAATCTAATGAAAGGAGAATTCGAAATGTGTCTTCCGGGAGAAGTCCCATACAATCTCTTATTTCAAATTAACCATTAAACTAATGTAACATTCATTAGTCAAGTAAAATACACCAAGGAATTTATTATGAAGTTTAGACTCAAAAAGGGCAAAGCCTTTCGTACCCCAATGAGTTAGTCCACGTGTCTTGAAATTGATGCATCTGGAAAAAGCACGTGGATAAAAATGCATAGAGAGATAGTTGGCTCATTACTATATAATATAGCCAGTCGACCCAATATAATGTATAGTATATGCAACTATGCACGATTTCAAGCTGCTCCGAAGGAATCACATCTCAAGGTAGTAAAATGAATCATTTGCTACCTCATCGGAAGCACGGAGCCAGGATTATGGTATCCTAATTCTACTCATTTTGATTAAATTGGTTATTCAAATGCTGACTATGCAGGTGACAAAAACAACCATAAAACACTAGTGGAACATGCCAAATCTTCGGACATTCTCTGGTCTCATGGCATATAGAGAAACAAGTTTTGGTTGCATCAATTACTTGATTATGGATGATGCATCAATTACTTGATTATGATCTTTCCTATGAAACTGTATAGATTATCTATGATATGAAACTGTATAGATTATCTATGATAATACTTCCGTCTTTCAAAATATAATGTGCATCATTCTAGGGCTACGCATATCCACATAAATCATCATTTTTTCGTGATTCCGTTGAAAATGATGATTTTTCACTAGAATTGGTAGACTCTAAAAATTAATTAGCTGATATTTTTACTAAAGATCTTCTCGTGGAAAGATTTTGCTCTCTTATAGATCGCCTTTGCATTAAATGTGTTGACTAATCCATATAACTTTACTGTTTATTTATATTATTTCCTTATGCAATTAATGTGTTTTCTCGTTTTTTTGTTCTGTAATTATGACCCGCTGCCGCCTCTTCCTCTTTCCCTTTTTCCTATGAAATCCCCTTCCCTTTCCTTTTCTCATCTAATCCACTTTCTTTTCTCTCATCTTTTTTCTTTTTATTGATTCTTTCCTCTCTCATCTACTCTTCATCTCACCATGACAAATACTCGCCCCATGACCTCAAAGAAATCCTCTGTTGCTTTGAGTTCCTCCGAAGAAGACGCCATCTCTCTCTCTCTCTCTCTCTTTTGGTTGTCTGCATGATCCATGTAATGATCCTCTTAGTCGTTTTAGAAATTTTAACCAGCATTATTATATTAACCTTTTTAGTAGATTTTGTAAATAATTTATATGACTTATAAGAATGAGTGACATAATTTTTAGATTTAATAAAGGATTATTTTGTTGCTAAGAATAATGAAAAAAAAAGAAAAAAAAGAAAAACAAATAAATAAATAATAAAAAAATAATAATAAAAAAGGGCAAAGTGCCCTAAACTTATAAAAGCCTGACGGCTTATATTAAAAAAAAAAAGAGAACGATTTGAAAAAGAACAGAGAAGAAAAGAAAAGAAAGGGAGAAAAGAAAAGGGAAAAGGGAGGAGAAAAATCAATATTTTCATCTCAAGGCATCAAGGTAATTATTTTCATCCTTTCTATGAAGTTCTTATGTAATTAGAAGTAGACTTTTAGATTAAAACGTGTATAATTTACACTTATATGTGAAACTAATTTTTTATTTTGTGTACATGTATGCATATGTTATTTAGCATAAATTTCACCTTAGTCATTGAGTAATTATGACCAATTGTTGATGATCATGAAACAATTATTGGGAAGAGAGGTAAATAGACATGCAAGATGCCTTCCGTTTAAAAGTATTTCATGAAATATCTTTATTTTGGTGTTCAAATACGGGTGATATAAATTGGGATTAATTTGAGATCCTTTTAATAGTTTTCATATTATCATTTAAGTTTTGATATATTAATATATATAATTAAGTATTAGGTATATGGTATTAAGTGAATGTCCTAAGATTTATGATATTGAAAAGAAATTAAAATTTAATCCTAATCTTGAAACTTAAGAACTTAATTATAATTTTACGTGAGTTTTTTTGGTTTAGTCTAGACACGTGCAATATGTGTGTTGTTAACTTCGAAACCTGATAGTGTTTAATTATTTGAATAGACTGGATTTTATTTGAAAGTGCAACAAAGGAGGAAGGCTAAAGTTCTGAAGTGATTGTTCGATAAACTGAGGCAAGTGGATTTCTAAATTCTTGTTAAGTGTATGAAATGCTTGTATGTCCTTGTGGTATATGTTGGGAGTAACGGGATTGGTGATGGGTTGACTTGTCCACATTGATTAATTCTAATGATCAAAAGAATGGGAATAACAAAAAGGCAATGTGATTAATTGTTATGTGTGTTGTGTTGAGAAAGGGTTGAAGGCTTGTTGAATCATTGTTGATGTAACTTCATGTTTGTGTGGTTGTGAACTGTGCGATGTTATGAAAATGATCATCTCTTCATTATTTGTGTGAACTTATCATCTACATTATTCTGAGGCATTGGTTGTGAAAAGTGCTATGTGCATTGAGAAAGAATGGGTACTTCAGATGATGCACCATTTCGAGGGACGTATCGCGCGCCGCGATGGATACTATATTTCGAGGGACGTATCGCACGTCGTGATGGTTACTATTATCGAGGGTCGTGTCGTGCGCCGCGATAGATGCATGGACAGATATGTTCCCCATGGGTCCCGGACTGAGAGACAGCGGGTGTGTATCACTAGGTAAGACATGCATCATTATACTTGACATTGCATTCCATTGCATTGCACATACTTATCATTAGTGAACTTGATATCGTGTTTCGCTGATCTCTGATTGCCTTACTGCGGAACTTGTGGTTGATGAATATTGAGCTTGTTGTTGAGGGTATGTAATTAGTTGAAGTATTGCTGTTGAGGATGTGTAATTTGTTGAAGTGTTGTTGTTGAGGATATTTAATTTGTCTAAGTGTTGTTGTTGAGCTACATGCTATGTAAATTGTGAGCTATTAGGTTGGGTTGAATGCAGGTTGTAGTTGTGGAGGTTGAGTTGGGGGGTGATAGGAGTACCCGTATTTCATCCTTTTAGCTTGTGTTTAGAGGTTTACTTGCTGAGTACTGTGTTGTTTGGTACTCACCCCTTGCTTCTACAATTTTTTTTTGTAGGTTATGAGCCTGGATTTTTATTGTACTTTTCATTCTCTTCTTTTCCGAGGCTTCTTGGAGATTTGTGAGGTAGCTGTTTTTATTTCAGCAGACCTCATTCTCCATAATTATGATCTTGTTCTATTCTAGAAACAAGTTCATTTGAGACTCAAATTTTTCTTTTGAATCAATTGTAATACTTTAGAGGCTTGTACACGTGACTACCAGGTTTTGGGGTTTTTTTAAGTTACTTATATTTATTTCCGCATTTTACTGTAGTGGTTGAGTTTTAGGCTGACTTGTCTTGGTGGGATAAGACGAGTGCCCTCACGCCCATTTTTGGGTCGTGACAAAATGGTATCAGAGCCCCAGGTTCACAGGTCTCACGTGTGTACAAGTCGAGTCTAAATAGAGTCTTGATGATCGGTACGGAGACGTCTCTACCTATCTTCGAGAGGCTGTAGTGACTTTTAGGAAATATCTTCACTTCTTGGATCTCTATTCTGCGTACTTGGTCCCATTTTGATTCTTATCGCTTCACTCCATTCGCTCTCATTTATGTGATGACTCGTGCGTAGTACTTTTTGTGAATTACTGGCATGTCGTGTATTGGTTTGATGTTAGATCTGGTATTAAGGTGAAAATGATATACTTATGAAACGAATGCGTGATCATATTTGAAAGAGTTGAGTAAGGTTAGTTATCATTGTAAAATTATAATAATAATAAATAAAGTACTTATCTGGTATAAGCAAAATATGGAGTGGTTCGACAATTCAAAGTTAAATGTTTGAAGAATTGACTAGATAATAAATAGTGTAATACAATTGATATAGTTGTCATACCATTAATGGGTTGCTTAGCAAATGATGTTGCACCAATTCAGGTCAGAATCCCTTCTGTGGTTTCACAGATTGAGTGTATACCAAAGAAGGTCATGATACGACTATTACAATGGTATTGATTGGTAGTTGGTTAGAATTATGGAGTGTGTTACTTTTGATATTGACTTTGCTTACGAAAGAATACATATAGCTTGGGTTAAATACAAGACTAATCTGGTAATATTTTACAGCTATTTGATGGATAAAGTGTGTGACCTATTTGAAAATGATCTTCTCTATAGATATGATATGTTCTAGTGGTGGATGTAATGAATTTTCACGATGTGTTACTAGTGGTACATGAAACAGACATGTTGATTGTTAAGTACAAATACTAACTACTTTAGGAGTTATCTGTTGTATTACATACTCATACGATAAGATTTGGTGTTGAATTCATATTCGAGATAACAACTAGCTTGTTAGTACGAGTGGATGTGTTAAGCATTATTTATAAGGAAGCTTTTAGCGGTGGATCTTTGGTATGACATTGATATGTTCAGGTTGCGAAATGTATTTTGTTGATTGTAAATGAGTGTTGATTTCATCTTAAATTCAATGGAAGTAGAAATATGGATGATAAAATTATATGTAAAGGAAGTCTCAAAAAGTATACTTGTGTGAATGTAATTGAGAATTTTAGTAACAAAGTGCATATAAATTGAGTAAGTACCATGGATGGTTGGCATAACTAGGTTTGGATTGTCATGTTAATGGCGAGGCTAAATTGGTATTGAGGAAAATGACGAACTAAGCACGATGATTATTTTATGACGCATTATGATTGAAATGCAACTATATGATACGGGTGTTGGTCAAAACGGTTTTTTTTTATGGTAATGATGAATTTTGAGTATCTAAGGTTATGGTTGTTTCTATTTCATAAGTAGTGTGGTTTTATGGTAATGTTTAAAAAGAGTTGGGATGTTATCAAATAAAATTGAAAGGAGCTAGAGCCATAATGGAAAGAATTAGTGGTAAATAGTTTAACTTTCAGAGCGAGGATAAAACTAGGCTATTTTTACATTGTTTGCAAGGGTTGAGGATGTATCTTCAAAAGAATTTGGAGAATTGGGTTCAGAGACAAGTGATTTTACCTGTTTCTTCCAGATTATGATATAATATAGTGTCACAAGTTCAATAGAATGATTAAACAAAAATAAACTATTGGATAAAACTTGAGAAAGGAGTGTACGGACGTTCAACTCGAGTATGATGATTAGTTCTTTTGTGGTTTTGATTTGGTAAGGAGTACAATAAGATTTTTAGAAAAAGATATGGTAGGGTCAATGAAGAAGCGATCAACGATAAGTAAAATACGTTAAGTAAATTTATTTTTTTAAGGTATGAGCTAATGTTGAAAGATAATGAGATTGTGTTACATGGTTGGGATCAAAACATCAAGTTTACATGGTGAGTCTAGATTTTTGATAGTGTATCTTGTCAAGGTATGAATTGGTAAGGTAAGAAATTATCAATCACATTGTATGAATCATTTAGAAGGACTTAAGATTTGAGTAGTACATTTGGTTACTTTTGATTGTTATACCTAAGGTTTCCCATATTGTTGGCTAAAAAAAAATATAAGACTGGTAAGTGAGTTAGCAAAAGGAGAAAAAAAAATATGGTGTATTGAAGAGTTAATGTTATTTGAAAATTTCGTCGTGGAAAGATTTTAGGAAAGGCAAAGGAACAATAAGACCTCTCGTACAAACATTGGATTTGGAGGTGATGGTTGTAGTGATTTCGCTTTTGAGTTTAGATATGACTATGAGATGTGAACTAGTTCGGCACCTACTTACTATGGGTTTATTATTAACTTTTCTAAATATTAAGTTTTGGTTGGGTTACAATAAATGACGTATGGAAGATTATACATGATTATGTCGAGCTAGATTGTTCAGAATGTAATGAAGTAACGAATGGATGTTAAATAGTATGGACCTACAATTTTACATGGTTAATGAGGATTGGAGGGGATTAAGAGTATTTTGTTGACGAGACAAAATTGATTGTTATAATGTGTTACATAGGCATTTTATGGTGAGTAGAGGTTATGAGGTTATAGTATACATAAATATTGGAGTGATCAAGGGTTTCTTTGAGTTATTGCATGAGGTAAATGATGGTACAGATGGTGGTTGAAAATGGTATGTGAAAGTCTAGGTGAAGCTGACACTAAGTGTGACTTAATTATTTTACCCTAAAGGAGAAATATAGATTTGAAATTAGTGTTATCGGTCTTGGATGTGACTTATATCTACATGGGATGCTTAGACGCTTGGAGACTACAATGTGCTTGCTAAGAAGAATGTGATAATACTGACGGTGTGAAAGTAAGGTAAATGGTTGGTATGGTTATTATATTTGTCAATATTAAGAGTGTTGGCTTTGATGGAGTATTGTGAGAAGTATGCGGGGTTTTGCAAATGCAGCATGTGTAAAATTGTAATGGAGATCAGACTGGTTTATTTTGGGTGGAAAAAAAAATTAAATAAAAAAATAAAAATATTGGGGATGTAGTCAGATGAATGAAGATATTTATATGGGAATTATGGAGAAAGTATCTAGTGTTATTCGACCTTGATTCCGTATATTCTTAAGTTGACCACCTACTTCGTTTCGGACATGATTTGGAGTATGATTCATTGCATATGCCCACGTTTTATTTACATCTATGGGTGAATTCGTAGTGGTGGATCGGATGTACCGATCCTCTTATGTCTTGTTGATAGGGTAGGATCCTTGGTTAGACTTGTTCACTTCAGTTATGACATATTTGATGTTGTTTGAAAAAATTAGAAATATATCACTATTTTTATATGCACAACCTTGCTTATGGGAACTTACAAAAGAGCTTTCATGAATAGTTATGGTTATCTGACAGTGTTGTAAAAGGTTCTGCATCATAGCGTGTACCATTTGTAGGGTGCTTATTTGATCTTGTTCTTCATTGGATTGGATATGTTTGATTATCCCTTGATGTGTATTCGATGTCTAAAGATCAATTTTCATAGTTTAAGCTCATGAAAAGATTAGGTTGTGACAAGGGAATCTTGATAAGGTCTATGATGGTTTGTGTAATAGGTGTATATGATCGTTGATCTAGGTTTACTTCAGATTGTAGTGGGTATGAGTTCAGAACGTTATCCTTGTTATGTAGGAAAAGATTTGTTGTGATGATTGTGTTATGTTCCAGTGGGTTTCAGTTGAGATTGGGTTCATTGGTTGGTTTATGACGTGATATGTAAATCTTCCGAAGTTTCATTCAAAACTTCAGTTCTTGGTAGTTTATATTTAATGGAATGTGCTAAAGATGAATTGATCAGTTGGAGAGATGAACACGACTTTGAAAATCATACCTCAAGTTTTTGGTCGTGTTAGCTATTCTTCCTTCTCCTACTTTATGTTGGAGGACGAACATGATTTTTAGTGGTGGATAATGTAATGATCCTCTTAGTCGTTTTAGAAATTTTAACCAACATTATTATATTAACCTTTTTCGTAGATTTTGTAAATAATTTATATGACTTATAAGAATGAGTGACATAATTTTTAGATTTAATAAAGGATTATTTTGTTGCTAAGAATAATGAAAAAAAAAAGAAAAGAAACGAAAATCAAATAAATAAATAATAAAAAAATAATAATAAAAAAAGGGCAAAGTGCCCTAAACATATAAAAGCCTAACGGCTTATATGAGAAAAAAAAAAACGATTTAAAAAAGAACAGAGAAGAAAAGAAAAGAAAGGGAGAAAAGAAAAGGGAAAAGGGAGGAGAAAAATCAATATTTTCATCTCAAGGCGTCAAGGTAATTATTTTCATCCTTTCTATTAAGTTCTTATGTAATTAGAAGTAGATTTTTAGATTAAAACGTGTATAATTTACACTAATATGTGAAACTAATTTTTAATTTTGTGTACATGTATGCATATGTTATTTAGCATAAATTTCACCATAGTCATTAAGTAATTATGACCAATTGTTGATGATCATGAAACAATTATTGGGAAGAGAGGTAAATAGACATGCAAGAAGCCTTCCGTATAAAAGTATTTCATGAAATATCTTTATTTTGGTGTTCAAATACGGGTGATATAAATTGGGATCAATTTGAGATCCTTTTAATAGTTATCATATTATCATTTAAGTTTTGATATATTAATATATATAATTAAGTATTAGGTACATGGTATTAAGTGAATGTCCTAAGATTTATGATATTGAAATGAAATTAAAATTTAATCCTAATCTTGAAACTTAAGAACTTAATTATAATTTTGCGTGAGTTTTTTTGGTTTAGTCTAGACACGTGCAATATGTGTGTTGTTAACTTCGAAACCTTATAGTGTTTAATTATTTGAATAGACTGGATTTTATTTGAAAGTGCAACAAAGGAGGAAGGCTAAAGTTCCGAAGTGATGTTCGATAAACTGAGGCAAGTGGATTTCTAAACTCTTGTTAAGTGTATGAAATGCTTGTATGTCCTTGTGGTATATGTTGGGAGTAACGGGATTTGTGATGGGTTGACTTGTCCACATTGATTAATTCTAATGATGAAAAGAATGGGGATAACAAAAAGGCAATGTGATTAATTGTTATGTGTGTTGTGTTGAGAAAGGGTTGAAGGCTTGTTGAATCATTGTTGATGTAACTTCATGTTTGTGTGGTTGTGAACTGTGCGATGTTATGAAAATGGTCATCTCCTAATTATTTGTGTGAAATTATCATATGCATTATTCTGAGGCATTGGTTGTGACAAGTGTTATGTGCATTGAGAAAGAATGGGTACTTCAGATTATGCACCATTTCGAGGGACGTATCGCGCGCCGCGATGGATACTATATTTCGAGGGACGTATTACGCGCCGCGATGGTTACTATTATCGAGGGTCGTGTCGTGCGCCGTGACAGATGCATGGACAGATATGTCCCCTATGGGTCCCGGACTGAGAGACAGCGGGTGTGTATCACTAGGTCAGACATGCATCATTATACTTGACATTGCATTCTATTACATTGCACATACTTATCATTAGTGAACTTGATATCGTGTTTCGCTGATCTCTGATTGCCTTACTGCGTAACTTGTGGTTGATGAATATTGAGCTTGTTGTTGAGGGTATGTAATTTGTTGAAGTATTGCTGTTGAGGATGTGTAATTTGTTGAAGTGTTGTTGTTGAGGATATGTAATTTGTCTAAGTGTTGTTGTTGAGCTACATGCTATGTAAATTGTGAGCTATTAGGTTGGGTTCAATGCAGGTTGTAGTTGTAGAGGTTGAGTTGGGGGGTGATAGGAGTACCCGTATTTCATCCCCTTAGCTTGTGTTTAGAGGTTTACTTGCTGACTACCGTGTGGTTTGGTACTCACACCTTGCTTCTACAAATTTTTTTTGTAGGTTATGAGCGTGGATTTTTATTGTACTTTTCATTCTCTTCTTTTCCGAGGCTTCTTGGAGATTTGTGAGGTAGCTGTTTTTATTTCAGCAGACTTCATTCTCCTTAATTATGATCTTGTTCTATTCTAGAAACAAGTTCATTTGAGACTTGAATTTTTCTTTTGAATCAATTGTAATACTTTAGAGGCTTGTACACTTGACTACCAGGTTTTGGGGGTTTTATTAAGTTACTTATATTTTATTTCCGCATTTTACTGTAGTGGTTGAGTTTTAGGCTGACTTGTCTTGGTGGGATAAGACGAGTGCCATCACGCCCATTTTTGGGTTGTGACAATCGATGGATACTTCATCTGAGTCTTCAAAGAAGTGAGATTCTACTACTAATCAGAAAGCATCAAAGAATCCTTGTCTCGGTGTTACGGGATCTCTCTGCAGCGCAGACATGAAACGATTCTTGGGTATCGAATAGAAGCAGATGTATCTCAATCAATTAAAGGACTTTCACTTCCCAGTAAGCTTCTATCTCAATGCTCATGAACTGTCTCTCTTTTTTACTTTGTGTGGTCTTGAGCTTTTTGACGAAGCGGTTCACCTGCTTTATGCGAATATCCCTATCTCACCTAGGAGTGGTGAATTACAATTGTTAGTGCTGGTTAAGCAATTCATCATCAATGAAAAGTTTTTCGAAGATGTGTTTGGTACTAAGTTCTTTAGGTTAATTTCGTACATGAACAAAACATGACCTAATGACTTTGAAATTCTCTTAAAGGTGCAAAAAGAGTCGTAGCTTAACCCGACTATTACATTTCTGACTTTCGGCCCGTATTGCTATGTTTTCATAATCGTATGCTCACACATATCGTAGACACAACTCTTTTTCCCAGCAGGGCTCCTTTAGTAATATCTCTAGTCATTATGTATTTGTTCACTAGTTCCTCCTTAAAAAATAGTGCATCAACTTGGCTGAATGGTAGAAGGCGTACATTTAGGGATCTTTTTAAGACTTGAATTCATCGGCAAGTCTTCCTTCTTGCTTGCTCAACTCGAGGATTATTGTGGACCGTCTTGTGGATCTTTCTTTGTTTACCCCCTCTCTTATAAATGCAACTTATGATTTTTATAATTTTTCTCGTATGGGGAATGTGCATGTTGGTGAAAAGTGGGTAAAAAAGTACTCAGTCAAATCTCAGGTGGACTCTCCCTAACCCTCAAAAATCTCGGCGGGTTCTGCCGGTCTTTTACTGTAGAACAATGAAGATTTTAAAACTAGACTCTAAGTTGTAGAACAATAATTAGAGACCCTTTATGATGCTGTGTAAAAGGTATTTCGTTTATAGAAAGACTTAAGCCTTATATCGGTAATTTTTGGATTGCCATGACAATGATCAAGCATGAAAATATCTCAACGGTAAATTGCTTAATCCAACAATTTTACTCTCTGATAAGTGGAGTCAACTCCTCCAACAATGAACTTGTTACAGTTCAGACCTCATACTCCAGTCTTTCGCGAAATGTGGAACTTTCTTACAACACCTTCTATGAGAAAGTGAGTAACTCCCTCAAGTACTTTGGAGGTGGTCATTAACTCTACTGGCGGACCTTTACATTTTTGCACTAACTTCCAATAGGAGCATGTACCTCTCTATCTCCTGGATTTCTATTTTTTTGTCTCTCTGAATCTTAGACTACTCTGTTATCTGTTTTCTTTGCTTTATTGTAGTGTGCTTTTCGCTATTATTTTATATTATGACAAAGGGGGAGAAAACAAATCTATCTTTCTTGCTCCTCTGTGAGACAGGGCGAGATAAGATAGGGAGAGTTGCATGCATCGATGAACTAAGACATGAAACCTCAAGGAAGTTCAACTAACTTTAAGTAAAATTGACCATCAAGATTATTATTAATATTTTAATCAATCTTGTAATTATTAAAAAGTAGTATATTGGTAAGTCCTTAGAGTTAGTTGATTTTGAAAATAAAGACTTGACTTGTTGATATTAATTTTCGTAGGTCACAAATTCAAAAAGGAATAATTAATATAAATGACTTCAAGAAAGAAAAGAATATTGTGTTGAAGTTGCAGAAAAGCATTGGAAAGGCAAGCCTCAAATCTAAAGGATAAAAGAAGGAAAGGAATGTATGGTTAATCGACACATGGAGAAAGTTTAAATGAAGCAGAATACTCACACACATGGCAGAGATCACAACCAAATCATCAAGAAAGGAAAAGCGATGAATCAATCAACAATATAAGAAGTATGTCGATCATACATGGAAATGATCACACCATCAAAAGGAAAGAAGAAGCGATTTACTTCAAGGATATAGATCAACTAATTTGCCTCAATAAAGGACCCCCTAAAATGATCCTTGTTTGAGATAAATCCCATGGGTTTTTCCTTACAAGAGCACAAATCATCATCTACATGAATCGACCTAATTTTTTAGTGTGAAATATGCAACTTCACTTGAGCTTAGAAAACAGTTTTATTTAGTCTTTCATAAATCTTTGTAAGCACGTGAGTGATAAAATTGAAAAGAAAACAAAAAATAAATAATTTGAGTGTTGATATAAAAGTTGAGGTAGTGTCAAGGTAGAAATCATATTTGCATATCAAGACAGGATAAAGTTTGAGAATTCTATAACATTAGGATATCTACAAATATTTTAAAGAAAACCCTTGAAACCCAAGGGGCTTGAATTGCCACCACATTGGTAATCCGAATAAGGATAAAACCTTTTGTGTGAAATATTACTACAACTTTCTATTATTTTTTATCTTACTACTAACTTGCATGTGAGTCGACTATCGATTACTGGTAGTTTACTAAGTGAATTTTAAATTTACCCCCCCCCCCCCCCCATGAATATCACGAAATAAGGGTTTTAACTAGATTGAAACCCTAGTTTTGTGTTGTTTCCTCTAACACAAGGATAACTCTACTTTCATAAAGAGTGAGTAGTTAATTATATCTAGTTTTGTGATGTTTACTATAACACTAGGATAACACATGTATATGCACCATACATATGAATGTGGGTCCACCTCTAATAACAAAAGTGAAAATCATCAGGGCAAGATTCGGGCTCTAATACGGCATGTAAAAGCATAAACATTTATGCTAATAAAGAAATTAATATACATGCATACAAGTATTTTCAACGAGCTTATGTGAGAAAGAAAACGAAATCAATCTCTCTTTTACCTATCATACGGTACATTAACTTTCATGATTTAATCGAGTGGAGGTATTAATCCTAATGAACATAAAAGGAACAATTTATCCACTGAAAATGTAATTAATTTGTTGCACAACATATAATCTAATGAAATGATGAACATTTAATTATTATAAAAATGAAAATTATATGGTAAGACTAATTTATGATATGTAATTATTATATTAGTAATATTTGTAGTGAATGTTTGAATAATTACTATTTATAGCTTATCTTTTTATTCATAGAAAAATAGTAAATACGCACAACTATCTACAATTTAGTTGTAACATTAGGAATTTCTAGGCTAATCTTCATTTGCTCAGATAAATCGGGATCATCAAAAAGTGGATAACTATTTGTTAGTTTTTCGTGTATAAGTGTATTTGTTTCATTAATTTTTCATCTATTTAAAAAATTGAGCGAATTATATCTATTTTAGTCAAATGTACTGTGTCAATATAACAAACGGATCAAGATCCAATACAAACTGAATTTCATTAGATCAATATGAATTGAGCCAAAACGGGGCAGTTAATGAGTCAAGACCCAACTCAACACAATTTTCGCTAAGTTTAATTATTTTATTAGTTCTTTAAAAAAAATTTAGCCTAACTGATGATACAAATTTTTACCTCACGCTATCGAGGACCATCCTACACCTTACCATCGTCATAGGACCTTACTTAACTTAGTGGATCCACTATGTTAACTAACCTGATCATCTAGAAAGTATGACATGTTAATACCCACAATGGCTACATGGTTTAATGAAGACTTGAGTTAGTATGAACTCTCATCCCCACATCAATGCTCAATAATACTACCTAAATATACTTTAGCTCATGCTTTAACATATCTTTTTTCCTTTGGGTTGAGATAATTTGCTCAACCCTTTTTAGCCTTAAAAATCCCTCTTGGAATTAGTGTTCCCCTTTTTAGCCTTAATATGACCTTGATCTTAGCTTCCCTTGAATTTGATTATGGATCAAGGATCATGATCTCATGTTTATGGATGATTTAATAATGTTTATATGTACTTTAGAGTGTTGGAATCAACTAGGAATGATAGGTACATCACTTAGAAACTAATTCAAAAAGATAGGGAAAGAACGGGGTCTCTAAGTGACCTTGGCGCTCTGAGAGGCGTGGAGCGCAATAGCCTGTCCTAAAGAATCTTGTCAGAGGTCCTGTAGTTGGTGCGGCATGCCAGGACCTGTCGTACAGAGCCTGCCCTGAGGGTCTCTGATAAGCGCGCTCCCCAGCGGTTGTCAAAGGGAACCTTTAAATTTTCTTCTCCATGTTTCATCTCTAAACCTCATAACCATGCATGGATCCCACCACAAACACTTAGGATCACTAAATACCTCATTACCCAATATTTTAGACCCAAAAAAATTCTAGTAGAGATAAATTACAATTCAACCAACAAGAATTCATATTTTTCGTACAGAAGTTCCATGTTCATCATTAAATAAACTCTAACTTTGTGAATTGAATCAAATTGGGGTGTGGGTGAAAGGATCATACATAGAATGGTCTGACATACCTTAAAGCTATCACCTCCGACGAAATCCGCAACGATTCTTAGCGTTCTTTCTTCTCCTTCCTTTCTCCTCTTCTCTTCTCTTCTCTTTTCTTCCAAGCTCTAAGCGTATTCAATATTGTAATAACTGACTTAAGGCTTAAATGTTCCCTTGATAAACCCTTAAAACAAATTAGGAAATTTTAGGCTGAAAATACTACTTTACCCTTACTTAAATTCGGATTGGATTCTCCTCAATCCAACAACCTAAAATCCATAAGGCATATTTCACTCGTACGATATAAAAAATTCTCAAACTCCACGACGTTAGAAAGATATTAGCATCGGATTTCCAACAATATAAATAAGCCACATCAGTTTCTCCTGAGATGAAAGTTATGACTGTCTAAAAAATGGCTAAAAACTACTATTAAAATTTGGAAATTTTCCACATTTCTCTTTTTATTTCCAAAAACAATTATTCCTTGATTTCCAAGATTATTCTTAGTTATATCAATTAACTAGATTTTACATGACCTATACAATCAAATATAACAATTTTGAGGTATGAAATGTCACATGCAAAAAATAATTAAGTCGACAGAATTAAACAAGTCAGAGATTATCAATAACTAAATATATATGCCTGTTTCTCTAAATAAATAATCACATTATTTACTCTTTTTTTTCTCTTAAGTTATGTAGTATTTACTTTTTTAGGTTATTTCGAAAAGAAAGTCTTTTTACAGTCCTATATTAATTGGTCACTCTATTATAGATAATTCTTCCAATCATTTTGATCTCATTAATCCTAAAAATTACTCCTTTTTTATTTTTGTCAATTAATCATGTTCGTAAACCTTCTGAAAAAAATTCTACAAGTGCAAATTAATGAAATTTATCATTTTAATTTATGATTTTTTATAATGAGAAAAATAAATAACTAAATTAAAATAAAATGACATATTTTAACTCTGAATTTTAATAAAACAATTTATAATCACATTAAGCTCTAAAATTTCTATTACATGTCACATTTCAATTTCTTTTTAATTTTTTTATGTCGAATTAAATTGTGTCATATAAATTGATACGGACAAGACAATACAACTAAGAAACCTCCAATACTATTTCCCCCACTCACCCCACTCCATATTACATTTCTGTAAAATTTAATGTTGGAAGAAAACCTCTACACCTTATTTGTAATGACCTGTTTAGTCGTTTGAGCAGAGAATTTTATTTCTGGGAAAACTGGCTGAAACCACGGACCCCACGACGGACCGTCACAGGCACGACGGACCGTCGCAGGGTCTCATTTCAATATACTTAGGAATTCTGAAATTGGGTACTGAAAATGGACTCTCTGAACTTCGTAACGAACTTGCAAGACGGACCGTCACAGGTGTGACGGACCGTCACAGTCCACTTGGGTTCTAAGAGGCTGCAATGACCTGCGTGACGGACCGTCGCAGTCACGACGGGCTGTCACAGGTTGCGCGAATCCCAGGCAGATTCGGATTTCTTTACACGTTTTAAGGGACGTTGTGGACTATTCTTTCCTTAATTATAGATTTCGTGGGTTTATATTAATAACTCAAATTCTTGAGGGATAAAAGAGGTAACTTTGGGTTAATTAGTGGGGTATTCTTGCCATCTTTTACACTTAATTAGATGTTAATTAGGGTAAAAGAAAGGGGGTTTGAATAAGAAAAAGAGAAAAGAAAAGAGAGAGAGATAGATTGATCGATTGAGAGAGTCGAACGAGGAAGAAGAATATCAAAGCTTGGGAATTGTTGATTCCAATTCTTCGGTGGAGGTAGGTTATGGTTTTTACGATGTTCGTAGTGAACTCTTAATAGTGAATGATATGTATTGGTAGTATTGTAAACCTGTCTATATGCTTAATTGTATGCTTGCATGACTATGATTATGTGATTTTGATAAAACAAGCATGATGAAAACTATTGAATCCCAAATCTTGAAAGAAACTTTAATCTACTTATTAATGATGATGCCTTGGTATAAAAGAAGGCTTGATGAATTAAAGTAATGGGATTGATGATGCCTTGATATAGAGAAGGCTTGATGAACGGATAGAATGAGATTAGTGGATCGGAGTGTCACGTTCCGACACATAGTATTAGTGGATCGGAGTGTCACGTTCCGAATCATAGTATTAGTGGGACGGGTGTCACGAACCGACACGTAGAATTAGGGGATCGGAGTGTCACGTACCGACACATATAGGGGATCGGAGTGTCACGTTCCGACACATATAGGGGATCGGAGTGTCACGTACCGACACATATAGGGGATCGGGTGTCACGAACCGACACGTAGAATTAGGGGATCGGAGTGTCACGTACCGACACATAGTGGTAGGGGATCGGAGTGTCACGTACCGACACAAGAGGAAGAAAGATAATGAATCTTGAAAGATGATAAATATACTCAATCTAATAAACTTAATTCCCAAATGAGTATGGTATTGAGGCTTGAGCCCTCATGGATGAACTTGATGGTACTTGTTGATGCTACATGTTGAGTTTATAGTTGATTTATAATATTAACTGATATATACTGTTTTCTATTTTGAGTTGGCCGATGATATCTACTCAGTACTTGTGGTTGTATTGACCCCCTACTCTTATGTTTTTCTTCTTTGTTATTTGTGGAATGCAGCAAACGTTCCGTCAACTTTAACTCAACAGTAGATCTAGCCAGTCTTCACTGCCTTCGGAAATTCAGGGTGAGCTAATGCGTCTAGCTTGGACTGGATCTTCTTCTTCAAGTCTTGATGCCTTGGACTTCCGGCATGGACTAGTTTTTATTGTTTTAGCTTCTTAGACGTTTTTAGTTTAGTAATTTGAGGATAGATGATGACTTCCAGATTTTGGGGATAATAATAATAGTTTTTGAATTGTTTTATTAATGAGTTTAAGTCTTCCGCATTATTTTCTGTTGATGTATCTTGAAATGTTAAGGTTTAGATGGGTTGGTTCGCTCACATAGGAGGGTAAATGTGGGTGCCAGTCGCGTCCCCGATTTGGGTCGTGACAAACTTGGTATCAGAGCATTAGGTTCATTGGTCTCATCACACAAGAACGAGTCTAGTAGAGTCTTAAGGAACGGTAGGGGGACGCCTTTACTTTTCCTTGAGAGGCTATAAGACTTTAGGAAAATTCCATTCTTTCATTCTTTCTTTCGTGCTACTACTTGAGTCCAATTGGTATCTAGGTGATACAAATTGGTATCTGACCATCTTCACTCTATTTCGCAGATGGTTAGAACTAGAGCAACGACCGCACCAGCAGCAACAACGGCAAGACAAGAAACATCTGAGCCAGCCACTGGGGCTATGGCTCGAGGAAGAACAGTGGCAAGAGGCCGTGGTAGAAGCCGTGGGAGGACGTCCTCTAGAGGAAGAGGACGAGCACCTAGTCCATCTGATGCTAGGGCGGTGACTCCTCCACCGACTGAGGAGGTAGTAAGAGAGGGTGAGGAAGGGGAAACTGAACAAGAGCAGAATGAGGAATTGCCACCCCAACCTACCCCAGAGACGATCAATCAGGTTCTTGCTTATCTTAGCGGGTTATCTGATCACGGTCAGGCACCTCCAGTGGTTTCTGCACCAACACCTCCGGTTTCAGAGGTACGACATGCGGCTACTATGGCTCCCCGCATGGATGCCTCATTGGAGATAGGCACATTTCCACGTCTGACTACTGGACCGATAATGAAAAACGATCATCACGAACTTTTCAGTAAGTTCTTTAAATTGAAACCTCCAAGCTTCAAGGGTGCAGAATCTGAAGATGCTTATGATTTTCAGGTTGATTGTCATGAGCTACTACACAAGATGGGGATTGTAGAACGGTTTGGCGTTGAGTTCGTAAGCTATCAGTTTCAAGGGAACGCCAAAATGTGGTGGCGATCACATATCGAGTGTCAACCGACAGAGGCCACACCTATGACTTGGGCATCCTTCTCTACCCTGTTTATGGAGAAGTATATCCCAAGGACTTTGAGAGATAGAAAAAGGGATGAGTTCTTGAGTCTCGAGCAAGGTAGAATGACGGTTAACGCATATGAGGCTAAGTTTTGTGCTTTATCAAGGTATGCCACCCAACTTTGTTTCAGTCCACAAGAGCGGATTCGCCGTTGTGTGAAGGGGTTGAGGTCAGAATTGCGGATTTCAGCCTTACAGGTAGCGGCTACGGCAACATCCTTCCAAGAGGTGGTAGACTTTGTGATAGAAGTGGAAGGAGTGAAGCCAGATGACTTCACCACGATATCGACATCAAAAAGGTTTTGAAGGGGAGGTGAGTTTAATGGTTCTTACTCTAGAGGACAGAGCTCCGGAGGTTACTCAAGTCGACCAATTCAGTCTTCACTATAGACTGTAGTTGGGGGTCCACCTCAGAACGGTCAACACTACTCCGAGAGACCTATGCCTGACTCCAGAGAGTGTTATGGATGTGGGGAGATTGGACATGTTAGGAGGAATTGTCCAAAACAGAGTTACAGACCCCCAATAGCTAGAGGTAGAGGTGGTCATGGTAGAGGCCGCTTTTCTGGAGGACGTGGTGGTCGAGGTAATGGTGGTCACCACAACGGCAGAGGTGATGGGCAAACTGGAGCCACTACGACACAACATGGTAGGGGCAACAGACAGACTGGTGATAGGGCCCATTGTTACGCTTTCCCTGGGAGATCTGAAGCGGAGGCGTCTAATGCTGTTATCACAGGTAATCTTTTGGTTTGTGATTGCATGGCATCTGTATTATTCGACCCTGGCTCCACGTTTTCATATGTATCTTCCACATTTGCTAATGATCTAAATTTGCATTGTGAATTACTTGATATGCCTATTCGTGTTTCTACTCCGGTGGGTGAGTCTGTGGTAGTTGAAAAGGTATATAGGTCCTATTTGGTGAACTTTGTGGGGAGCAACACTTATGTAGATTTGGTTATCCTAGAAATGGTTGATTTTGATGTAATTCTGGGTATGACTTGGCTTTCTCCGCAATTTGCGATCTTGGATTGTAATGCTAAAACGGTGACGTTAGCCAACCCTGGGATAGACCCGTTAGTGTGGGAGGGGGACTACACTTCCAATCCGGTGAGTATCATATCCTTTCTTCGTGCTAAGAAAATGGTTAGTAAAGGGTGTTTAGCTTTCTTGGCACATCTAAAGGATGACACTACCCAAGTACCTTCGATTGAGTCGGTTTCGGTAGTCCGCGAGTTTTTGGATGTATTCCCTGCAGATCTTCCTGGCATGCCACCAGATAGGGACATTGACTTTTGTATCGATCTTGAACCGGGCACTCGCCCCATTTCTATACCCCCTTATAGAATGGCTCCCGCGGAGTTGAGAGAGTTAAAGGCACAACTTCAAGAGTTGTTGCGCAAAGGCTTCATTAGACCAAGTTCATCTCCTTGGGGTGCTCCAGTTTTGTTTGTGAAGAAGAAGGATGGGAGTTTTCGAATGTGCATAGATTACCGGCAGTTGAACAAGGTAACTATTAAGAACAAATATCCTCTTCCTCTCATTGATGACTTATTCGATAAACTACAAGGTGCTTGTGTCTTCTCGAAGATCGACTTGAGATCCGGTTATCATCAATTGAAAATACGGGCAGCGGATGTGCCAAAGACTGCTTTCCGAACTAGGTATGGGCATTATGAATTCGTAGTGATGTCTTTTGGTCTTACAAATGCCCCCGCTGCTTTCATGAGATTGATAAATGGGATTTTTAAGCCATATTTGGATCTCTTTGTGATCGTGTTTATTGATGATATACTGATATACTCTAAAAGCAAGAGGGAACATGAGGAGCATTTGAGAATTGTATTGGAAATGTTGAGGGAGAAAAAGCTTTATGCCAAATTCTCTAAGTGTGAGTTTTGGCTAGATGCAGTGTCCTTATTGGGGCACGTGGTTTCTAAGGATGGAGTGATGGTGGATCCTTCTAAGATTGAGACAGTGAAGAATTGGGTAAGACCCACTAATGTGTCAGAAATAAGGAGTTTTGTGGGGTTAGCTAGTTACTACCGCCGATTCGTCAAGGGATTCTCTTCCATTGCTTCCCAATTGACGAACTTGACTAAGCAGAATGTTCCATTTGTATGGTCGGATGAGTGCGAAGAATGTTTTCAGAAACTCAAGACTTTGTTGACTGCCGCACCTATCCTCACCTTGCCGGTAGAGGGTAAGAACTTCATTGTTTATTTTGATGCATCCTATTTGGGTTGGGTGCAAGAAAAATACCCACATCTGTTTACAGATTCAGGTACTCCCTTTGGCCATTGTTTTTCTTCTTTTGATCGTTCGGGGACGAACGATGGGTAAATTGGTATCTATTGTAACGACCTATTTAGTCGTTTTGAGCAGCAGATTTATTTCTGGGAAAACTGGCTGAAACCACGGACCCTACGACGGACCATCACAGGCACGACGGACCGTCGCAGGGTCTCGTTTCAATATACTTAGGAATTATGAAATTGGGTACTGAAAATCGACTCTCTGAACTTCGTAACGAACTTGCAGGACGGACCGTCACAGGTGTGACGGACCGTCACAGTCCACTTGGGTTCTAAGAGGCTGCAACGACCTGCGTGACGGACCGTCGGAGTCACGACGGGCCGTCACAGGTTGCGCGAATCCCAGGCAGATTCGGATTTCTTTACACGTTTTAAGGGACGTTGTGGACTATTCTTTCCTTAATTATAGATTTCTTGGGTTTATATTAATAACTCAAATTCTTGAGGGATAAAAGAGGTAACTTTGGGTTAATTAGTGGGGTATTCTTGCCATCTTTTACACTTAATTAGATGTCAATTAGGGTAAAAGAAAGGGGGTTTGAATAAGAAAAAGAGAAAAGAAAAGAGAGAGAGATAGATTTATCGATTGAGAGAGTCGAACGAGGAAGAAGAATATCTAAGCTTGGGAAATTGCTTGTTGATTCCAATTCTTCGGTGGAGGTAAGTTATGGTTTTTACGATGTTCGTAGTGAACTCTTAATAGTGAATGATATGTATTGGTAGTATTGTAAACCTGTCTATATGCTTAATTGTTGCTTGCATGACTATGATTTTGTGATTTTGATAAAACAAGCATGATGAAAACTATTGAATCCCAAATCTTGAAAGAAACTTTAATCTACTTATTAATGATGATGCCTTGGTATAAAAGAAGGCTTGATGAATTAAAGTAATGGGATTGATGATGCCTTGATATAGAGAAGGCTTGATGAACGGATAGAATGAGATTAGTGGATCGGAGTGTCACGTTCCGACACATAGTATTAGTGGATCGGAGTGTCACGTTCCGACACATAGTATTAGTGGGACGGGTGTCACGAACCGACACGTAGAATTAGGGGATCGGAGTGTCACGTATCGACACATATAGGGGATCGGAGTGTCACGTTCCGACACATATAGGGGATCAGAGTGTCACGTACCGACACATATAGGAGATCGGGTGTCACGAACCGACACGTAGAATTAGGGGATCGGAGTATCACGTACCGACACATAGTGGTAGGGGATCGGAGTGTCACGTACCGACACAAGAGGAAGAAAGATAATGAATCTTGAAAGATGATAAATATACTCAATCTAATAAACTTAATTCCCAAATGAGTATGGTATTGAGGCTTGAGCCCTCATGGATGAACTTGATGGTACTTGTTGATGCTACATGTTGAGTTTATAGTTGATTTATAATATTAACTGATATATACTGTTTTCTATTTTGAGTTGGCCGATGATATCTACTCAGTACTTGTGGTTGTACTGACCCCCTACTTTTATGTTTTTCTTCTTTGTTATTTGTGGAATGCAGCAAACGTTCCGTCAACTTCAACTCAACAGTAGATCTAGCCAGTCTTCACTACCTTCGGAAATTCAGGGTGAGCTAATGCGTCTAGCTTGGACTTGATCTTCTTCTTCAAGTCTTGATGCCTTGGACTTCCGGCATGGACTAGTTTTTATTGTTTTAGCTTCTTAGACGTTTTTAGTTTAGTAATCTGAGGATAGATGTTCTTGTGATGATGACTTCCAGATTTTGGGGATAATAATAATAGTTTTTGAATTGTTTTATTAATGAGTTTAAGTCTTCCGCATTATTTTCTGTTGATGTATCTTGAAATGTTAAGGTTTAGATGGGTTGGTTCGCTCACATAGGAGGGTAAAATGTGTGTGCCAGTCGCGTCCCCGATTTTGGTCGTGACATTATTCAAATCCCTCTTTAAATTTAAATAAGAAGAAAACCTCTCTCCCTTCATCAGTTCCCTCTTTCACTGTGGGGTTATGAATTTGAAGACTTCACCCAATTTGGCATTCATGAGGTTATAGGTATTCCGAAGTTATGTTACGTGTTGGATTTACTTAGGCGAGATTGAAAAATTGAGTGGAACTTACTTTCTGTCCGGTTAGTAGTGATTTCTTGCTTTTTAAGGGATTAGTCCAAATTAGAACAAGAAGTATGTTGGACATGTTCGTTCGTTAGGAAGAAGCATCATCCAATATGGGATTCTTGAGTTGATGTTAATATCGAAATTCTGTTGTGTGTTAAATTCTATTAGGCGAGCTTGAAGTATTGAATGGAAACTTACTTCTTGTATGGTTAGTAGAATTTTCTTATTTTATAAGGGATTACTAAAAGTACATTATAAAACTTAACTTTCCTCAGGTGATTAAATGTGATATCCGAGAAGGTTGCAGGAATCTCATCAACAATTTCCTGAGGCAGAGGTTCGAAATAATACCCATCACTAAGGATACATAATCATTCTTCTTGTAGCATAAATTTTTGGGGTCATATATCCCAAAAAAGGATAATTGAAATAGCATTATTAGTTGTACCAGACTGATATTTACAGTCAAACAATTGTACTAAAATTTAATAAAAATATTATTTTTTTATATTCTACCGAGCGACTTCTTTAGTGTTGAAGGAAGTGTCAAGTGTTATCTACTGATTTATAGTAAGAACTAAGTACTATAAATTTCTAGTACAATAAGTATGACATCACTAATTTAAACGTCTACGTTCTCATCAAATTCTATATAAAAATGCGTTATATGTGTTTAATTTAACCTAAGCCAGTCAATTTTACATCAAAAGTTGCAAATTAATGAAATCAAAGCAAATGTCATCTACATATTATACACCTTTTCTTCTATTGTTAAAGTTGTGATATGTTAGATTGTTGTTCTTGTTGCGTATAGTGTGAACTTACCAATCCTATACTTGTTCAACTTAAACATATTATAATGCCTCTAGATGAACAAAGACTCTCTTTACCTTCTCTTGACTCACTTAGTAGTCTTGTTATTCATTTAATCGATGAAATTCTAAATAGGTTGTTTTTTCGAGAAGTTGTAAGAACTATTACACTTTCAAACGATTGGCAATATACTTGTCATAGAATTACATAGGTTAAATTTGGTCAAATGGACTAGGAAACACTAGAGGACTTGACATCCCCTACTATTAGATTTATTCCTATTCTCGATTGTTTCCTCATGTTTCAAATCGTGATTCTTCTTCGAGTTTTTTCTTCACATATTAGGAAGGTTCATGAACTATATAAATACTTCTCGGTCTAACTTGGTCTAATGGATAAACATAAGTTTCCACTTTATGCTTTAAGCTTTCACAAGGATATTTAACAGACAAAATAACTTTGAAATAAATTAAATTCAAGAATCGCAAATTGGGTAATGCTTCTTTGAGTTTCTTCTTCACTGATGAGGAAGGATTCGATCCAACATAAATGCTTCCCAACCTAACATGGACTAATCCCTCAACAGAAATGAAGTTCCTACTAACCATAAAATAAGTTCCGAAAGAGAATTCAATACACAATATATCTTCGAAGTAAACAACCAATGACTCAAATCATACATCATTTAAGAACAAACATGAAATGTAAAATCCATGTTTGTTCCCAAACAGATTATTCAAAACATTCATCCAGGTTGATCTTAAGCATATAAAATATTTATAGTACCTTAAAGCAAAGGCAAAACTCAACCTTACTACTCCATCAACCAAATATTTTGTTTCTATTTGCACATTCAAAACCTTTTAGCCAAAGATTAAGCAGAATTGTGATAACGATAATAGTCAACAAGATACACAACTTCTGCTTAGATGATGCCCGTTGAAACTCTATTAACTTTGCGAGTACTTTAAGATATATGTTCGTTTCCATTTGACTAGGCTTGATTTCCATTTTCAATAGTGTTGGAGTCTTTGCCAATAAAAACTTGATTAGCTTCATTTCACCCTCTTCTAATAGTACGTCATAACCTAATTTTTCTCAGATTATTATATGTAACGTCCGAGAAGCATGCCGGAATCTCATCAACAACCTCCTGGGGCACAGGTTCGAAATAATTCCCATCATTAAGGATATACCCCTAAGAAAAATCATGAAAAACCCATCAAATTCATTATATACGAATATAAAAAAATGGAAAAGATAGATAGAAAAATATTTAACAGTGACAACTTGAATTCATTTTCTTCCAAATTTGTAGAACACCTTATCATGAAAAGAACAAATGAAATCTCAAAAAACTCTCCAGGAGTAATTTAAGATATAAATAGACGTTTCAGACAATTAAGAGCGGATGGAAACCTTGTTGGCATCAATTCAATTGATCAAATATTTACCTACAAATAAAATGATAAAGATTAGGATGCCAAAAAGAAAAGTACATGTATGAAAATACAAGTGAAATGCAACAACATTACCTTAAAATAGACAAAAAAAATATTGGAAAAATCATTTTTCCTCTAGAACAAATTCTGCGGGATCATATAGAACATTGGAAAGAAGAGGTACATTTTGTAGATATATCAATTGTATATTGCCACAAAAGACAAATGACCTTAGTTTAGGAGAATCAATACTCAGGAGGTATGAATTGTCTATCTTTTAGAACCAAATACTCAAGCAATGGGCAATTAGAGATTAGAATTTCAAACGTATTAGAAGATAATGTTACAAATTTTAATTTTAGGCTAATCAACTTATTAAATCCCTGAAGAAGCATAGAAGGTGTATTTCACATTCCTTGGGATATATGCCTTAATGCTGAACAATAAAATAAGAATTAAGAGATCTTGTGTTGGGTTTTATTTTCCCTGATTTCTTACCATAAATAGGTTTTCCTTTTAGGAAAAGGTTTTGGATTGGATAATCCTTTTTCTATTAGGAAAAGGTGTAGGACTCTATAAATAGAAACATGTTCCTTCTAACTTAATCAACATTCACAATGTAGTCTTAAGGGCTTTAAGAGTTTTGGATAGAGGGAGAATTTGTGGGTCACAAGCTTGATACGTTATCACTTGTGTGAACCTCCCATGTATTCCGAGTGAATTGGTTGAGGTTGTTTCCCTCTGTATTTTGTACTCTCATGTTTATAATGGATTGCTCATCTCCTTTGTGAACGTAGGTCGATTGACCAAACCACGTTAAATCTTTGTGTCTTTTGGTATATTTCTCGTTGTCTTCTTACTGGTGGTCTTTCGAGGTTTTCTTTGCTAGCTTCTACATTTACATCTGCTTATTTTCTGTCCTAACATCCTTTATAGTTGATAAGTAAATGGAAGTTTAAGGACGAAATGTTGAATGAATTTTTTGGTGAGCAAATTTATCAAACGATCAATACTAGGACATACTTTTAGACTAGTATTATCAAGGGTAACATTCAATGTTGTTCCGATGTGAAAATTGAAGAAACAATCGAGAATGAGAATTATAAATCCAATGATCGGGGATATCAAGTCCTCTGGTGTTTCCTAGAAAGTTTGAAAAAATTTCACCTTTGGAATTGTATGGTAAGTATATTGACAATCCATAAAAAGTGTAGTAGGTCGTACAACATCTCGAAAAGACAACCTATTTAGAATGTCATTGATTAAATAAATGGCAAGGTTACTTAGTGGATCAGGAGAAGGTAAGTGTAGTCTTTGTTCAGTTGGACGCATGATAATCTGTAGAAATTAAACACAATACTATTGGTAAGGTCAGGATATACGCTACACGAACATCAAACAAATACTCTTCACCTTATTCAATTAACATGTCACAACTCTAATAAAAAAAAAGAAAAAGTTGCATAATTTGTAGATGAAATTTGCTTTCCTTAATTTGCAACTGTTGATATAAAGTTGTCTTGATTTGGTTAAATCAAATACATATAAAGTATTTTTTGTATAGAAATTTAAGAGAACTTGGAAGTTTAAATAGTGATGTTATACTTCCTGTAGTAGATATTTATAGTACTTAATGCTTACATCAAAACATCAGATGAATTAGATGTATTTATCATAACATTATAAATCAATAGATAACATTTGACAGTTCATTCAACACTAAAGGAGTCATTTGGTAGTATATATAAAAATAGTATTTGTATTAAATTTTGTACAATGTTTGGTTATAAATTTAACTATGGTACAACTAATTACAATTTCTTTTTCTTCATATTTTTTGTTTTGCATTTGCGTGGAACACTCACTACGCCACCTCAACACCAAAAAAACATATTTATTACATTTCAAATTAGTTATAGGATGTATTAGAACATTTAAAGAAAATGTGTGTCCTTCAAATTTCGACCAATGTTCAAAGGGAGTACTTAAGCGTTTTAAAATAAAATAAAATAAATATTAAAAATTTGACATTGTTTTTCCATAACTTTTTCTTTTTGAAATTCATGGGTTTATAGGACTAAATAAGAATCATTTTCTTTCTTTTAGTTAGATTTCTATCATGATGAATTAAATCTATCAAAAAAATATTGTTGTAGTTTATTAAATGCCCATCTTAACAACTTTTTCTGTCTTCAATCTTAATGGTGGTTGTCTAATATCTTATGTTGTAGTAGAACATAAAAATTTCCGTCTATAACAAGCAAAACCGAACCTAATAATTAAAGACTTCTGGTGCACCAATATGTTAACTCCTTAGAGTTAGTTGATTTTTAAAATAGACATTTAACGCATTTATCTCAATTTTCGTAGGTCATTATTTCAAAATGGAAATCATCAATGCAAACAACTTCAAGAAGGAAAAGAATGTTTGCTATAAATTGTAGAGAAACATTGGAAAGGCAAGGCTCAAATTAAAGGGCCAAAAGAAGATAAGAAATATATGGCTGATCAGCACATAAAGGAAAATCTAAATGAAGAAGAATACTCGCAAACTTGGCAGAGATCACAACTGAATCATCAAGAAAGGAAAGAGTAATAAATCAAGCCACAAGATAACAAGTCTGTCGATCATACAAGGAAAAGATCAAACCAGCAAAACGATACAGGAAGAAGCAATTTAGTTCGTGGATATAGATCAACTAAATCGCCTCAATCAAAGACTCCCTAAATTAATCCTTCATTGATATAAATCCTTTGTGGTTTTCCATAAAATAGCAGAAATCATCATCTACATAAAACGACCCAAATTTGTAGAGTGAAGTACGCAACTTCACTTGAGCTTAGCAAACAGTTTTTTTTGTCTTTAATAAAGCTTCGTAAACACATGAGTGATACAAATGAAAAGAAAAGAGAAAAGAAAGAATTTTAGTGTCGGTATACAAGTTGAGGCAGTGTCAAGGTTGAAATCTTAATTGCATATCACACATGATAAAGTTTCAAATTGCTGTAGCACAAAGATCTCTTCAAAGCTCTTAAGGAAACGCCTTGAAACCCAAAGGGAATGGATTAGGAACTCCATTGGTGATCTGAATCAGGATAAAACTTTTTGTGTCAATTATTTACTACAACTTTTTATTATTATTTATCTTCCTACTAACTTGCAGGTGAGTCAATTATCGACTACTTTTAGTTGACTACGTAAATTTTAAATTAACCCCCTCCCTCTTGATTATCAATTGGTATAAGAGAAGGTCTAACAGATTTAGTGTATAACCACACGAGAGTAAGATCAAATATCACATTACCAAATCCCCGGTGCTTTACTTTAAGAAGATCACTCGTCACATAGACCACCTTACTTCAATGGGAAAGATTACTCTCACGGAAAAGATAGATTCAGAATCTTTGTCTCCGCTAATGAACATCAAGCTTGAGTAGTTATCAAGAAAGGCACAAAGACATTCCTTGTATTAACTGAAAAGGATGGAACTGAAAAACCTTTTGATCCTAAATTGTTCGATATTACTAAGGAAAAACAAGAGGTAATTCAAACTAGCGCTAGAGCTATGAGTTTGTTGTATGGTGCAGTAAGAAGAGCATAATATTACAAAATTTCAACTAAAATAACTGCGAAAGAAATGTGGGATAAACTTAAAGTAACTTATGAAGGAACGACGAAAGTCATGGAAAACGAAATCAGCTCCCTTGTAAATGAATACAGACTATTCAAAATGGTTTACGATGAAAATGTTGAATCTATGTTCTCAAGATTTAGCAAAATTGTCATTGAACTAAAATCATTTCTAATGGTGAATTCAAACTAGTAAAGAGTCAGTAAACTTGTCAACATTCTTCACAAAATCTCGGGAAAAAAAGTTGTCATTCTTAAAGACAGAGATCTATAGAACATGACATATGATGAACTTAGAGGTAACATAATGACTTATGACAAAATAACATTAAAAGGTACAACAAGGACGACAAAAAGAAAACAGTGGATTTTATTTGTTAGACATTAGAAACTGAGGAGGAAGTCGATGAAAATCAAGATTAAGGAACGACCCTCATTAATAGTAGAGTTAGACAAATGCTCAAACAAAGAAGACAGCGACCTCAAAAAGATTAAAAAACAAATGACTTCAAAAGAAACAATGATTGATGGTACTACTGCAGAGAACCAATACATATCAAGCAAACTTTTCCAAAATGAAGAAGAAGAACCAATCGACGAAATGAAGATCCAAAAAGTCTCGGAGCATGGGAATAAGGAGAAACAACCGATGACGAAAACGATGAAATGGCAAACTCGTGTTTCGTGTCTCTAGGATAAACAAGCGAGGTAAGATCTTATAATTGTCCAAACTGTAATTACTTAAAAAACTCTTTGGATATGGTTCCTGATGAATTATAGACATTTATTGACGAATACAACAAACTTGTACAAGAAAAGAATGTTTGGCAGACTCTTGTTGAAGCAAGTCTGATTGAAGTTGATCTACTATCAGAAAAATTGGAAGAAGTAAAAATGCAGTTAAATAGTGTCAGAAAATCTTCAAGACATAGTTCTATTCAATCAAGCAGAACTACGCTCCACTGAAGACACTCTCCAAGTCATAATTCTAACTATTGTGTGTTTTACATATAGCCATATAGGTCATAAATCCTTCAGATGTAGAAAATATTCTTCTGGAAAACAGATTTGGGGACAAAAATTGGTTAACCATCAATGTCCCAGAAATACTTGGGTTTATAAAAGAAACTAATCTTTTTGTCTTTCAGGAGCAATTCAAGAAAACCTACAAAAAAGGAATGTGGTACTTCATAGCGGATTCTCAATATGTATGTGGAGAAAGAAGGAAAGCTTCAAAACAATAAAAAGAGTAGATGAATGATGTGTTAGATTTGGAGGTAATGCTAAAGGAGAAGTTACTTGAGTCAAAACCATCACTATTAGGTCATCATGCAATCTTTTCGAAGTTTACTTAGGCGAAGGACTCAAAGATAATCTACTTAGCATAAGTCAACAATGTGACACTGGATTTCAAGTGACATTCAATACAAATAAATGCATCATTAAACATCTTCGTAAAATATGAAACATATCAGAGAGTTAGAAATCCATATTTATAAGTGAAATAATTTTTTTTCCATCTCTCAGTTGTCTTAATGTAGTGACAAGCAATCCATGGTTATGATATCGAGAGCTTGGACATGCAGGCATGCATGCTCTTGAAAAAGTGTCAGACTTAATCTTGTGATTCGACTAACGAAACTAAAGTTTTAAAAAGATCACATATGTGATGCATGTCAAATGGTTAAGCAAACTAGTTCATCTTTCAAAGGTAAATACATTGTAAGTACATCTAAACCCCAACAGCTTGTTCATACGGAACTTTTGGGTCAAACTTAAACTACCAATTTTGGAGGTAAGAGATATTCCTTTGTAATCGTTGATGACTTCTCAAGGTTCACATCGATAATATTATTAACTCATAAAAATGAATTCTTTGCAAATTTCGAAAGTTTTTGTTTAAAAGTTCATAAAGAAGTAGGATATTTCATCACAACCATACATAGTGATCATGGTGGTTAATTTGAAAATAAGGCATCTGAATAATTTTGTGCTCAAAACGGATTCACTTAAAATTTCTCTTCACCCAGATATCCTAAACAAAATGTAATAGTTGAAAAAAAATTCGATCCTTACAAGATACAAAAAGAACAATGCTTATGCATAGAAGTTTACTAGATCATTTTTGGGCAGACGCTGTGAGCACTACATGCCACATTCACAATAGGTACTTAATTAGACTGATACTGAAGAAGCATCCTGTGAACTGTGGAGAGGTAATAAACCAAACATAAGCTACTTTCATCCCTACAGATGCAATTGCTTCATCCACAACTATAGTAAGAACAATCTCTGTAAGTTTGATCGAAGGAGTGACAAACATATTTTATTTGGCTATGGTCCTATCAATAGAATCTTTCATGTTTTTAATAAAAGAACTCTAAGTGTTGACGAATATGTGCCTGTTGTGTTTGATGAGACTAACCTAAGAATGTAGGAAATTAAAGGAGGTGACGACGAAATCATCCCCCATAAAAATAGTGGAAAATAATGCAGATATAAGTTCCAAAATTCAAATTGAAGTCAACTACCTCAGAAGCAAAGTCGACTACTCTAGCTGAGAGATCGAATATTCCAAGGCAATGGCGACATTATACTAATTTTTTCATCAAAAGGATCAATTAGTGTGAACACTAGATGGACACAGATCGATCTTGAAAGAAAATCAATTTTGTCATCAACTAGTGTTGATACTTATACATAAAAAATATATTACTTCTAATGTTAAAGCTAAGTGTCAACACTAGATGGGCACAAATCAATCTTGCAAGAAAATCAATTTTGTTATCAATAAGATCAACTAGTGTTGATACTTATGCTTAACAAATATATTATTTCTAAATTTAATGCTCAGTGTCAACACTAGATGGAGACAAATCGATCTTATAAGAAAATCGATTTTGTCATCAATAGGATCAACTAGTGTTGATACTTATACTTAAAAAAATATATTACTTCTATATTTAAAGCCGTGTAAACCCAAGATGGACACAAATCAAGTAGGTGGATACAAACATATTATAGAATATAAATTGTACTTGAACATTAGAGAATTGGAAATACCAAACCTTATGTCCTAATTGGATGAAAAAACAGTATAATTTTGCATAAACTTTTTATGTGTTGAGCTTCTTGACTTTCCTAGAAATAAAATAAGGAAAAAAGTTAACTATATAAAAATAGAGTTTGAACCTATTTACACGCACATGTTACGTACAAGAATATCAAGTAGGGCATGAAGTCATACTCTTAAGTCATTCGTATTTTTATTTTAAAATAGTTCAATTCGATTAACTAACATCAAGAACTCAACTCAAGTGTGGATTTCCACCAATCTACTAATTTATCCCAAAAACGACGATGTATGATTGTTTTCTTTATGATAGAACCATTTATTAACATTAAAAATATTACAACTCTACCATAGTACTAACACTTCAAGCATTTCAATAAACAAATTTGGGTAATATTTTTAAACAAGATATTCTAATAACACCTCAAGCACTTCAATAAACATCTTCTAAGGGATATGTGCATACAAGAACACAAGCAAAATCTGGAAAAACATAAAGAATAAATTTAACTAAGTATATTAAAACTCTATTTTGATACACTTCAACTAAATGAAAACAAAAAAGATTCGTTAGGAAGGTTCTAAAAATTAATCTTGAGTTAAAGAGATGGAGCGGCGCTGACCCACCGCTGCAGCTACACAACCCACTGCACATGATTATGATGGACGCGCCACCGGTAGCGATGGAGGCGGCGCGACCTCCAATGCTGAGGTGCGACCCACTACTGCGCGACTCACTCCTCCGCGTGGCCTGAATATGACATGGGCTTGCGCCTGTCAGGGAGAGGTGAGATGGGCAGCGGCGGTCCGAGCAAGGTTGTTGGGCGGCGGAAGGTCGGAGCAAGTTTGATGGGATGAGTGCGAGAGAGATATTTGGCTTAGTGTTTTGGTATTATCCTTCTTTTTTTAAGAGAAGTGTTTAATTTACCGACAAAGGGATGTCAGCATTTTTAGAATAATTAATTTACGGACCATAAAATATCGGTATTTTTAAAATTATTCATTGATATTTAGCAATATTTAATAAATATCGACATCGTAAAGTCAATATTGTTGAAATAAAATAATAATTTAAATATACTAACCTGTTTGGGTCTTTATTTATTAAATATATATATATTTATATTTTGATTATATATAAATATATATATATACATGGGATAGTGCAGAAGTATCCCCTCAACCAATGCTCGAAATCTAAAAGACACACATATACTATACTCAGGTCCTACTACCCCCCTACACTTATTTTATAAGTAATTTTCTACCCCTTTTCGGCCTACGTGGCACTAGCTTAAAAAAAATCAACCATCGTTGGGCCCACAAAATAGTGTCACGTAGGCCGAAAAGGTGTAGAAAATTATTAATAAAATAAGTTCAGGGAGTAATATGAGCTGAGTATGATATAAGTGTGACTTTAAGATTTCAGGCATAGGTTGAGGGGGGACTTGTGCATTATCTCATTTATATATATACATATAAAATAAATAGACGTTTAATTTGATAAAATTCATTTATCTATCAATTTAATTTTTTAAATTTAATTTATATTCCTATTAATTATATTAATTCAAATCTAATATATAAATCTTGCCTTAAATTGATCATCGATATTTCTTTAAATGATGATGTATTTTGTAAATATTAAATCAACATATTTCATACTCAGATGAAGTATATTTAAAATGTCCCCATAATTAGGAAGTGAATACTACACTTGACAGACGTTCAAGATTGAAAGTATATAATAATAAGATCTCGCATTTCATACTCGTATAGATTATATGTTAGCTCTTCATCTCTACATCATAAAATGAGATATTAAGTTTCAGATTAGACGACGGACTAAAAGATTTGTACATTACTCTAGAAATATAAGTATAATTACATCCTAATTTATAGCAACGTAGTTTCATATTCAAAATATGAATTATATATATATATTTTTAATTTATTCCATGAAATCTAACTTGTTATTAATAAAAGTATACAAAATTGTTACACTTTTTGAACAATTAATTGTAAGTTTTAAATTAAATTTTAGTAGCATGCTAAATAACAAAAATTATGATTAATAGAAATATTTTACACAAACCGACTTCCGGTTGTCGCTTTTATTAAAATGAATTAGATACAATAGAAATAATATATATATATATATATATATATATATACTTCTTAATTATATAAATTCAATTTATTAACCAGTGAAAGTTTATCAATATAAAATCTAATAAATATATCTCTTTAAATTTATGATCCATATTTATTTAATTTATAATGTATTTCATATATAATTAATTAGCGTATTTCCACTTAATTAAAGTATTTTTTACATGTCATTATAATTAGTTAGTTATCACTAAATTGGACATACTTCAAGATCGAAACTGTATAATAATATTATCTCTCATTTCATACTAGATAGATTATATTTTAGCTCTTCATCTCTACATCAAAACATGAGATATTAAGTTCATGATTAGACTATGTACTGATATTTCAGTACATTACTCTATAAATATAAGTATTATTATATCCTAATTCATATCAATATATCAATATAGTTTCATACTATAAATATGGATTACGGATATTTTTTTATTTTTTCCACGAAGTCTAATATTTATTTATAAAAGTACACAAAATTAGTACACTTTTTTGATAATTAGTAGTAAGTTTCAAAGGAAATTTTAGTATTATTAAAATGAATTAGATATAATAAAAAAGTATCGATCTCATGATGTCGATCTCACATTAAATTTTAAGAAAAATAAAAGGAATCATTTTAAATAAATAATATTGACATAGAGAGGTCAGTATTTTATATTAGTTTATGTTTTAACTTAGTTAAAATAGCATAATACATATATTGGGCCCTAAACTTGGCTTCAAATTTTAACTTTGACCTCAAACTTTCATAGTGCACAAATAGGCACTTTAACTATCCTATCTATCAATTAATAAACACACTATTTTTGGAGCCAAAGTGTGTGAAATGCAACCGATACAAGGTGTATTAGTGAGCCAATCAGTGGCTGCCTACTAACTAAACATTTTAAATGTCCTTTTTTTAAAAAAAAATCTTACATGTCATTTTGAAACTAAAAAATAAGTAAATTAATTTTAATTAATATAAAAGAGATTCATTAAGGGTAGAATTGTCATTTCAACATTTTTACCTATGTGTGTCTCGAAAATTACCCCTCCATCGCGCAGAATGCGTGCATTTCATGCATTTTGCCAGGTAGGAAATGTGTATTTATTTATTGAATGATGGGATATTTGAAGTGCCTATTTGTTTACTATGAATGTTTGAGGTCAAAGTTAAAATTTGAATCCATGTTTATTGTTCAATAGATGTATTATGTCTATATTAAAGCGTCACCCAGAGTACAACTTATTTTAAGTTAATTGAAAATATTATTTTTCTAAAAGCCATGATATAAATATTTAAATTAAAACTAATTAAATTGTATGATATTTAATTTTACCGATTTTCGGAAGTCGGTATTATAATATTTTTTTTACGCAAAACCGTCCTCATCAGGTCGGTATTTAACTAAAATAACTTCACCGACCTCATGAGGTCGATATTTGACTGAAGAACAAATACTGACCTCATGGATGAAATAAAAATAATGACTTCATGCTGTCAGTATGTAAATGAAATAAAAATACCGACCGCATCAAGTTGGTATTTTAATTTTGATGAAGTAAAAGTGTCGATATCATGAGATTGATATTTAGATTAAAGATAAATACTGACCTCATGAAGTCGGTATTTATATGAAGAAAGAAATACCGACCTCATGAGGTCAATATTTGGATGAAGAAAAAATACCGACCTCATGACGTCAGCATTTGGTTGAAATAAAAATATCGACCTCATGATGCCGGTACTGGGATATGGATGAAACAAAAATACTGATCTCAGTAGGTCAGTATTTGGATGAAAGATATATACCAATCTCATAAAGTAGGTATTTAGATGAAGTAAAAATATCGACCTCATGAGATTGATATTTGGATGAAGAAAAAATACCACTTCATGAGGTCGATATTTGGATAAAATAAAAATAGCAACTTCGTGATGTCAGTATTTGTATGATATAAAAATACCGACCGCATGATGTCGGTATTTGGATAGGGATGAAATAAAAATACCAACCTCATTAGGTCAATATTTGAATGAAGAATAAATACCGATCTCATGATGTCAGTATTTTATATTAATAAATTGTTTAATTTACATAAAACTGTGATCTAATTTATTTAAAGTGAATTAAAAATATCAATTTATAATTTTATGGAAATCACTATAAGAATATTTTAATATAAATTGATACAATTATATACTTTTAATTTTACTGACGTCTAGATGTCGGTATTATAATTTTTTTGTTTTTTATTTTACATTAAACCGTCCTTCAAAAGATAATTTAAACAATATCATCCAAATATTTCTCAAATTTATTTTTTTATTTAATTGAGAAAAATTAAAATATGTTTATTCATTTATTTTATTTATTACCAACATCAAGAGGTTTATTGTAATTCATTTTTTCCGCTAAAAATATGGACCCTCTGAGGTCAGAATTTTTTCCCCTCTTTTTTTCTGTAACAACCCTAAAAATGAATAAGATAAGAAAAGCTTAATGTTTCAAGAATGCCTATGATTAGACAAAGGTTCACAAAGATTTATGTGCATAGACCCAGAAGTCTGAACCCTTGCAACAGCCAAGCAAAGTAACTTTGAAAGTTAGTTGAGCTTGGAATGGTTGGGTACAACCGTGTAGGGCTCTTGAATATGAAGATTTACTTGAAGGAGTCTTTATCGGACTTATAAAGGGAAAATCTTAAGTTTGGAGGGTCTAGGGGTAAAATGGTCTTTTTCCAGGCTAAGGGTAGTATAGTAACTACCCTAAATATATAATTAATTATTTAATGAAAAAGGTGAAGGGGCATTTTGGGGAGATAGGGACAAAATTTGGCTCTTGAAGTGAGGTCTTGCTCCACCCGAGTTGGAACCTAAGTGGAAGAAATGAATTAAATTGTTTTTAAATTAAGTTGGTATAGTAATGTAATTAATTTGTATTTATTAGTTATTAGCTGATTTAATATAAAGGAAATAAGATTTTTAATAATTAAATAAAATATTATTTGAATAAGTCCTAAACTAGACTCCTAACCCTAAACTCTTCTCTCCCATGCTCATCTCTCTCTCTCACGTCTCTATCACTCTCATTCACGTTTTCTCTGCCAAAATAACTCCAAAACAGTAGGTAAACAAAATTTCTGCATACTTTAATAACTCACACGAAAATATAAGAAAAACAAACGTTAATCAATCATGTGGGCAAAGAGAAGGTTTCCCTTAAGTTTGGTATTGAACTTTTGGTGTTGGACGTGTGTTTGGAGGAGCTCTTTGTGAAGCAAGTCGCGGTTTTAACATCAAAAAGGTATGGATTCTCTTCTCTCTTGGTCCATTTTCAAAGAGATCTCTAAAGGTTCAGAATATTCATTCTGAAAACTAGGATTGTTCCCCCTCGCATGTCCTTGTCACTAGGTCCCATTGAATCATATGTTGGTTATGTTTGCTGGTAGAAAACTAGGGATGAAATGTGTTTTAATGAAGCCTAATGTATTGTGTGTATAGACCCATAAGTCTAGCATATATTTAAAATTAAGTGAACCTAAGATGTATGTAATGAAATGAAATAACCCTAGAAGGGTTAAGTAAGAGTGTAAAACAAACTAAATGGCCAAGTGCATTGGCATAATATGAAATGAATATTATGTAATGAAATTTTAAAACCCTAGAAGGGTTAAGTAAGAGTAGAAACACACAAACGGCCATGTGCATTGGCATATGATGTAATGAACATTCACGTAAAAACGGGTGAGTAATTTTGAAGAGAAAATGTGCTAATGTTGATGAATTTGGTGACAACATGATATGAGAATAATGTAATATATTAAAGCTATCTCAAATGAGCCTATGTATATGTTACATAAAGGTACTCACCTATGAGAGTATAAAGTTAATGAAGAGACTAGTCTCTATGAATACTTTAAGGAATGTATTCAGATAAACACACTTAAATACTAATTATGAGATGAGAGATAATCAATTGAGCTATGACGTCCTTATACTAGAATCCAACTTCCAAGACGTATGAGTTGAATGTAATGGAACTTTATACTAGGCACCGATAGACTAGCTATGAGTGGTGATGCCTTCTTTTGGGAAGGGTGGAAATTCACGTAACTCTCTTAGATGAGACTGTACGGCATGCAGGGTATTGGTCTCCTTATATCAATTACTCTTCGAACCTATACTTCCAATATAGGGATCTGGCAGGGTTCAATTCCCATGTACTCTAGCATGTTTTGGGTCACTTTGGCTAGTGATTTCACCTCTGTTCGGTGTGGGGTTTCATGACACTGGATTTCATGATTCTCACATGATCTATGTCGTTTAAAGTTAAAGTTCTGAATGATTTAATGAGGCCAACCTCAAATGAAGAACATAATGAATCGAATGATACCAATGTTGTTAGGCTAGGATAATACACAAGTGAGTTAGATTCAAGTAATATCATTAGGTCATTCTTCGTCATTGCACAACGAACCCGATGAATGCTTTAAGCTAGGTCCTAGGTATAGTTGGTGTTTACACTAGCCCATGAATGAAACGAAATAAAGTACATTTGAATGAACGAAGAAGAATCTGTGTTTGCTAAAGCAGAATATCTTGTTGAGGTCCAATATGTTGAGCCTTTATTTTTGAGAAGTCTTAGTGTCAAGTCCATAATTCCTAGGTCTCATGATATACAAATGAATGATATGAACAACATTATGTGTTATAGGAATTATTATATGTGCTATGTGTACGTTGTTGTGTAATGTGTGAAAAATGTTAAGTATGATGATGCATGTTACTCTCATGGCATAACTTTCCTTATACAAATCTTTAAAGATCATAAACATTCCTAATTAAAATTTAGAAAAACTCACTCCGTTTCGTAATCCCAATTTAGCAAGTCCACTGACATGACTTTCAATAATCATGCTGTTAGGAAAAAGTTGTTCTTAATCATGCATGTCCTTGGTGTGTTCTAGCATCTACCCATAATTACTACAAGTGTGTACTAATTTTTATAAAACTCTAAAATTATAGGTGGAGGCACAGTTTGACGCTAGAGCTACAGGTTGACTCTGAAATTATTGGACATGGAGCATTCATCCGGACTTGGTAGTCCCCCATGCTTTCGAGGATGCTTGCCCATTGTATTCTAGCTTAGTTATATGATTGAGCTACTGGCGTATGTTCCACTAGCGTTTCTCTCCTATTTTTTCCAGACATTGTATTGGTGCCATTTTGGCAATTATACATTTAATTCTATATTAAACTATTTCTTTAATTTGATGATCTTAATGTTAGATGGTTGATGGTGAAGAATTATGAATCTAATAGAGTGATTGGTATGTATGTTAAGAAATATAATGTTTCCAATTTTCAGCTAAAATTAACCTAGACAAAGTAAGAATGACGTAAGTACGCTTGTCTGTGACCTCAATGAGGTCAACGACGCCGGTCTAGTCTTGGTTCTAGAGTCCGGTCGTGACATTTTGCATAAAAACCAACTAGTTTTTTTCTTTTTAACAATACTCACCCCCGTAGGTTGGAAATTACCGACTCCATTTGATGTCGGTAATTTTAAGTTCACTAATGACTGTTTTTTAATAGTGTTGGCTCATTAATATATCTTACAAGTAGTCGGCTCGATATAATGTAAAATGTATGAAAGTGTGCACGGTTTCAATATGCCCCGAAGGAATCACATTTCACGATAGTAAAACAAATCATTCGCTACCTTATTGGACAAATCAAGAACTATGGTATCCTCATTATACTCATTTTGATTTAATTCGTTATTCATATAATGACTTTGCATGTGACAAAAAAGACCAAAAAAGCACTGGTGGAATATGCCTAATCTTGGCACACTATCTCGTCTCATGGCATAGCAAGAAACAAGCTTTGGTTGCCTTATCCACCATAGAATATTGATACTTAGCGGTTGGAAGCCTCTTCTCCATATGATGGGATATCTCTCCCAGGAGGACATGCAACGGTTTTGGGGTATCGAACAGAAGCACATGTATGATCCATTAAAAACTTGCCCTATTGTTCCTGGCAGTGTTGTCAATCTTAGGCAACTAAAAGACTCTCACTGCCCACTAAGATCATATATCGCGCTCCTCTTGCAATGTTAGACAAGACATTGTACCATCGCTTAGGATCCCCAAGAAATTATATTACTTTAATTATAAGTAAAGTTGTGTTTGTTATTGCATTATCTTTAATGAACTAAGTTGTTTACACTGCTTTTACAAGTTTTATAAACATATATTGCATGTGTCTTTACTGCTTTATATTGAGTTAGTATTTCAAAAGTTGAGCAGAGCCAAGGTAAGTTCTTCTTAATCCTATCAAGCTTAAGTTGCTGTTTAACATTGCAGCTTGCATACTCGAACATTCAATCTACTGATGCCACCTGGCGTGCATCATATTATGATGCAGACGCAGGTAACCTTGATCAGCACCCAACACCTCGTTGAACATTTGGATTTAGTGGTTATCCTCCTTGCATTCTAGATGACACTTTATTTTTTTTCTAGTACTTTATGTGTAGGATGTTGTGGGGTCTGTCCCAATATCCATCTTAGTAAAATAGATGCTTCGTAGATAGTAAGTTTGATTATCTCCCTTGAATTGCAGATGTTTTGCTATGATAATTTAAGTGTCATTTTGGCCAAACTATTATATTTTAAGTATTTCTATTAGGAATGTTCTCATTTCATAATTTAGTTTAGTTAAGTCTTTCGGTGAATTAAGCAAGTTAGGCCAAGGGTTCGCTCAAGGCCAGAAATAGTCATTGGGTGTCGGCCACATCCACTGTGTAGGCTCGGGGCGTGACACTTTTACATCATGACTGTGAGTGTTTTATGAGAATAAACCTTTCAACTACACAAGAACAAAAACAAAAACAACATCATTGACACTACAATCTCCAAGTACTCTTACATCATTTACGTAGGCTTCATAACATCATGCATAAACTCATTCATTGCCGTTACAAGGTTCAAAGATATTTCCAATCACCACATCTATAATTCTAAACATAGCTAATTTGGGTATTCTAGTATTTCACCTGAAGGAATCTAGGGAGTCCATTGGTGGAAGGAACCCATAGATGAAAGCTACCATACCACAAATCCAATTTCTTATCTTCCATGGAGAATTTTGATCATCGACTTCAAACCCTAGTTGAATCTTCTTATTTTTTAAGTTATAGACAAAAAATATTTGAGAGAATTTGGTTTTCTTTTCAGATTTAGAAAGAATGAAGAAAGGGGTCAAATTTGCGGGTAAAAAGAATATGCAGGGAGTTGAGTATTTATGAGTTGTGTAGAGCCAATGTGAATTCATATTATTCTTATCAACCTTTAGTGGTTGTTACTAATCCAACTCTCATACTCATACATTCAATGTAAAGATGCCAGTTTTGCCTGCATCGTCTTAGGATGTTAACGCATGTAACTAGGATCAGCATCCAACTCCTCGTTGATCCAGTTTGAGCACTTAAAGTTAGTGGTGATCCTCCTTGTATTCCGGATGATCCTTGTTATTCCTTTCCAGCCTCTTCATTGTGGAATGTTGTTGGGTTTGTTATGACATTCATCATAGTAGGTTTAGGGGCTTCATAGGCTGACAGTCAGTCATGTAATTCATTTAGGTCTTTTTATTTCTATATATCTTATTTTGATATTTAATGCCATTTTGGACAAGAAAATTAATTTAACTTATTTATGAGAATGTGATTGTTTTATCATTTAGTAAGTATTTTGTTGAGTTAATTAATATAGGTCGAGGGTTATCTCAAGGTTAACAATGGTCATTGGGTGCCGGCCACGTCTAGGGTGTATGCTCGGGGCATCACAAGCATTGTATCAGAGCACAGTGTTCAAGAGTCTATGAAGTCCTGTCTATAGAGTCCTAGTCAACTGTGTGAAGCGCACCACATCTTTGAGTAGGAGGCTTCAACATTAAGGAATTTCATTACTTCCTTCATCTTCTTTTTTCGTGTATTACAATTTATATCTAAAATGTTTCCCTCTAATTCATTCTTGCACGTGTTTTAGATCATCATGACTCCACAAAGAGAATCTACAGGTCGTCCAGCCACAAGGAATGTAGAAGAACTAGTGGTACCTAATGCACGCGAAGTGTAACCTCAAAGGGAAGTTACCAATGCTGAGTTCCACGGGGCTATCCAAATGTTAAGACAAGTGGTGACTAACAAAGTTAGGCAACAAAGCGGAGCTCGACATGAAAGGGCACACCCTTCAACGATAGGGAATTTTTGAGGATTAACCCCTCAAGATTTTTCTATTTCAATCCCTACTAAGGATCTGGAGGACTTTGTCAAATAGCTTTACAAGGTTTTTGAGGTGATGCATGTTGTAGATACTGATAGGCTTCAACTATTAACATATCGACTAAAGAATGTGGCTAAGACTTTGTTAGATTAGTTAAATGACGGCAGAGATAAGGATGCACCACATCCTAGATGGTCTTGTTTCGAAGAGGCTTTATTGGGGCGGTTTTTGCCCTAAGTAATTAAAGAGGCTCTGAAACAAGATTCCTTAAGTGTTCATGAGTAGAGTATGAAATTCACCCAATTGTCTAGCAATGCTTCTAATATTGTTATAGACATGAGGAGAGGACTGAGTTTTCTTTTCCCTTTCTTAGGTCGTGCATCTAGTAAAGAGGGAAGAGAGGCAATGCTAATCATGTACATGGTAATATCCGGATTTATGGTTTATGTGCAACAAGTTGAAGAGTAAAAGTTGAAGGAAAGAGAAGAGTACAGGAATAAGAAAGCCAAGACTGAGAATGAGTCTAGGCAGTACAAAGGTCACTCAAATCGGCCACAATTTCTGAAACAGAAGGGGCATGCACCATCATCATCTAGTACACAGGCGCCTAAAAACAGAGGGTGACTACAATGGCTATAATGCACAAAACAAATGATCTAGGCAAGAATAGTCCAAAGGAAGTGTGGCACAAGGGGTAGTTGGGCTTGTGCATGTGCTAAGTGTGGTAGAACCCATCTACGTAAATGTCGTGAAGGACAAAGATTTTGGTTCAAGTGTGGTGAAGAGGGTAAATTTATGAGAGATTACCCTAAGAATAATCAAGGTGGTGGAAGTCTAGCCAATAGAACTCAATTGTTATCAGTTACTCCAAAAGTCAGAAGTGCACCTAGAGGAGCCACTTCCTAAACTGGTGGAGGGGCAAACTATTTTTACGCAATCACTAGGCGCCAAGAGCAAGGGAACTCTCCTGATGTTCTCATGGGTATCATAAAAGTATTTAGTCTTGATGCTTATGCTTTTCTAGACCCAGGATCAGATAAATTTTTTTTTGTAACTCCTTATGTTGCAAATCCTTTTTATATTCTCACTGTAAAACTTTGTGAACCTTTCTGTATTTTTACCATAGTTGGATAGTCTATTCAAGTGGAAAGAGTTTATCGTGATTGTCCTATTTCTATCAATCACAAAAACAACATTATAAGTTTTTGGTTATGTCTTTTGGGTTGACCAATGCAGTAGCAGTGCTATTGGATCTTATGAATAGTCTTCAAGCCTTACTTAGATATGTTTGTTATCATCTTCATTGATGACATACTAATCTATTTAAGGAATGAAGAAGATCATGCTAGTCACCTCATAATAGTACTTCAGAAGTTGAATGAAAATCGTTATATACCAAGTTCTCCAGGTGTGAGTTTTTGTCTAAGTGTTAGGAATTCTTGGGCCACATAGTTTTCGGTGATGGGATTAGAGTTGATACCGAAAATATAGAATTAGTTCAGAGTTTGCATAGACCCCTGTCTCCAACCTTTTAAGAGTTTCTTGGGTTTAGCAGGAAAATATGAAGCATTGCTGAGGGATTTTCATCTATCTCGTCTCCCTTGATCAAGTTGACTCATAAAACAGCAGAGTTCAATGGTCTAAAGCTTGTGAGAAAAGCTTTAGGAATTGAAAAATAGGTTACCTACATTTATGAGATGGTACTCAGGATTCTATGTTGTACTGTGATGTATTAGGAGTTTGTTTTGGTTGTGCGTTAATTCATAAAGTCAAGGTCATCGCCTACGCCTCCAAATAATTGAAAGTTCATGTGTAGAATACCCAACCCATGACATAGAATCGGCTGTTGTGGTTTTTGCCTTTAAGATATGGCATTACTATTTGTACGGCGTTCATGTTTATATATTCACTGACCATAAGATCCTACAATATGTGTTCACCTAGAAGTATCTCAATCTAAGACAAAGGAGGTGGTTAGAACTACTCAGGAATTATGACATGAGTATTCTTTACCACCCATGTAAGGATAATGTGGTTGTTGATTCCTTAAACGTGTTATCCATAGGGAGTACCACCCATATTGAGGAAGAAAAGAAGGAGTTAGCTAACGATGTGCATAAAAATTCACATTTCGGAGTAAGACTTATGGATTTCACTAAAATACGAATAATGGTGACAAATGGGGATGAATCATCAATAGTATCTAACGTAAAATAAAAGCAAGACTAAAACAATATTTTTCTTGATTTGACGGAATATGTTCATACACAAAAAGTATTGGCTTTTGAACAAGGCGGAGATATTGTGCTAAAGTACTAAAGTAGATTATATGCTGGTTGGACTCCAAGAGAGGATCATATAGGAGGCTCATAGCTTAAGATATTCCATTTATCGAGTTCCACCAAGATGTACCGCAATTTGAGTGAAGTATATTTATGGGAAGGCATGAAGAAGGACATTGTAATGTTTCTTGCCAAGTGCCCAAATTTCTAACATGTGAAAGTAGAGCACCAAAAATATAGAGGGTTGGCTTAGACTACAAAACTTCCAGAAAAAGAGTGTGAGATGAATTATGTGGAATTTATCACAGGCTTGCCAAGATCTCGAAGATAACATGATTATACTTGGGTAATTGTCAATTGAATGACAAAATAAGCATACTTTGTGCCGGTAAAGACTACCCATTCAGCTTAGGATTATGCTATTATGTACAATAAAGAAGTGGTAAGATTTTATGGAGTTTTGGTCTCTATTATTTCAGATAGAGGTGCACAATTTTTCTACTTTATACGCTCAAATTATACTTTCTTAAAGAAGTATAAGCGGTCGTATCAAGTAAAGAATCCAATTGTTAAGTGGAGGTCGATCCCACGAGGAAAATGGTTTAGATTTAAATTTAGTCTACGATTACGTCTATTTAGTCAAGTCCTTTCCGAAACAGATAATTGAAAAGGGGTGGGGGTTTGTGAAACAAACGTGTTCAATTATTTCTAAGTAAACAAGTAGCAATATTAAAATTTTTGTTTTTATCAAGTGACGAGACAAACTAGGGTTGTAAGTGTTCCCCATAGGTTCATAACGTGGTAATCCTAGCTATAATATTTCTTTCCTATTATCTTGCATGCTTTACTCTGTACCTTAGTCCGGCTACATGTTTGTACTTTACTAAACCTTACCTTTACCTCATATTAAGCATCATATTCAATACATGGCTAAGTTACTACTTTGCACCAATTGAACAAGCCTATTAGATAGTGTATAATAAATATATGTTGATAATTCTTTTCCTATCAACTACCTTCTTGGTCCAGCAAGTAGAAATAGGGAAAATTCTAGCGCGTGCACTCGTTTAAAAGACTTCTAAACAAAAGAATAATCAATACATGAAAGGACCTATTCTAGAATTTTATTTAGCTAGTTTTACCTTGTTAATCAGCCATGGTTACCACAACCCTAGTTGTGGATTATGTTACCCATGCCTAGAAATACACAATTCATGGTTGTTAAACAAGAATTCATGAACTTACTTTTAAAAGTTTGAAGAAAATCCTGAAATAACACTTGAATTAACGAAAATATCTTGAGAATTGATTTCGAAAACTTGAAGTAATTCCCAAAATTCCAAGTTCAACTTCCAATAACAAGATTATGAAAAATAACAAAAAGTCTAACCCCAAACATGTGGGATTTAACCCTATTTATAATAGTAAAGACCTAATTAAAAGGAGTTCTAAATAAGGAAAGCGTATCAAGAAACACGTCTTCAATCGACGGCACCACTGACGCTCCGTCGATGGAACGACGGACCGTCGACTTCCTCCATAGTTTCATAGTTAGCATCATTTTCAGCCTTCATCCTGGCATCTTCTCTGATCCAATTTACAGACCAACAACATACTTAGCATTTTTTTCACCCTTCATCCTGGCATCTTCAATAATCCAATTTAAAGACCAACAGCACGGTCCATCGATACCTTATCCATTCCATACTTAGCTTTTCTTTAACTTCGGTTAGTGGAACTAATCTCTGATCTAATTGACGATTTTCCAGGACGGTCAGTCAGTCAGTCGATCCTTTTGTAGCCCCACACTTCATTAGAATTCCCCAAGTTGCTTCTAGATTCTTGGACCTCTGGTCGACGACCACCACCAACGGGCCATCAATTGCTTTGTGAGTCACTTTTTCTGCACATTCTTCTGCATTTCTGTTCTGGACGACTTTCCTGTGAAACACAAATAAATACCAATAGAGTTACAAGAGAAATGCCCTAGACACACACTAAACTTAAGGAAAAAGCATTGAATGTACCGTGAAACCACGATACATTAACACCCTTAACTTAAATTCGGTGTTTGTCCTCAAGCGACACCCTATGACTCACCACAACAACTTTGTACAAATGTATCCTTATTTATGCTTTCGCAATCATATGGCTATCAATCTCGATTATTTTCATTGCTTTCATGCATGATATAACTCTTAGGATTACTCATGTGGATCAGACCATGACACATACTTACCACGCCGACACCTCTACTCTTTAACTCTCACAAAGGCAACAACTCTCCAATATTGCAACTAGTTTTCTCACTTCAAAAGATATGCTCCTTTTTCACAGGGTGATTTCAAATTTGAGTATGAGAATGATTATTCAACACTCACTCTCAGAACAACTTCACACCTAATACTTGTTGCCATAGGCTTGCCCTTATTTCACTTTTTTAAGTTCACCAGATTAGACTCTTAGGATCACGATAGGACTTTCATGGCCTGTAACATAGGCTCAGGGTGATGTATGGTACATATGGATACATTTTGGTGACTTGTTCCCCCCTTGAAATTACGGCTAAATGTCCTACCTTTTTCATTGTCTATTATTTCCTATTATTCATTTTATTGTATACTTTGCCTTGTTTTCTCCGTTGTTTCTTCTTTTGTGCAAATGACTGTTCTTTTGTTTTTATTTTTTTTCTTTCAAAATTTTCACTTTATTTAAACTTTGATTGATTAACTTATTATTCACTATTTATTTTCATTTTTTTTCTTTCACATTAATATTTTCAACCCTACTTTTCTTAATATAATTCATAATAGCCACCCTCAACTCATGGCTGAGTCGAGGTACACAATGCCCAAGGTTGGGTCATGGCCAAGACGATATTCATTTCTGCATTATCCACACCTAACTTATGCTTTTTTCCTAAGTTTAGGTTAACATGTCAGAATCTCGAAAATCCAACACCACCCGACGGAAAACTCATCCCTTTGCCTAACGTTTTTGCTTAGCGTTTGTATATGTTTTGATTATATATTTTTCCGTGTAAGTTCTTCAAGTATGAAAATTTTTTTTTGTGTTTTCTGTTCTCATAATTTGGTTAGGTAGAGAATACGTGAGAACAGTGGAGAAACATGAGAGAGATGAGTGTGAGAGAGTAGTTTAGGATTAGGAGTTTTAGTTTGGGAATTAGTTAAACTAGGACTCCTCATTAATTTTAATAAAAATTGTTATTTAATTAGCTTATTGAAATGAACATAAATCCCTTTAAAAAATCATATTATAAAACTCAACTTAAATACATTTAGTTCATCTTCCATTGAGGATCGAACCTGGGTGGAGTTACCATTGTGAAACGGGTCATTTCGGGTAGACCCGACCCAAACCGTTCATTTAATTAAATTAATAAATTAATAAATTAATTCCTAAGGATAATTACGATATTACCCTTTGCCTGAAAAAGACCGTTTTACCCCTATATCATACAAACATAAGATTTCTCTTTTTAATTCTGGTAAAGACTCATCCGAGTGAATATTCATATTAAGGAGCCCTACCTGGATGGACCCAACCTTTCCTAGCCCAACTAACTCCCCATGATAGTTGGCTTGAATTTCCAAAGGGTTCAGAGGTTCAGTTTTATGCGTATCAATTTCGTGAGAACCCGGTCTAATCATAGGCATTCTAGACACATTAAGCATTACATAACATATCCATTTTAGGGTTGTTACATTATCACCCCCCCAACAACATTCATCCCTGAATAACACGTATTAATCTAAAACAAAGCCAATCATATCATAACATAACAACTATGCACAGTCAAGCAGTAGTAACAAAGAATGGAGAGATAAGGAAACTTCAACTTAAGAGTAAGGAATCTAAACTTAAGGACGTAAAAGATGGGGATAGCGGGATCTCATATCAGCCTCGGCCTCCCACGTAGCACCCTCAACCAGATTTTTCTCCACAATACCTTTACTGTGGCAATCTCCTTGTTTCACAGTCGCTTGACCTGTCTATCTAAGATCTCAATACGTAACTCCTCATAGGACAAGTCTTCCTCGAACCCCAATCCTTCCACTAGTAGAATCGATGTTGGATAACCTAGGAACTGCTTTAACATGGGTACATAATAGATTGGATGGACAGAAGCTAGCTCCGCAGGCAATGCCAACTTAATGGACACCTCACCCACACGCTGTAGGATCTCATATGGCAAAATATACCTCGGACTCAACTTCCCATTCCTGCCAAACCTCATCACCCTTTCATATGTAATATCTTCAAATAAACCTGGTCACCAACATCTAACTCTAAGGTATGTTTTCGGTTGTCTCCATTAGACTTATGCCGACTATATGTAGTAGCCAACCTGTCCCTAATCACCCTGACCTTCTCTAAGGCCTTATGAATGATCTATGGACTCAAAATAGATGACTCTTAAACCTCAAACCACCAAACTGGAGACCTACACCTCCTGCCATATAGTTCCTAGAACAATGTCATCCAAATGCTTGAGTGATAGTTGTTATTATATGATAACTCTATCAAAGGCAGATGGTCATCCCAAGTACCTCTGAAGTCAATCACACACGCTCTCAATATGTCCTCCAATGTATGAATGGTAAGCTTTGCCTGCCCATCAGTCTGAGGATGAAAGGTAGTACTAAGCTTTACCTGCGGGCCTAAGTTCTTCTAGAAGGATCTCCAGAAATATAAAATGAACTGATATCCGCTATTTGAAATGATAGACAAAGGAATCCCATACAATCTCACAATCTCATCTATGTAGAGTCTCGCATCATCCTCGGCTTTGTATGTAGACTTCATAGGGAAAAAGTGGGCAGACTTAGTCATCCTGTCCACAATAATCCATATGGAGTCATGTTGTCTCCTAGTCCTCGGAAGACAAACCATGAAGTTCATATTAATGGCCTCTCACTTCTTCGTCGGAACCTTAATCATTTGAGTAAGACAGTCAGGCTTAAGATGTTCTGCCTTAACCTGCTGCCAATTATGACACTTGGACACATATTCATCAATGTACTTTTTCATGCCATCCACCAATAGATCTATTTAAAATCATGATACATATTGGTGGAACCTAGATATATGGAATATCTGAAACCATGGGCCTCTCCAACAATATTTGTCTGCAAATCATCCCATCTTGTATACACAACATGTCTTGGTACCTAAGTATGCAGTCACCTCCCAAAGCAAAAGACTCATTCATCTAAACCAACATTGAATCCTTCAGCTCAATCAACACAAGATCAAGATTCTAACCCTTCTTGACTTCAACTACTAAGAATGAGTCAAAACTAGGATGAACTGAAACACCCCCACTAGTTGAGTCAACTAACTTCACACCCAGTCTGTCCAGTCCGTGTATATTTTTCACCAACTCTTTCTTATCATCATCAACGGGGGTTGTACTTCCCATTCTCAACCTTCTCAAAGCATAAGCTACTACAATAACCTTAACTAGATGGTAGTAGACATTCATATAATAGTCTTTCAACAACTCCAACCACCTGCACTAACGTAGATTCAACTTTTCTCACTTATACTAGCCTATCCTCATGTATCCGCTCTTTCTTTTCTTGTTCATCATCTAGCATAAATATACTCGCTTCATCATTTCATTTAGTGACATTTATTTTTAGGCGTAGATGCTGCTTGTCTCACTTGCACTAGACTATAGTCATGAAGTCATTCTTATATTTACATATTAACTATGAATTCATTCTTAGCACTTTGTTTTGGAGTATGCTTGAGATTTGACTTTACATCATTCTGCACTCCCCTTCCATCATCCTCACCAAACTTAGATCCAGTATAAACGGGAGGATTCATCCTCGTGAAGTCCCTTCACATGTTAGCCATGGTGCTGGCAGGTGGGTTCTCCATGGGAACACCTTATTTTTCCGCTTGGGCTGTCATAGCCTGAGCTTTTAAAGTGATGGCTTAGGCCATCTATACCAAGGTATTCCTCACTTCTCCATCTGTCAACCCAGTTTGGTCAACATGCATCTTCATTCTAGCAGCTAGGACCTGGGGAAGATCTTTGTTGCCCCCACCACTATCTTCTCCTCTTCACGACAAACGTCCCTCCTTGTTTTCATTTTTTGAAAAAGTAGAATTGATGTTAGATATTCTCATAACACCAAGGAATTAGACATTAGAGAAGGCACTATAAGATCATAAGAAGAGAATTTTCTTACGCATCATGTAGGCTCTTATTCATGATAGTGGTGCACTTCACTACCATGACTTAGAAACTACTTAATGAGGTTTATGTAAACTTATTTTCCTTGAAATTTAACCTTGTGATCTGATACGAACATTGTAACGACTAGAATCTATACTTCAGACGAGACCGGTGTCGTTGACCTCTCAGAGGTCGCAGACAAGCCTACATACATCATTGTTACTTCATCTAGATTAATTTCAGCAAAAAAAATGAATTTTTGTTACTTAAAATTCGATTGTCATTATACTTACACTCATAAACATTCACAGTCACTCATCTAATATTAAGATCATCACATGAAAGAAATTGTTCATAATTGCATTAAATGCATTTTTGCCAAAACTCACCAATAATAAAGTCTGAAATGAAAGTGGAAACAAAACACTAGTGGAACATGCTCCAATAGCTAAAGCCTATATCTAAGCTAGAAAATAAAAGTAGACAATGTCGAAAGCATGAGGGCCTACAAAATCTGGATGAAATCTCCACAAACAGATAGCTGCAACGTTTGACTATAAGCTTTAACGTCCACCTGCACCTGCACCTAGAAGTAGATATTGTATGGGATTAGTATACACTTGTACTATGTATGAGTATATGCAAGCACACACCAAGGACATGCATGAGTAAGAATATATTTTTCCCAACAACGTCATTTATGGAAAGTCAAGTCACTGGACTTGCCAGATTTGGATTAGGAAAGTCAGTGGACTTGGCAGATTTGGTTTAGGAACGTCACTGGACTTGGCAAATTTGGATTTTGGAAAGTCATGCCATGATAGTAACATGAATCATCATACATATCATATTGCACACAACATATAGCATATTACATATAGCACATAACATATTGCATATAGCACTGAACATATTTCATATCATTCAATCATATTCCATGAGCCTTGGAATCATGGACTTGACAGTAAGACTTCCCAAAATAAGGGCTCAACATATCGTACCTTAACTAGGGAGCCTTGATTAGCAAACACAGAGTCTGCTTCATTAATTTATACTTACTTCATTTCATTAATTCATAAGCTAGTGTAAAAACCAGTTATACCTAGGATGTACTTTACGACATTCACCGGGTTCAATGTGCAATGGCCAAGAATGACCTAGTGTCATTACATAAGTCTTTCTCACCTCATGATTATCCTATACTAACACCTTTTGTATCATTCATTTCATTGTGTGCATCATTTGAGGCTGACCTCATTCATTTATTAGGAACTTTAACTTTAACCGACATAGATCATGTGAGCATCATGAAATCCACTGTCTGCCCCACACCGAAAAGAGGTGGACTCATTGGCTAAAGTTACCCAAAACATGTTAGTATATATTGGGATTTGAAAACCTGCTAGATCCCTAAGTTGGCAGTATAGTTTCAAAGACTATGAGATATAAGGAGACCCATACCCGACATGCCGGACAATCTTATCTCATGAGAGTTACGTGAACATCCGCCCTTCCCAAAAGAAGACATCATCGCTTAATAGCTATCCTGGCGGTGCTCAGTATAAATTTCCATTTCATTCAACTCATACGTCATGAAAGGTGACTTTTAGTATGAGGACATCATAGCTCAATAGATGATTTCTCATCTCATAATTACTATCAAGTACACATTAATCTCAATACTTTCATTAGAGTATTCATTGAGAGTCGTCTTTTCATTAACTTTACACTCTCATAGGAGAGTACATTTTTGTAACATTTACTAAGGCTCATTTGAGATTGCTCTCATATTTAACATTAACCTCTTACCATGTCGTCACTACATTCATTTGCTTTAGTACATTTGCTCTTCATAATTACACACCCCTATTTTTTACGTCAATGTTCATTTCATCATATGCCAATGGACTTGGTCATTTAGTGTATTCCACACTCTTACTTAACCCTTCAAAGAGTTCATCATTTCGTTAAATACATCTTTGGTTCACTTACTTTTAAACGTATGCCAGACTTATGGGTCTTTATATACAAGCCATGAGGCTTCATTCATAGTTCGTTTAAGTGATTCATATCTTTCTATGATTTTCTGATACAAGACTTATGCATCTTGTATGTATGACAAGATCATCGATTTCGATCTATGTAGGCAGCATCTTTTGAACATTTATTCATGTATGAATTATGTATCAATACAAAAATTGGGCAAGGGAACCCGATTTCGAATCCCTTGGAAAACACTTACATTTTTATCTTATTTAGTTTGACCACACAGCTTGGGGACCCAAAATCGAGCCTTAACGCCTTCTTTTCGTTTTCCCTTGATATCTCTCTTTATTTTTTTTCGTTCTGGAATTGAGAGGATGTGGGATCGAACCCCCACAACCTCATTTTCTTTTAATTTTCTTTTTCCATAAACCATTTTTGTTTTGACCAAGAGGGTGTGGGATCAAACCCTCACAACCCCACTTTAATTTTCTCCTTAATTCCGTTTATGCTGCCTAAAGGTCATGGGTTCGATTCCCACACGCCTCAATCTTTATTTTTATCTTAATTTTTCCTTAAATCTGACCGAGAGGTGGTGGATTCAAATCCCACTACTCTCATTTCTTTAATTATGTTTTTGTTTTATTTGAATCGGCTAAGGGCACGCGTGTTCATATCTCGTGTTCTTCACTCATTTTTATTATAATTAATTATAGCTTTCTTATAGTTAGGTCTTGGGTTCACTCCTTACTGACCTCACATGTTTTAAACATTATTTTCAAACTCTCCTAAATTTCAAACATTAGCCGAAACTAAGCTAACACAATGCTTGAAATTTGCTTATGATTTCCAGCTTCTTTTTAACAACATTTACACGTTAGTTCTTACGATAATTCATGGATTATTTAGTACATCTTTGGGTGCAATTTTCATGGATTCATTTGCCTAATAGTTTTCACTCAAATCAGCAAGGTAACACTTCATATGAACATCACGGTTTACACACGTTCTTGCACATAAAATACAAGGTTTTTAAACATGCCATTTGATGCTCTAGTCCGTGACCAAGAGTCACAACAATGCACCTACACAACCGTATCCCACATATCCGTAAAACATCTTTCATTACTCACATAATTCCGAACATACATACATACACATAATCATAAAAAAAAATACGTTACATCCCTAATTCTACCAGCAAATATATCCAACCTACGAAGCAATGGGAGCTAGTGACAGGGACATGCAAGCGGGAACAATCCTAGTTTTCGGATTAGAATTGACTAAATCATAAGGGTATCTTGGGAAAGGGACAAAGAGTAAAAAAACTCATACCTTATTTTGACGTTTATCGAAACACGACCTGCTTTACAATCCCCTCTCTAAATCACGTTCAAGTCTCGAAACTCCAAAACCACCCGACAGAAAACTCCTCCCTTTGCCTAGAGGTTTTGCTTAGCGTTTGTATATTTTTTTATTATATTTTTTTCGTTTGAGTTCTTAAAGTGTGAAGAACATTGATTGTGTTTTCTGTTCATATAATTTTTTTAGGCAGCAAAAATGTGAGAAGAGTGGAGAAACGTGAGAGAGATGAGGGACTTTAATAAAAATTCTGATTTAATAAGCTTAGTGAAATGACCATAAATCCTTTAAAAAATCATATCATAAACCTCAACTTAAATACATTTAATTGATGATTTCGTTGTGGTTCGAACCTGGGTGGAGTGACCATTGCGAAATGGGTCATTTCGGGTTGATCCGACCAGAATCGTCCACTAAATTAAATTGATTAATAAATTAATTAATTCCTTAGGGTAATGACAATATTACCCTTTGCCTGTAAAAGACCATTTTACCCCTAGACCCTCCAAACTTAAGATTTCACCTTTTTAAGTCCGGTAAAGACTTATCCGAGTGAATATTCATATTCAGGATGCCTACCTGGATGGACCAAACCTTACCTAGCTCAACTAACTCCCCAAGTTAGTTGTCTTGGATGTCGCAGGGGTACAAAGTCTTGTTCTACGCACTTTAATTTCGTGTGTACCCGGTCTAATCGTAGGAATTTTAGACACATTAAGCATTACTTAACATATCCATTTTTAGGGTTGTTACATCTACTTTGACCGGTAGACTATCCTTTTTTGGTGTGAGGTTTTATGAGCCGGTTTCCATGTTTATAATAACATGGTCTATGTCAGTTAAGTATATAGTTTCCCTAAAGTAAAATGGAAAATGGAAGTAAATGACTAAGACCCTAACAAGAATGTCTTAAAGGAGGTTAGTCAGGATAGGTGTAAGTAATATTACCATCTAGACATTGCAGAAGTAGCTCCTTAGGATGTTCTAGGAAGGTGTTGTTATGCATGTCACTATTTATGTGTTCTTTATGCATTAAATTATAGTATTTTTCTACTTTTTAAGAATGTGTGCATGATATGAGTCTTTATGCATGATTTTGATATTGATAACTATATGATGAAGGTATTGCTTGAAATAATTGAAGTTGTCTACTTTTTATATATTGATATATGACTTAGATGTAAAAGCTTGTAGTCTCATGTTAGGTTTACTAAGTATGTGTTAGGTTATGGGGTCCTACATGTACATTGCACTAGTAGACTTTGATTCGGGGCATGATTTAGGTGTCATAAGGTTCTATGTGAAGTAAAATAAGTATATGTGCATAATGAGTAGGATTTCTCTATAATGTTCTTTTAGTCTTGGCTTAAATATGTCTATGTTGTACTATACTTTTATGATGATATGTGTTAGCTTGTGTAAGTAGTATGTATTGTTTTTATTGTTGTCCTAAGATGATGCATTGCACCAAGTATCACTAAAGGGTTACTTGGGAGGCTAATGAATAAAAAGAAATAGTTCACTCTTAAGGAGTGAGCTCACTGTAGAGTGACCTCAAATGGGACTTAAATTCTATATGCCATTTTCGATGGTGCTTGGCCTTTGATTGTGTTTATATGAAGTATATGAATGATATAAATGGTATTGTGTTAAGATTTTATAAAGATTTACTCAAAAAGGCATGAACTATGATTTTCAAGAAAATGTCCCTTTTAAATGCATGGTTGTCATACTTAGTGCATTTTTGTACTAATCCCATTGTTCTCTACTTTTGTACACAAAGTGTAGGTTCTGGATGCTTAATGGATGTCTATGATTGAGGATCTTAATATGATTCTAAATTTCAAGGAAAGGGTTCCTTATCTTCCAAGGATTCCCTACTTATGTCTTATTATAAAGTTTATCAAATGTTGTATAGATATGTCTTAGTTTTAAGTGTCGTTTCTTTAATGTATTCTTAAGTTGTTGAGTCAAAGATGGCAAAGAGACTTAGGGTCTAAATATGTATTATGACTTATTTTTGTATATATATAAAGTTAAGTTTCTAGCATATGATTTTCTATGAAAAGTTTTAAATTTTCCACTAAATTTACTATGTCAATGCGATGAATGATAACTATGGGCTTGTACTAGATACCCGAGAAGTAAAGTACACCATGTTAGCTCCCAGGATTTTACAAACATGGTATTTGATCATGAGGATTTAAAAACTGATTTAGGGTCGAAGAAGTCTCATATTGCCACGTCTAGTAGTATTTTATGATTGGTGGTAAGTCGCGACACATTAAATGTATGAGAGACTGTAGGATGATAGAGTTTCCCTTATTCATCATTCTCATTTTGTGTCATAGAACTTAACTTTATAAGATATCTCTTTTATGTTTTCTTGTCCGGTTGTCTTTTTAGATGTGACTGCTTGGATGAGATTGTCCTCTAGGATTGAGGGAGAAAATATGAGTTTAAATGCTTATCCTGGTTTTATGGTTGTATGAGTATGTGTGAAGGTGAATTTTTTATCTTTTGATGATGTGATGCAATTTATGGCTATATATGAAAACTTATGTGTAGTAGCATGTTATATTAAGAAATGTATGTTAAAAGTTACTATGGTTAAAAATGAGTCCTTTTGGAATGATTTTTTCCGATATGGTTTTGCAGAATAGTATCCTAATACTATGATTTGAAGTTTAAATTTTTAATGACTACCTAAGGAAGCATGCTACCCTAAGATTATGTACTAATAAGTTTTCAATGTCTCCTTTTGTATATGTGGTAGTTGATAAGTTGCTAGTATGGATTGGAGTCCTTTGTATAGACTTGATCCTAGTTCTTATTATGGTATGCATGCTTATGAAGGATTAGTGGTAAAGCTTTGTCTCTTATATTATCATGCTTTTCCCATCAATTGTCTAAATGTTGCATTTTTGGAATTTGGAAGCATGCTCATTGTAAAGGTAGGCAGCTTACATTAACATTTTTGGAAAATCAACTAAATTGTCCGTTGATTGAAAGTTGTGGAAATATGTATAGAAGTGATGCATATGAACATGATAATGAATATAAAAAAAAGATGTGTTATTTGGAATGAACAATGATAGTCTTATGGCATTATGAGTTGTAGAATTGTTTTTATCTTTTTATATTGTTGTGAGTCCTTTTATGTTGTGGAATTGAAGCTAGTACTCTATCTTAGTAGGGTAATGATGTGGGTTTGATTGACCTAGAAGTTACCTTTCATTAATGTTGAAAGAAATGAGAGAGCCCTTAGGACTAATTCTCCTATATTGTTTCCCCCAATTATCCAGGGCCTTGGTGTCTATTGTATTGTATGAATACCTTTTGTGGTTTCATGAGATGACCTAACTTTATAATTTGTGATAGATTACCTAGATGATAAGATTTAGAATATATTGGTGTTCCTATGTTAACTTACTATAAATTCCTCCTGAAGTTGTAATAACTTTAAAGTGATGAAAAATGAGGTTATTAAGTTATGATCCTCTTAAGTTTGGCTTAAGTTGCTATTAATTGGGTTTACCCTAATTGGGGGGAGGGGTGATTGAGTAGTAAGGTTGTAGAAATTGTCAACCTTGCCCTTCTATTCTCACTTGAACTTGAATCTATTGAGTTCTTAGTAAGCTTGTTCAAGAATAGAGTCTTGAATAAAGTATGAACTGCATGAACTTTATATGTTTGGTGTGCATTGATTGACGTTACCAGATAATGTGATGATTCCAAGGAGCATGAAAGAAATTTTTTGATAAAATCCATGTTTTCTCATGTTGATTTGCAACTCTATATGCTAGTTGTGCATTTGAATTCATGAGATAAGATAAGAAACATCGTAATAGTAACTTGTGAGGTGTAATATTTAGCCTTATAATGGAAAGTTGAGACTCTTTAAAACAAAATATGTTGAGTCTATGGTTTGGGAATCATGGTTATAGTTTCACTATTGAAAGGTGAAAGCATGTTTAACTAAGTGTTCATATATGTGCCTATAATTTTTGTTATATTTCCGAAAAGATGCTTACTATGAAGGTGAGTACTATGTTAGAAATTGACATTTTGAGTACAATGTTAGAAATTGACATTTTGTGAAATTTCTTTATAATTATTGTTACGTACTTGGTGTGACTTACCATTTTGACTCCACTAGGAAGAAAACATGCTATGTCTTAGTTTGAAAATTGAGAATTTCTAGTTTTAAAGGAATAGACCTTGTACTTTTCTTAGGTATGAACTCATGATACATGTAAGTGTGCTGAGGAGAAGGACATTCCTCCATGGACACCATTAAACTTTGTATGGTTGAGTATGATCTTCATAGAACTAGGTCTAACTAATGAAGATCTTTGTTGATTCAATTAACTCAAGTCTATGTGCATTAAAGTATGAGTACCTAATTCCATCTTTAGTGTTGTTGAAACCTTCCTAAGTGTGATTTAAGGAATAGTTGCAAGATGTGCTCTAAATAAAATTGAAGTATAATGACCATGTTATGATTAGGATAAGGATGCTCCTCATATGAACATGATAAGAGACTATGTATTCGATGCATTATAGAGTAAGTGATGGAAATTTTACTTTCTTTTGTGCATTCGGTACTAAAATGATTTTATTATGTTATAAATTTTATGAAATGCTCTAAGATGCATTGAAATCCTTGTTGTGATTAAAGAGCCGTAAGTGTCATTCGAGGACGAATGATCCCAAGTAGGGGATATTGTAAGACCCTAAAATGAGTTCAGGTGTATAGAGACTAAAATATTTATATTAAGGTTATAAATTCCTCAAAATTACTAATAAGATGGTTTAGAGACATTGTGTAAAGTTTTAAGTTATTTGGAAATCGGACACCAAGGGATGACTAAAATGTTCGACGAGTAGTCACGTATGTGTCTCATATGTCTATACGTGTTTATAATTATATTAAATAATCATATTAATTCATTAAGTGATATATTATTATATTAAATTGTACTATATGGACTTTTTATAAGTTTGGAGGTCAAATGATAAAGAACGTCCAAGGTGTTCGAAAGATAGCCCCTAAGACGTTAAATGTGTTTCTTGATGGGGCCTAGCCTGTCTGGATGACTTGAAGGTGTTTGTTTTGGGTGAAACTTATGTGGAAGGTCTAAAACTTTTTAAATTTTGTATTCACGTTGGAAACATCCAGGTACGACTTCTAAAGGGCACCACAAAAGGACCCACAAGAATGACCCAACGTTGGTCGAGACACTCACTTTACAGTGTCAATCGATGGACCAAACGGAGGCTAGGTGGTAAACCAACAGCCCGTTGGTTATGTATCATCATTACTTATCTTGGGAAGGTCTAAACCCAAAAATTGGCCAAGGACCAATTGACCGACGCCAAAGGACTATCAATAGATTGACCTACGGCTAGTCGATTGCTCCGTCGATGGTGGTCTGTAGTTGCAGCATTGCATTTGTTTTATTAAAGGGGGGAATAAAAAATTCACCCACGCACTAACCTTATTATGATAGGTTTATTAATATACTTTTGGGTGTATATAAGTCATCCAAAACGTGAAGAATCCATTCCAAATCCTCTCCCACGAAATTGAACTTTCCCTCCAAAATATTCTCCCTAAAAACCACCATTCTTGGAGAAGCTCAAGAAAAACTTTGAGCTTGGATTTCCATGTATTAATCACGATGTTTTAGAGATTTTCAAATGTAAAAGGTATGGTTATCCTTCATCTCTAGTTATCCTTCCATCTAGAGAGTTAATCTCAAAGATTTCAATTAAGATTTTATGATCAATATTACAATCTTTAAATCTAGCCATGGGTTCTTTCTAAAAATGTTTTGATTGATTAAATAATGATGAATTGAAGGTAATATATTTGTTTGAACGTAATTTTTACTCCAATTGCATGATCAACCCATGATCCTTACTTAAATTGAGTTAGCCTTTAATGGGCTTTGTGATCATGACGTGTTATCAATTGAGTTATGATTCTATTGCGTGGAATTTATTGTATATACTATTATTTATGTTGATTAATGTTTAATTGACGTTGAGGGATACATGTGTATCAATTTATGAAGATTTGAGCATGTTTAATATTGTTTTCCGTGATTCACTGTAATGTTGGTCTTTTATGAATTAATATTTGATTGGAATGGGTGTTGATCATTGTAGCTACATACTTGAGTTTATACTATGGATGAACTGTGGTTATAAATACTTGATGATCAAATTAAAGAAAGACCTACATGAATTGATCTAAGTTCTACACGTCTATGGTATTGTAACGTGTGATCTTGTCATTAGGTTAGTTGTTATACGACATGATCATGCTTAATTGTCTATAGATACTGCCTATAATTTAATGTGAGTATGAAATATATGTAATGTATCCAATGTGGATCAATTCACGATAGTTTGAATAGGATTAACCTATGTAAACTTACCTTCCATGAATTCTTAATATGAAACATGTTACAGTGATTTAGAGTGTATTGGAAAATGTAGTAGGATCTCGTCTAAGCTATGATTTCTGGAAGCTACTTCCCTAAATTGTTGTTATTAATGAAATATAATTTATGATGAATGTAAGTGAAATTGGTTAAGGAGCTACTTTCTTCTACATTCTATCATATATGTGATATAGTGCACTAGTTGTATCATGCTCTTATGACTACTTGTACATGGTTTTGTTTATGATTTAAGTAGTTATAGCTACTACTATATAATTTATAAATGATGAAAGAGTAGTAATGTCCAATGATGACCAAAGGCTAAATGATTGGTAAGAGTTGCTCTACTCTTCTATTTATCTACTTCATTATAATAATGTTGATGAATCCTTGTAAGGCATTGTGTGGTATGGTCCACATATGGTGGAGGGGTTTACTTTAATTTCATTATATATGTGTTTACAATAGCGTTGAAGGCAAATTATTGAATATATGAATAAGTGGTTATGATGATAACCTTATGTGTAACTTGTTCCTAGTCTTCTTCTCTAGTTGTGAATCAAGGTGATGTTATTATTGTCATGAGCATGTAAAATATTATGCTAGTATCATGTGTATGTGATTCCATTAATCAAGTGTTAATAATTGATGACCCCTACCCATGTACCCGTATGTGAATGTGTAAATAACTATGTTAGGAGTCTTGATTATAATGTGATGTTTTTCTTGCCTCCTTTTCTATTATGTGTTGTATGGTCTATGCTTGAAAGAGTATTATGGTCTAATAGGGTGGCGGCTGCCTCAATGTGTTTTTGATAGAGATTATGTGATCATGTTGACCAATGTATACACATACTCACATGTATGTTACAAGTAGTATAGGTCATGGTGTCTATATGAAAGGTGGTTCTCATATTCCCTAGTGTCTACTACTATGCATGTCAAAATGATTTTTATGAAAGTATGATATGTGTTTCCTTAGCTAGGAGGACTTGATAGGTTTACTAGTATGGGCAAGGGTATGGCGCTTTGCCAATGCATTGTACATGTATACCTTGAGAGGATAGTTCTAGTTTTGGTGTCGATGAGGGGTGAAACTTTTCCACATATGGAAAGTAGGGTTCACTACAGTCCTCACGGGGTTGATGCCCTCATGACCCAACATAGGGTGTAGAGTTTATAGTTCCATGATTTCCCCCAAGTTCCATAACTATTTTGCCACCATAGGATAATATCTAGTGGATCCATCTAGAGAGCTTTGTAATGTTTGGTTATACTTTGGCCGGTAGACCACTCTTTTTCGGTGTAAGGTTTTATGACACCGGATTCTATTTTTAGCATCACATGGTCTATGTCGGTTAAGTCTATAATTACACTAAAGTAAAATGGACAATGGAAGTAAATGAGTAAGACCCTAACTAGAATGACTTAAAGGAGGTTACTCAGAATAGGTGGAAGTAATGATCCCATCTAGACATTGCATAAGTAACTCCTTAGGCAGTTCTAGGTAGGTGTTCTAATGCATATCACTTTATATGTGTTTTTGATGCTTGAAATTGTAGTATTTGTCTACTGGTTATGAAGGTGTTCATGATATATGTTTTTATGCATGATATCGATATTATTAACTATTTGATGAAGGTCTTGCTTGACATAAATGAAGTTTTCTCCTTTTACTATGTTTATATATGACTAATATGTGTAAGGTGATGGGGCCTTACATGTACATTGCACTAGTAGACTTAGATTTGGGGCATGAGTTAGGTCTTATAAGGTTCTATGTGAAGTAAAAAAGTATATGTGCATAATGATTAGGAGTTCACTGTAATGTTCTTTTTGTCTTGGTTTAAATATGCCTATGTTGTACTATACTTTTAATATGATATGTGTTGTCTTGTGTAAGTAGTAAATATGGTTTTCCTTTTGGTTCTATGGTGATGCATTTCACCAAGTATCACTAAAGTTTAACTTGGGAGGCTAATGAATTAGACGAAATAGTTCACTGTTAAGGAGAATGAGCTCACTGTAAAGTCACCTAAAATAGAGCTTAAATTCTATATGCGATTTTCAATGGTGTTTGGCCTTTGATTGTGTTTGTATGAAGTATATGAATGCTATAAATTGTATCGTTTTAAGGTTTTATAAAGATTTTCTTAAGAAGGCATGAAGTATGTTTTTCAAGAATATTATCCTTTTAAATGCATGATTGCCATACTTAGTGTATTCTTGTACTAATCCCATTCTTCTCTACTTTTTTAAACAAAGTGTACATTATGGATGCTTAACGGATGTCTATGATTGAGGAGCTTGATATGGATCCGAATCTTAAATAAAGGGGTCCTTATGTTCCAAGGATTCCCTACTTAGGTCTTAATGAAAGTTTATTAAATGTTCTATAGATATGTCTTATGTTTTAAGGTGCGTGTCCCAAATGTATTCTTAATTTGTAGAGTCTAAGATGGAAATGAAAGTTAGGGTCTAAATATGTTATATGACTTATGTTTTGTATATATATATGAAGTGAAGTTTGTATCATATGATGTGCTATAAAAACTTATAAATTTTCCGCTAAATTTACTATGTCAATGCGATTTGAATGATAACTATGGGTACAAGACCTCCGAGAGGTCAAGTATGCCATGTTACTTGTAGGGGGTGCTCCTCGGATGTCACATTTGTGGAAGATATTAAGAAAGTGTTTGAGGTGATGCATATGGTCGATATTGAAAGGGTTGAGCTAATTGCATATCAATTGATGAATGTGGCTATGACTTGGTTCAATCAGTGGAAAAAGGGAAGAGATGAATATGCACCACATCTAAAATGGGCTTGTTTTGAAGTGGCTTTCTTGGGGTGGCTATTCCCCAAAGAAATTAATTAGGCAAAGGTATTGGAGTTCCTTACTCTGAAACAAGATTCCTTGAGTGTTCATGAGTATGATCTGAAATTCGCCCAATTGTGTCGTCCATGCTCGTAATATGGTCAGTTGTATAAGGAGCATACTGAGTTTGTTTGTCGTTTTCTCGGGCCATTCATCTAGTAAAGAATGAAGATAGGAAATGCTAATCGTGGACATGAAAATATATATTTTATGTTAAGCAAGCTGACAAGGAGAAGTTGAAGGACAGACAAGTGTACAAAAACAAGAAAGCCATGATTGGGAATGAGTCTGGGCTGTATAAAGGTGGTTTGAATTGGTTACAATTTCTGAAATAGACACCTGATCCTAGGTGTCTACCATGGCTGAAATTTACAAATCTAATGATCTAGGCCAGCGCAGTCTAAAGAAAGTGTGGCACAAGGATAGTTGGTCTTGTGCATGTGCTAAGTGTGGTAGAACCCACCCAGGTAAATATCATTTAGTCCATACACTTTTCTTCAAGTGTGGTGAAAAGGGTCACTTCATGAGGGAGTGCCCTAAGAATAAGCAACGTGGTGGAAGTCTTGGCAATAGAACTCAATCTTTATGAGTTTCTCCACCAGTCACAACTGTACCTAGAGGATCCACTTCTGGTACTGGTGGATGGGCAAACAGTTTCTATGCAACAATAGGCTCCTAAAGCAAGAGAACTTGCTTGATGTTCTCACATGTATGATAAAAGTATTTACTTTTGATGCTTATGCTTTTCTACACCCAGGAGCAAGTTTATGTTTTGTAAATCCTTATGTTGCAAATCAATTTGAGATTCTTACTAAGAAACTTTGTGAACGTTTTTTTTTTCTGTTGGAGAGTCTATTCTAGCGGAAAGAGTCTATCATGATATTCCTATTTCTATCAATTATAAGAACACCATGAATGATCTAACACAGTTACAAATGGTATTTTTTATGTAATTCTAGGTATGCACATACTTAATGCCTTTTATTGATTAATGGACTGTAGAACTCGAGTAGTCCAATTTCAAATTCCTAACGAGTCAATCTTAGAGTGGAGTAATAGTTCAACAGTGTACAAGGGTCATTTATCTGGTACCTGAACGCAAGGAAGTTCATTTCAAAGTGGTGTACAGATCACTTACTTCGAGTTAATGACTCAACTTTTGAGGTACCTTACCTTGACTATGTTACTATAGTAAAAGAGTTTCCACAAGTTTTTCCTGATTATCTACCTAGAGTCCCTCCTCAGAGAGAACTCGACTTTGGGATTTCTATAGATATCATTCTAGATACTCGTCCTATCACTATTTCACCATATAGAATGGCACCAGCACAGTTAAAAGAGTTAAAAGAGCAGTTGTGAGATCTGTTAGATAAATATTTTATTCGACCAAGTGTCTCACCTTGGGGCGCTCCGGTCTTGTTTGTGAGAAAGAATTATGGTTCCCTCAGGATGTGTATAGACTTCCTCCAAATAAAAGAGGTTACAATCAATAATAAGTATCCTCTTCCAAGGATATATAATTTTTTTGTGCAACTTCAGGGTTCCATATGCTTCTCAAAAATTGATCTCAGATCTGTCAATGATCACTTAAGAGTTGTAGAATGTAACATTCCACAGACAACCTTTAGAACCAGATAGGGGCATTATGAGTTTTTTATTATGTCTTTTAGGTTGAGCAATGCACTAGCATTGTTCATGGATCTTATGAACAATCTTCAAGACTTAGTTAGATATGTTTGTTATCATCTTCATTGATGACATACTAATGTATTTAAAGTATGAAAAATATCATAGTCTCCTCATATTAGTTCTTCAGACTTTGAAAGAAGAGAACCTATTTGCCATGTTCTCCAAGTGTCAGTTTTAGCTTAAGTCTGTTATTCTTGGGCCACATACTTTCTGGTGATGGGAATTGAGTTGATACCCAAAACATAAAAGCAGTTCAGAGTTGGCATACACCCATGTCTCCAACCGATATTAAGAGGCTTTTTGGGTTTAGTAGGCTACTATAGAATGTTTTTAGTGGTTTTTATCTATCTCATCTCCCTTGATCAAGTTAACACAGAAGAAATTACAATTTCAATGTCTGGAGCTTCTGAGAAAAGCTTTTAGGAATTGAAAAAGTGGTTGACTACAACTTCGATTTTGAATTTAGCAGAGGGTACTCATGGTTTTGTGATGTACTGTGATTTATCATGAGTTGGTTTTGGTTGTGTTAATGCAAAAGGGCAAGGTATAGTTGAATTTTCATGAGAAGAAATACCCAACCATAACTTAGAATTATTTGTTGTGGTTTTTGCCTTTAAGATTTGGCGTTACAATTTTTACGTCGTTCATGTGTGTATATTCACTGACCACAAGATCCTACAATATGTTCACCTCGAAAGAGCTCAATCTAAGACAAAGGAGGTGGTTAGAGATACTCAAGGATTATGGCATGTGTATTCTTTACCACCAATGTAAGGATGATGTTGTTGGTGATGCCATAAACTTGTTATCTATAGGGAGTACCGCCCATGTTAAGGAAGAAAAGAGGGACATATCTAAAGATGTGCACAGACTTATGGATTCCACGGAAGGAGGGATAGTGGTGAATAATATGCTTGAATCATCAATAGTGTCTAAGGTTTGAGAAAATCAAGACTTAAACCACATTTTGTTTTACTTGAAGGAAAATTTTCATAAACAAAATGTATTGGCTTTTGAACAAGCGGGAGATAGTGTGCCGAAGTACCAAGGTAGATTATGTGTTGGATGGACTCCAAGACAGAATCATAAAGGAGGCTTATAGCGCTAGATATTTCATTCATCGGGTTCCACCAAGATGTACTGCAATTTAATTTAGTTTTATTTGCGGGAAGGTATGAAGAAGGACATTGTTGAGTTATTTGCCAAGTGCCCAAATTGCTAGCTTGTGAAAGTAGAGCACCAAAAATCTAGAGGGTTGTCATAGAATACAAAACATCCGCAATGGAAGTGGAAGATAATTTCTATGGAATTTATCGCAGGATTGCTAAGATCTTGCAGGCATCATGATTATATTTATGTAATTGTCAATATAATGACAAAATCAACCCACATTATTTTGGTAAGCAGTACTCATTGGACCTAGGATTATGCTAAATTGTACATTCAAGATGTGGTATGACTTTATGGAGTTCCAGTCTACATTATTTCAGATAGAGGTGCACAATTAAATGCTCACATCTTGAAATATTTCGAGAAATGTTTAAGTTCAAATGTGAACTTAAGCACTGCTTTTCATCGTTAAATGGATAGACAAGGAGACCGTACCATCCACACTTTAGATGACATGTTGAAAGCTTGTGTGATCGATTTCAAAAGGTAATTGGGATGATCACCTACGTCTTATTGAATTATCTTAGAACAAGTGTTTGCATTGGAAAGTCCATATGACTCCATATGAAGCTCTTTATGGGAGAAGATGCACATTTCCTATTGTGTGGTTTGAAGTTGGTGAAGAAGAATTGATAGGATCAGATCTAGTTCACCAAGACATGGACAAGGTGAAAGTGATTCAAGGGAGATTGAAAATGGTACAGAGTCATCAAAAGTCCTACGTATATGTTAGGAGGACGATGATGGAGTTTGAGGTGAATGACTGGGTATATCTAAAAGTTTCACCTATGAAGGGTGTAATGAGGTTTGGTAGAAGGGAAAACTTAGACCCCGATATCCTGGACCTTATAGAATATCCAAGAGAATTGACAATGTATCTTATGAGTAGAGGTACCACAAGAGTTAACAATGCTTAATTCGAGATTTTGTATTTTTATATTGAAAAAGTGCATGGGTGATCCTTTATTTATAGTACTAACTGAAATTTTGGAGTTAAGGATATCTTATCAAATGAGGAGATCCACTAAAAATAAGTTTAAGGCCTAAAGTTTAATTATTATTTTTTTAAATGTGAGATCCAAGTTATTTTTTTCTTTTTAATAAAAAAGTTTTATTTTTCATCATCTTAAACTAAAGATATATATATACCAACATATATATTTAATCTTTTAGTCTTAAACATACCATGTGGATGTTAAATTTAAAAATTGTTCTATAGAAAAGAGTTCCAAAACTAATTAAAACAATATTTTTTTTTTGCTACGAAAAACTTAAGATAATTTTATTTTTACTAAAAAAAAGTAGGTCTTTCGGTTTTGAAGGCATAAGGAATATGTCTCGTCTTTAAATGCATTGAGCCACCCTGAAGAAACCCTAATTAAAACTACGATAACAACAGTAATAGTTTTTTTCAAAAAGAACTATCTTATACTCTGATGACGGGTGTATCTAAATTCATTGTGTAATTGTAGCAACAAAATTAAGATATTTTAAACTTCTTTCCTCTTAATATTGTAGTTTTTCAAATAATACACTATCAAGAAAAAATATAGTTTTTAAATAATTACACTATTAAGAAAACTATCTTTAGAAAAAATAGATTAAATACATATGTACTTATGGCTTTGTCTTGAATAATGAATATCACCTTGCTCAATTATATACAATTTTTTAATTTATAGGAATCTGATTTCTCATTCAAGTCTCTATCATTTTAGGTTTAATTATGGGTTTGGATATGAATATTTAAATTAACAAAATAATATTATTTCACATGATTTTGGTGTTCTTATTAACAACTTATACATAGATTAAAATTTCATGATGTATTTTTTATTTTCTTTCACCAAAATATATTTTTTTAATTTTTATTTTATTTTATACCACTAGACAGTGTCTAGCGGCATTTTATTATTGATATAATTAAAAGAAAACCTTAACAGAGATAAGTACAAGCAAGGGGGATAGACCTTACCTTACAATTCTAGTGAGGTACAATACCTCTTCTTATTAACCCGCATGAAGAAATAAGAGCTAGAGAGAACTAAGTACTCTATGATCATCACAAAGTTTATAATACACTCTATGATGATATTACAAATGAGGATGCTTAAGTAGTACGAAAGTAGAAAAGCCATGATAAGATTTGAGTAATTAAACTCAAACTTCATTTTACAAAAGCGTGAACTAAAAAATATAGATTGCCCTTCTAAACAAACCTGAAGTGTTTTCCTCTTCAAATTTGTCAAATTTTTTTTGATAGTTCATCAAATCTTCTTAGATTTATTGGGTCTCGTTAAAGTGGTTTGCACTGTCATGTGATTCTGCTTAGCCAGTCACATCGGTATGTGTCGTGGACCAAACTCCTCAGTGATCCTACCATCCCAACTATTTTTCTTCCATTCTTCATTTTGTTGTTGCGTTATCGCTTAGGAGAAATATCTTCATCCGTAGCTGCATTGGCAAAACAATAATTCAACATATCCTCTTCTTCACTTTCCTAAAAGGTTTCCTCCTCTTGTAGTAGTTTGTTTGTGTTATAGGCGTAAGAGGATTCCACTTTCTAACATTAGAACTCACCGACACATCAAGAAGCTCTTTGTCACCAACTGAAACTTCTTAAACATTAGTACCTGTTAAAACCAATTGTCGCCCTATATGTAATGAGGATGAACCACTGGTAATGCCACTACCCTTAGGCACAAAAATTGGTGCTTGAAGGCTCACTTTTCTATGACTTATGACATGGTCATCCGCTTCTTCCATCCGGTTGTTCCATCAACTCTCACTTGTAACACCTTTTTGTCCACTAAAAGTGATCAAATTATTTGTCGAAGTAACTTGAGAGTTTGAAACAATCAGTAGAGTACGAGAGTTAACCATATTAAACTTAGGAGAAAGATGGGGCTTAATTTGAGAGGCTCCTGGAGAACCAATTTGAGCTCCAACATCAATTGTTACCCCTGCTTTATCAACTGTATTAGACTGTCCAAGTTCATTTATTTGTACCACAAAGTAGGAGTTGTATTAATGGCTACATCTTCAAAAAATAGCTTTCCAGAAGCGACTTGCGATGGCAACAACAAAACCCTTTGAATTAGTTGTCTTTTCTTGAAGTCCAATCTTATCATTTGTTGTATCTGCAGGTTCACTCCCTACCCTCGTGACCCTTGTATCTGCATTCAAACCAACATGATCTTCACATATAATTACACATATATCACCTTCTTGATATTCTTTGCCCTTATCTGTAGTTTTCGTAGCATCAGCCAGACTTTTTCCAGAGATGTTTAACAACTGAAACTCTGGTCCAGGGACATAAAGGCCCTCTTGAACCTTTTTTCAAGACAATAAAAGTTCCTCCTGCACTAACCATGGATAACTAATAGTGGCCTTTTATTGCCACTATTTCAGTAGTTAGGTGCTGCATAGAATTGATATTCGTTGTTCCGTTCACATCACTTTCATTATCCGTATCATTAGAGACTTTATTTTCAGTTTTTTTTGCATTCAAGAAGTCTCGTGCATCACCCTGCAATTGTTCCACATTATTTGTTTTGTAACCTTGCTGTCCGACGTCATCATGATTACCCTCTCCCCCTTTGTATTTCTGGTTCATTAGTTGGCAATCATCAACTTCATGACCTTGGTGCTTACAATAGGTACAATAAAATGGAAGATTATCAAACACAATCTGTTGATAGTGTTCAACGAGCTTACCAGATTGTTCATCCAAAACATGCATCCTTTTTTGGATGTTTTTCCATAAGATCAAGAATGACCTTAACTCTAGCAGTGCTAGGTCTTTTCCTATCTTGAGTGGCTTTATCTATGGCTACTGCTTAACCAATATACGATGCAATGGATAACAAAGGTTTTCGAGCGAAAAGATTTGGTGGCAGATCCGGTAGCGAAACCCACGCCAAAGCTTTTGAAGTTTCCTCCTTAAGGTTAATGTTTTATGACCATGGATGGTTACAGAAAAAATGTTGCTCCCCATTAAATTTAAGATAACCAACCTGTTTTGAAAGAACAGAGCAAAAATCTTCATAACGATGATAACGAATTAAATGATGTCATGGTGCAAGCGAGCCAATTAAACAACGTCTTGATGACCAACTGTTCTGGAATTAATTTTCTCAGTTCGTGTAAGCTTAGTTCACCACAAGAAAACTTCATGATTACGACTTGACAAGTCCCACTTAAATGGCATCTCATCTAATTCGTTAAAAGTAAAACGTACAGTTAGTTCCCCGTACATTAATTAAAATAGGTTTCAAATTCGTATTGGTCAGTGTTGTAGGATTATAGTTCATAGGAGATGCATAGGTATTGTTAAGTTTAACTCTCCCACAGTTTGAGACTTGGAAGAGACAGCAGCAGCCATGATAGTCTTCTAAGTCGCCTTTCACCAAAATATTGAATATAAGTGTGTAGTTCACTAAATTAATATTTTAAGCATCTTGTAGCACAAATGTTTGTGGTTATATATCCCACTAAAGGTTAATTGTAATACTAGTATTAGTTGTACCAGAGTTAAATTTTTAGTCAACCATTGTACTAAAATTTAATACAAATATTATTTTTATATATACTACCAAATGACTCATTTAGTGTTGAAGAAAGTGTCATGTGTTATCTGTTATTTTATAATGTTACGACAAACATATGTCATTCATATAGTATTTTTATGTAAACACTCAATACTATAATTTTCTATTACAATAAGTATAATATCACTAATGTAAACTTCTAAACTCTTAAAATTCTATGCAAAAATACTAAAGATGTATTTGATTTAACCTAAACAAGACAATTTTATATCAAGAGTTGAAAATTAATGAAATCAAAGTATATGACATCTACAAATTATGCACCTTCTCTTTTATTGTTAGAGTTGTGACCAGTTAGTTGACTAAGGGGAAAAACATTTGTTTGTTGTTCGTGTAGCGTATACCCTGACCTTACCAACGATATTCTTGTTTATTTTCTACATATTATCATGCCTCCAGATGAACAAAGACTACATTTTTCTTCTCCTGATCAACTAAGCAACCTTGCCATTCATTTAATCATTGACATTCTAAATAGGTTGTCTTTTCAAGATATGGTAAGAACTAGTACACTTTCTATGGAATGGAAATATATTTCTCGTAGAACTCCAAAGGTGAAATTAAATCAAACGGTCTTTTGAAACACAAGAGGACTTGACATCCCCTATCAATCCATTTATTCCCATTCTCGATTGTTTCTTCAGGATTCATATTGGAACAATATTGAAAGTTACCCTTGACCATTCAAGTCAAAAAGTATGTCGTAATGTTGATCATTTGATACATTTGCTCGACACAAATTTCATTCAAAGATTTCGTCCTTAAACTTCCATTTACTTATCCGTCATACAAGATCCCTTACTTCTTTTTTATTGTTTGGCATTTGTATCTCATGGGATGTGAAATACATATTACATGCTTCTTTCAGGGATTTAATAAGTTGATTAACCTAAAATTAAAATTTGTAACATTATCTTCTGATATGTTTGAATGTTTGATATCTAATTGCCCGTTGCTTGAGATTTGATGCTAAAAGACATTGACAATCCGTACCTCATGAGTATTAGTGCTCCTTATATAAGGTCATTTGTCGTTCGTGGCGATATACAGTTGATATATCTAGAAAATATTCCTCTAATTTCCAATGTTCTGTATGAGCCTAAAGAATTAGTTCTAGAGCAAACAGATATTTTTGACAATATTTTTTCGTCTATTATTGCTCTCTAGTATTTCAGCTGAGAAAATTTTGAGGTAATGTTGTTTCATTGTATTATTCTTGGCATCCTTATTTTTGTTATTTTATTCATAGGTCGATATTGGATAAACTAAATTTATACCAACAAGGCTTCGATTAGTTCTTAACAGTCTCAAACGCCTATGCATATCTTGTATTACTCATGGAGAGTTCTTTGAGCTTTTGTTTGCTCTTTTGCATGCGAAGGAGCTATCCAAATTTGGAAGAAATTGAATTTCAGGTCATGAATTTGATGGTTTTAGCTTGATTTTTCTTACGGGTGTATCGTTAATAGTGGAGAATATTTTGAACCTATGCCCCAGAAGGTTGTTGATGAGATTTGTGCAAGCTTCTCGGACAACATAAGGATAGTTAAGTTTTATGATTAACTATTAGAAGAGGGTAAAATGCAGCTTACAAAGGTTTTATTGGCAAAGTCTCCAGCACTTGTCAAAATGGAAATCAAGCCTAGTCAAATGGAATATAAAAAATCTCTCAAAGTACTCGCAGAGATAAAATCTTTCAACGGGAATCATCTAAAGCAGAAGTTGTGTATCTTGTTGATTAGTACCGTTATCACAATCCTTCTTAATCTTTGGCTAAACTGTTTTGGAAGTGCAAACAGAAACAAGACGTTTTGTTGATGGAGCAGTAAAGTTGTGTTTTGCCTTTGCCTTAAGGTACTATAAGATTTTATCTACTTGGAAACATAGAATTGTGAACCTGGATGAATGTTTTGAATGCTCTGTTTGGGAACAAAGATGGTTTTTACATTTCATGTTTGTTCTTAATTGATTTATGTTTTGAGACTTTGGTAGTTTTTTTTCAAAATTATGATGTGTGTTGAATTCTCTTAGGAAGCTTGAAACATTCAGTGGGAACGTACTTTTTAAGTAGCAAGAACTTCTTTCATGCTAAGGGATTAGTCCAAGTTAGATCCAGAACTATTTATGTCGAACATGATCCTTCCTCATCTATGATGAAGAAACTCTAAGAAGCATCATTCAATTTGGGGCTCTTGAGTTGATGTTTATTTTGAAGTGATATTTGGTGTTAAATTCTCTTAGGCGAGCTTGAAGTATTTAATGGGAATTTACATTTTGTATGGTTAGTAGGAATTTCTTGTTCTCTAAGGGATATGTTGGACATGACTCTTCCTCATCTGTGAAGAAAAAACTCGAAGAAGAATCACTGGTTTGTGTGAAGAATATATCCAACAATCAACATTAGGACATACCTTTATACTAGTATTGTCGAGGGTAACTTTCAATGTTATTCTTATATGAAACCTGAGGAAACAAACGATAATGGGAATAAATCCAATGGTAGGGGATGTCAATTCCTCTACTCTTTCCTAGACCGTTTGATCAAATTCCTCATGTGGAATTCTATGACAAGTATAAAGCCAATTCTTAGAAAGTGTACAAGTTCTTATAACTTTTCAAAAAGACGGCCTATTAAGAATGTCATCAATCAAAAGAATGGCAAGGTTTCTAAGTCAATAAGGAGAAGGTAAAATTAGTATGTGTTCATCTGTAGGTTGATAATCTGTAGAAATAAATAAGAATAGAATTGGTACGATCAGATTATATGCTACACGAACAACAAAAAAACATGTCACAACTCTAACAATAAAGAAAAGGTGCATACTTTGTAGATGACATTTTCATTGATTTCTTTAATTTGCAACTCTTAATATAGAATTGTCTGGAAAAGGTTGAATCAAACACATACAAAGTAACATTGTATAGAATTTGAAGAGAACTTAGGAGATTAAATTAGTAATGTTATACTTATTGTACTAGAAATTTATACTATTGAGTTCTTTCATAAAAAAATTATATGGATGACATGTGTTTATTGTAACATTATGAATCAATAGATAACACTTGACACTTTCTTCAATTCTAAAGAAGTCATTTGGTAGTATATATAATAATAGTATTTGAATTAAATTTTAGTACAAATGTTTTGCTGTAAAGTTAACTTTGGTACTACTAATACTACTATTTCAATAAACCTTTTTTGGGATATATGACCACAAAATTTGTGCTAAAAGAAGAATGATTATGTATCCTTAGTGATGGGTATTATTTCGAACATGTGCCCCATGAGGTTGTTGATAGATTTTTTCAAGGTTCTCGGATATCACATTTAATCACCCGACTACAGTTATGTTTTATGATGTACTATTAGAAGAGGGTGAAATGCATCTTACTTATAGGAATTTCTTGCTTATTAAGGAAATACTCAAAGTTATACCAAGAAGTATGATGGATGTGCTCCTTCCGTATATGTAAAGACGCAACTCGAAGAAGCATCACCCAATTTCGGATTCTTGAGTTTATCTTTATTCCAAAGTTAAGTTGTGTGTTAAATTTCCTTAACTTGACGCATGAAGTGAAAACTTACTTTCTGTCTGGCTAGTAAAAATTTCTTGCCTATCTAGGAATTAGTCCTAGTTAGCCGAGAAGTATATATGTTGGAAATGATGCTTCCTTATATTGGTCAACTATGTAAGTTTCTAATGAATATGAAACCAAACACTTCACATTTGTAAGGACATGTCTAACCCAAGACAACCCATGCAAAAAAACTCACACTGGTGCTATGAAGCTTGGAACTTCTTCCATACAACTTTTGGGTTGAAATGGGTCATGCCTATGACAGTGAAGCAAGCCTACGAAAGTTGATATATTTGAAGAGTTGATAAAATCATCAGAAAGGTTTGGAAAATGGTCCCAACAATCAGCTTTTAATAATTATGGACAGAAGCAACACTAGATGCTTTGCTAGCACAAAAACTCAAACCTCTTACATGAAAGTATAACTATTTAGCTAATTTTGCTTAGCTCTAATGCTTTACCCCCATAACTAGTGCAGATACTTTTGTGCATGTTATATGCTCCTTATCACTACTAAGTTTTTTTTTAAAATAAATAAGGCAAAGGTGCATGTCCTCCACGCTTACCATCTAACAAGTTTTACTTTACCATCTAAGATATTTAAAGCAAATAAACAATGAAAACCATTACTTGGACATATAGAAAATACATAACCTTTAAAGCTAATTGCAGTACATTTAACTTGAAGATACGTTTAACTTAAAACCAATAAGTTGATTACTAATGTATTTTCCAATCAAGTGAAAATGTGCTAACATATTTTAAAATGCCTCAAAAAAAGATATCATATTATGTGGAATAACTTATGCCTGCAAATATAAGAGTGAAATACTTGGCATTTGTTTAACCATATAGTAAAGAGATTATACAAGAAAAGAAACAAATTAGTAAAGGGGATTAGCCTTTTAAGAGACTGAAATATTGAATACCATCAGATCATTTGCCGGTATGGGATATCATATTCTAATTCAGGCTGAGAAATACCATGTAAATATTGAACCGAAGAAATATCAATGATCAATTCTTTTTCCCCTTGATGCTTCCAGACAAAATAGTCATCAACAAATTCAGACTTATAAAAGTGATGTTTAACAATTTAAACTTCCAAGTATCTAATGTTCTGGCACTTTTTACATGGACATCTAACTTTATCACCACTCATCTGATTCATTTGAGAACATGCATATTGGATAAATTTATCAATGCCATCTATTAAACTTGAATTTATAGCCCCTCAACCATCCAAACACCCAAACATCTAACTACCCTCTAGATTATTCATGTACCTATTCATGTTTAAATAAATGAAACGTTTAGTAACAAACACAAGTTGATCAAGGACTACTTCCAATAACAAGCACATTTTTAACAACATGCATACTGAAAAGTCACTTATTCTCATTTATATTCAAATATTGGCCAAAATATACAGATTGGCATGACAAAATAAGTTGCTGAAATTACTTATAGGTAAAGATGGAATAAAAGAAGCTTAATAGCTTTTCAAAACTAACTTAGCTAAAAAAAAATTTTCTTATTAAAGAATTCTAATTTCAGTCAACTTACAAAATAATGAAGCATTCTAATACAAATCTAGATACTAAAACATTCTAATTTCAGCCAACATATTGATACTACCTAGTTAAAATATGAATCTCAAGTCCTTCAATTAGAGAGAAACACTTAGTCTTTGCAACACTACTTCCAAGAACAAGGTGCAACAAGTCATACAACTAATTGTAACACACTTTTAGCTTAAGGTATAGGTTAAGTAAATCTTATAAAATTAAAAAACCTAATTACAGTGGCATATCAGTCTCTCTACGAAAAAATACTAGCAAAATATGGAGAATTTGTTTTAAAAAGACAGCTTGTAAGAAATCACATTAGTTTCCTCTATAAGTACAACAATTCGTCCAAAAAATAAACCCAATGAAGAAGTTAAAGTCCAGAATATATTTCTCTAGCAATTAAGAAAAAAGAAGAAGTTAAAGATTAGAATACCAATCTTTGGCGATTACTACTCTTCTTCCATATGATGATTATTATTACGATCAATAAAGTAAATATCTTGAGAGTATATCTTTAGAAAAATTCAGAGGGGAAAATAAAGATCAAGGCTTACTTCAAGGGAAAGACAACCAAATACTAAGTAAAATGTTATAGTAATAGACTCCTGCAATATTTAACAATTAATATGAATTAGTTGTTGTCTTGCGTTGCATAAGCACTTAACATGTGTCTTTAGCCAATAACATTCTTCATGGAGTATAAATTACTTATCGTCAAGCAAACATATTCACAAATGATAACAACATACCAAATCAGTGTAATAAACACCTTTCGCCTAGAATTTAGGGTATAAACCAAGCCCCACAACAAAATTGGTTATTTCTAATTTCATGAAGAGTATGTGATTGATCTTCTTATGAGAAGCCATGTTTTATGATCCTTCTCTAACACCTATAGCACCATATTCAATGTGCTATTCTACATGATCCTCTCTGCTTGTTCATTTTGTTGATTATATAAATATGTCTAATTTTTTTAAAAATTAGAGTCATGATAACTTAAAACTGCTTCCATCTTTTATGTCATATGCTTGTATCTTATTCACCCAAATGTCAGAAACTATTCTCATAGATTCTCAGCTAAACAACATCAAAATACCGATTACATAATAAAAAAGAAGTCATATATCATAAAAGACAAAAGGTTCTTAAATCGTAAAACCAAAATTACCACAAAAGTAACTTTCTAAGCCAGATTCAATATAACAGTAATATTATTTATCAAAAATTTGAACTAATCATCATTCTTGTCAAGTTCCTAACTCTATTGATAGAATTCCTTTGCAATCTAATGAAAATGAGGATAGTAGCATTGCTGCAATTAATGTGAAGCAGAACACATATCGGGAACCTAAAAGGAATTATGAGGAAATTATTCACAATAAACAACAGAAAAATAATTTTCACAATCCCCTGGACAATGACAAAAATATATATGTCACTCAATCTTATATTCCAAAAGTTTCTAATGACTATAAGAAATGCACCCCCTCATAAAAAAATAGAATTGTCTTGCGAAATCCTAACTCTCCCAATGACCACGTTCAAACTTCCCAAACAACCAAAACAATTCCCAAAAAGTGCAAATACCAGCTCTTGCACCCTTCGGTGTTATTCAATCTTTTACAACAAAATTTTCTTATTGCAAATGAAAAACTACAAGCAACTTTTAGGTAGTTGTGGGAGGTGGAGAAAGATAGATGCCTTTACGTGGAGAGAGTAAAGCAATAGTTAGTAGTCACAAAAAATGAAAGCTAGCTGCAATAAGAAAACAAAATTAAGCAACTTAGTGTGCAATTTACTTTCACAAAAGCAAATAAAAGTAAATCATTCTAATGCTGAACCCTAATCCCAATTTTTCAAAAAATCTTACTTCGAAAAAAAACCTATTTTAAGAATACCCAAACTACTAAAATCACTATTTTCAGAACAACTCAAACTTACTTCGAGCTAAAGGAAATGGAAAGAGTTGAAAGTATTTTCAAGCCTATTTTCAGAATGGTGACATTGATAAAACCACTATTTCAACACATCTCAATATTACTTCAAACTAAATTAAATACAAAGATTTGAGAGCTAAAAACTCCAATTTTCACAAACCCATAGGCGAAAGAGATATGATAGTTTGAAAGCTCACTTTTTATATCAAAATGGAAGATTTAAGGAGATGGGAGTTAGAGCACTTACTTTTAGATAAAGATTGAATGAGATGGGAGTTTTAGCCATTGGAGAAGGAATGTTTTATCAGAGAGCTTAGATAGTCTTTACTTTGAGAGATGAGAGCTTCTGGTGAAAAATGGAAAGTGAAGTGATTTAGCTTAGAAAAAAAATAACTTTGCAACAAACTTAGTGACGGATTTTAATATCCGTTGCTAGCAAAAATTATATTTATTTAGATTTAATTTTCGATGGATTTTTTTCACTATATAAATTAAATTTTATAAAAATATATTTTTAAGTTTAGTAACGTTTTCTCCATCATTATTTCTTCGCAGAATATTAATTAAAATGGTCACACTTACTTGGTTGTCAAATTGATAGGGAAAACTACGGCGCCAAAATTTCGCTCTTATTTTTAGAGACAAAACAAATATTTCCTCACCAATCCGTCGCTATATCATAACTCAAAAAATTATTTGCAATTCTTGCAACGAAATGTCTATTCCATTGCAAATCCGTCGTTATGTATTGACGTAATAAAATTTGTTACTAGTATTCGTCGTTAAACACTGTTTTTTTAGTAGTGATGTCCAACATGCCTATACACCTATACTTATCGTCTAACATAGACTAATACCTTAGCAAAGAAGATATTCCTACTAACCATAAAAAAAACTGAGTTTCCATCAATACTTGAAGCTCACCTAAGAGAATTTACCACACAACATAACTTCGAAATCAGCTCAAGAATCCTAAATTGGGTGATGCTTCTTCTTAAGGAATAAACATGTCCAACATCTCGTTCTAACTTGGACTAATCCCTTAACAAGCAAGAAATCTTTACTCACCAGACAAAAAGTAATTTTCCACTTAATGTTTTAACCTCTCCTAAGAAAAATCAACACATAACATAACTTCAAAATAAAAATTAACTCATGAATCCCAAATTGGATGATGCTTCTCGAGCTTATTCTTCATAAATTAGACAGGATCATGTCCAACATATATACATCTTGATCTTACCTGGACTAATTCCTTAGAAAACCCGAATTTCTACTAGCTAGAAAGAAACTTTGCTTCCATAGGTCTAGAAAGGATAGCATATACACATTATTTTACTTCTAACATTGTTTGTGAGGTTTGAGAGTTGATTTTCGATAGCCCCTCAACTCAAAATAAATGTCATGCAGTAAAACCAACATCTAAAAAACACCAAAAACTAAGAAAGGTAAATAGGGTTTTTTTAACATTCAAAAATCCCCATAAAATTAACATCTACCCCAAAAAAGTACAAAGAGGAAGATAGGGTTTCCATTTCACAAAATTAACATCATCCAATTCAGAAATATTTGATATTTAAAAGAGAACAAGGAACCAATTATTAAGCTTATAATGAACTACAATTATTACTGTAAACATCCAACAAAAAAGGATCAAATACCTTTTGAGCACACTTTATCCTTGACCTTTTGAGCACAATTATGTAGCCATGTGTATTTATCATTTTTCTATAAAATAAAAAGATTGGCTATAAACGGTAATTATCTTTAGCATTCACTACTAATATTACTAATATGTTGATTACATATCATAATTTTGTTTTACCATAGAAGTTTTATTTTATTTTAATAATTAAATAGATTTCACCATTTTATTAGATTTCATGTTGCATAATAAAAACAATAACATTTTCCGTGAAATTCTATAAATTGGTCCTTTTATGTTAATTAGGGTTACTACCGCCACTCTATTCAATCACGAAAGTTATAGTAGCGTAAGATAGGGCAAAGGGAGATTGATTTGTTTTTTTTTTGCCTCAAATACACTCGTTCAAAATCGTGGTATGTATATATATTAATTTATTTATTAGTATAACTTTTTATGCTTTTACATGTCGTATCAGAGCCTGGAACTTGAATTAAGGATTTTCACTCATGAAGTAACTTTATCTTGTTATGAGAGGCTCACACTACAGAAAATAGTGTTTAGGGACGGACACAATCCGTCACTAGATGATGAAAATCCTTAATTACTCATGATTAGCGATGGATTAGCAACGGAGTGTTGGTTGTTGCTATTATGCTCGATGGTAAGCTCTTAGTGACGAAAAATGAGTTTTGTCACAAGTTTAACGACGTCCTTGTGACAAATCATTTTTGTTGCCATATGTTAGCGATGGACTTTGTCATCATTATATTTACATAATTTTATTTCTAATTTCATAATTCTATGACGAAAAATGGTTTTTCGTCAAAAGTTTAGGGATGTCATAGTAACAAAACGTCGCCACATGTTTGCAACGGACTGATTCGACATTATATTTATATAGTTTTGTTTCTAAATTTGTTTCTAAAATTTTTTCTACTTATTTGATTTGGTTATTTAAATATGCACTACTGAAATATATTAAATTCATTACTGAATACTCTAAAATTTACAAATATTCATATATTATAATACTCATAGACGTCATAATATATAAGCACAAAACTCCAAAACCACATATTTCTAGTTAAATTTACCCAAAGAAAACTATCAAGTACTCTTAAAGAACCTATGTTCATCAAAATGTTACTACGCGCAATTTGTAGTTTTGAAAAAGTATGACATTATCAAAAATATAAGTTGTGGAGGTATCAACTTATAATTGAGGTATCAACCTCATCCTCATCACTAGTAGGAGGAATGGGTGCCACAGTCGATGGTTGCCGAATGGAGTAATCGATGCTTGCACCTACTCAACAATAATAGATACAAGATGACTAGTTAGTGCATGCATCATTTTCTTTACAAACTCGTCCATATTTGTTCTCGATGTTTATTGAGAAATTGAGGTTGTAATGATGATGAGCCACAAAGATTCAGCTCATAGAAATATTTTGCTTCAAATCCAAGACAACATATTCTTCTTTTCTTTTATTCCCCGCAACTTGGTATTATGCTTCATATTGATCAATATCAGTTTCTTAAAATGTTTTTTCCTTTAATATTTCTTCATATTTTTCCTATAATAAGTAGAGAAAATGAGAAAGTATTAAAGATATGGAACAAACCAAATTTTGTAGGAAAATGCAGAAAATACACAAGCTTTTTAAGCATGAAAGAACTGTGTTGTTACAAAAAGATCGACTATCTACTGCACCAACATGGTCAATAATACTCACAGAGTATTGGCAACATATAATTATACTCACACCAGCAAAAGTAGTTCCCAGAGTATTAGCATTATCAAAGAATGGGGTTCGGACTCTTTGTTGCACGTATATGGTCAATAATTATATGTTAATTGGGAAGTCTACCACAAAGACAATGACAACTAACTATTCACGAAATTTCCCTCCCTAACACCCTACCCCAACACTCGCTAAGTTAATCAGTGATAGACCTATACAGATATTAATCATACTCTATGTGCGGAGAAATACATAGCCTTGAGTATGTTAAATAGATGCTGACGATTGACTTTTGGAAGCTAGCTCGAGTCAGGTACCCTCAATATGCTACATCAAGCTTTTATGATGTATCATAGTGGAGAGTACTTGATCGAGGTTACATTACACTAAACAACAACAATAAATTCACACTAAAACCGGACTTGAGTTGAAACCAAAACTAACTACACTAGAGTCACAGTAAAAACACTAGAATTTTATCAAAATAACAATTAAAATTGCAACAGAAAAACCTAAGAACAATAATGGAATTGCACCAAAATAGTACCAGTAGTTTCTCTCTAAAACGACACTTGAATCGCATTAAAAGAACATTCAAATTATATTGAAAAGTTTAAAAGTTTAAAACAGGACAAAAGTGCACCTACAGATACAACAACAACAGCAAGCTGATAATTCCTTATGTTTTACTATTGAGGAAACTATCCATTTTTATGAAAATTAGACTTCCATGATTTCAGGGTTTGTGGAATAGTCATAGGGAGATAGATAATCTCTAATTCATGATCTTTTTACCCTCCCGGTGCACATTATTATCACATCTATTCTTTTCTTTTTTAGTTAATAAGCTCACATTTTTGAGTTTTTCTAGATAGTGGGCGTGGTAATTGTACTTATAATAGACAGCCTTGACCTAATTTCATGTTTAATGGTTGGTTATTTTTCTAATTGTTTTGTTGTACATTCATTGTTTTTCCCTAGGTTTATTGTGGTGATGTTCATCTTCAACTCCTAACTTTGGTTTTCCACGATAAGATGTGATTTAGTTTGTCGTAACATTCAGGTCTGGTGCAGAAGATGGACTCACAGGTGATGCAAAAGATGGGTCCCAAGAAGGGGAAAAACTCCTTTAGATCCTGATGCCCAAGGGTGTATATATTTCAATTCCAAGGAAACGTCTTTTAAGAAAAGATGTTATGAAGAGTGGAGGATGCACCACCGGAAGCTTTTAAAAACCTTACTCATTGAAGGACCTTCAATTCTGGGGAAAATATCCGAGTATGATTACATACGTATTAAGGAGAGACTGAGGAAAGTAATCAAATGTCCTGAACACAGTGCATTGAAACCAAAAAGTGCTGGTAAAATGATTGTATCAAAATTAATGGAAGAACTAGAAGAACAAGGTCTACCAACAGATGGAACCACAAATTTTCTCTACCAACGAGTGCATAAAGCAAGGAGAATAAATTGCTCTATAGGCAGGCCACTTTGGGTTCCTCCAGTTGAGGAGCAAGAAGAAGAGGTAAATGTTATTCCAAGTGTATTAACTATAACTGGTTGTTTTGAGATATTATGCAAATCAATGTCATTCTTCAAAAGCTATATTATTTTATTTTTTCAGGTTGATGAAGAGCTTGGTGAGTTGATCTCATGTATAAAGTTGCATGAATGAAATACAGGATTCTGGAAATGCTGTTTTCGTGGGGAATGATTAGGTGAAAATTATGCCAAGCATTCGGAAGTAATCGACCTAGTACCTGGTGATGTGGTAGATGATAATGATGTTGTCGATTATGTAGCCAAAGTGGCTGAAAATGATGAGACAGAAGATGACGAGTCACAAGATAAGGAGGAATAAGTGGAGCAAAATGATAAGTTAATTCTTACTCTTTTTTCCTGATAAGTTAAATTAACGGATTCTCTCTTAAACCCAACAACCTAACACATAGCACATGTTCAAAAAAAGGAAGGAAAAAGAAGTTGTGTAAGAAAATAGCAAAAGTTCTATGTAGCAAAAAAGTAATGTAAAACCAAATACGCTTCAAATCTGTAAGGAACTATTTAGTATACTGTTCATTTGAATACACTATCATTAACTGTTCTAAGAAAAACTCAAGGCTTTTAAACTAGTTGTTTTTTTGAAAAAGGGGTAGCAACTAAAAGGGCAAGTCAGAAGAGAACATACAATAAATAAATACAAGAATCTCATTATGTGTATATCATTACTTAACATCACGTATCAAAGAAAGTTTCCAGAATACTAATGGTCTTCCCTGATAAACCACATCCTGTTCCCCGAGTTATTTTTCACCAAATAGAAGTCAACATCCTCCTCTTCACCGCACTAGAAGCTCACCGAACAGATGAAAAAAGAGAAATTACCAAAAGTAGAACCTCACCTTTCAATTTAAGATGAAGGAGACAAGAGCAATTTCACCTTTCACCTTAGATAGGAGCAATTGAAAGTATAAGGAGAACGGAGAAATCAAAAGGAGAAGGGATGAGAGGAATACCTAATAGATGGGAAGTGTGTGACTTGGTAAATAAACTAGCAACAACTTAGTGATGGATTATGACATCCGTCGCTACAAACAAATATAATTATCTACATTAAATTGTAGAGACAAAAATTTCTATCATTACATAATTTAAATTCCATAAAAATATATTTAGAATTCGAGCACAACTTTTTCGTCACTCATTCTGTCACAATATATTATTAAATTTTTAACACCAACTTTGTTGCAAAATTCGTATCGAAATTTAAGGTGCCAAAGTTTCCTGCTATTATTTTGCGACAAAAAGCATATTCCTTTGCCAATCCATTGCTATATTATAACTCAAGAAATTTTTTCTAATTTTTTCAATAAAATGACTAAATCATTGGTAATCCGTTGTTATATCACGACAGAATTGGTTTCGTCGCTAATATCTGTCACTAAACACTATTTTTTGTAGTGTTACCCATATTCATATGTGTGGGTGCATATACATGTATATCTATCTCTAAAAAAAAAATATAATTAACAGCGTATTGTTAATGAGTGTAGAGTTATCCTTGTGTTAGAGAAATCACTCACAAAACTAGGGTTTGAATGTAGCTAAAAACCTTATTTCATTTAAGTTTATTTGTGCACCTGAAGTACTCAATTTTTAAGCTCATGTTTGCTTGTTATAGACAAAGATTTTTAAGTTCTATTATGACATAAGAATATATACAAACACTATTAAGATTGAAGAAAGAAAAATGTGTTAACAATGGACATTTAAGAAACTACAACAATATTTTTTTTATAGATTCAATACATCATGTTAGGAATCTAACTAAAAGAAAGAGAATGATTCTTATTTAGTCCTAGAACCCACGAATTCCAAAAAAAAAGTTATGGAAAAACATAGTCATAGTTTTTACGTATTGTTTCTTTTTTTAAAAAAATGCATAAATACTCTTTTGAATTATGATCGAAATTTTAAGGACAAACATTTTCTTTACATGTTCTAATACATCCTAGAAATTTTTGAATGTAATAAATACACCTTTTTTGTTAAGGTGGTGTAGAGAGTGTTGAAAACAAATAACAACTAAAAAATATGAGTAAGAAAACATTAATCAATATTCAACATATGTCTTTTTTTAATTGAAAATTTTACCATTAGTTAGTACACATAATTAATAAATAAACTCAGTGGCGGTTCAATATATTTAGTGGTCTAAAGCAAAAAATAAGTTGGAGGCATAAATTTTTATTACTTCTTTGACGTGAGATTCAAGTTATAATCTCTTTTGATAAAAATAGTATTATATTTTATGATCTTAAACATACCCTGTGGAAGTTAAATTTAAAAATTGATCCATAAAAATAAGTTCGGAAACAAATTAAAAATTCTTTGTTTTTACTACAAAAATCATAAGATAAATTTATTTATACAAAAAAATAAGGCCTTTCGATTTTGTAGGCCTAAGGCATATGCCTCATGTTTAAAGGCATTGAGCCACCCTCTGAAGAAACCCTAACTAAATCAACAATAATAACAGTAATATTTTTTTTTCAAAAAAGAACTATAGTATACTATGATACATTGTGTAATGGTAGCAAGAAAATTAAGTTATCTCACACCTTTATCCTCTTAAGATTGTAGTTTTCAAATAATTACACTATTAAGAAAAGTATAGTTTTTCTAATAATTACACTATTAAGAAATAATTATGCTATATTGAGAAAACGTAGATTAAAGGCATATGGACTTATGGCTTAGTCTTAGATAATGATTATCACCTTGTTCAATCATCAACTTTTTTTTTAATTTATAGGAATCTGATTTCTCATTCAACTCTTGACGGTTAGGTTTAATTAAGTGTTTGGATATGAATCTTTGCATTAACAAAATAATATTATTTCACATGATGTTGGTGTTCTTATGAATAGCATATACATAAATTAAAATTTCATGATGTAGTTTTTTATTCTCTTTCACTAAAATATTGAAATTAAGTATGTAATTAACTAAATTATTATTTTCAGTTTCTTGTAGCACAAATGTTAAGGGTCATATATCCAAAAAAAATGTTAATTGTAATAATAATATTAGTTGTACCTAAGTTTAATTTACAGTCAACCATTATAAAAAAATTTAATACAAATACTATTTTTATACATACTACCAAATGACTCCGTTAGTGTCGAAGAAAGTTTCAATTGTTATCGATTGATTTATAATGCTACGATAAACACATGTCATTCATATAGTGTTTTGAAGTAAGAACTCAATACTATAATTTTATAGTACAACAAGCATAACATCACTAATTTAAACTTCTAAGTTTTCTTTAAATTATATACAAAAAATACTTTTATGTGTTTGATTTAACCTAAGCCAGATAATTTTACATCAAGAATTGCAAATTTAAGAAATCAAAGCAAATGACATTTACAAATTATGCACCTCATCTTTTATTATTACAGTTGTGACATGTTAATTGAATAAGGCGATGAACATTTGTTTGTTGTTCGTTTAGCGTATACGCGGACCTTGCCAATGGTATTCTTGCTTATTTTCTACAGATTAGCATGCCTCTAGATGAACAGAAACTAAATTTACCTTCTCCTTAGCAACTACAACCTTCCCATTCATTTAATCAATGACATTCTAAATAAGTTGTCTTTTTGAGATGTTGTAAGAACTAGTACATTTTCTGAGGATTGGCGATATAGTTGCTGTAGAATTCCAGAGGTGAAATTTGATCAAAAGGTGTGGGAAACACCAGAGGACTTGACATGCCCTACCATTGGATTTTTCTCGATTGTTTCTTCTGGTTTCATATAGGAATAATATTGAAAGTTACCCTTGACATTAGTAGTCAAAAAGTATATCCTAATGTATATCGTTTGATACATTTGCTCCATAAACATTTCATTCAATATTTCGTCCTGAAACATCCATTTACTTATCCACCATACAAGATAACTTATTTCTTTTTTATTTGTTCAACATTGAGGCATTTGTTTCTCATGGAATGAGAAATCCATCTCCCATGCTTCTTTCATGTATTTAATAAGTTGATTAGCCTAAAATTAGAATTTGTAAAATTATCTTCTGATACATTTTAAAGTTTTATCTCTAATTGCTCATTGCTTGAGGATTTGGTTCTAAAATACATAGACAATTCGTACCTCTTCAGTATTATTGCTCCTAAGCTAAGATCATTTGTCTTTCGTGGCGATATACAGTTTATGTATCAAGAAAATGTACCTCTTATTTCCAATATTCTGTATGAGCCTACATAATTAGTTCTAGAGGAAAAAGGCCATTTTGACAATATTTTTCGTCTATTCCTGCTCTTGAGTATTTCAGCTGGGATCATTTTGAGGTAATATTGCTTCATTTCACTTGTATTTTCATACATGTACTTCTCTTTTTGGCATGTTGATCTTTATCATTTTATTCGTAGGTCGATATTGGATCAACTGAATATATACCAACAAAGCTTCCTTCTGCTCTTAATTGTCTGAATCGTGTATTCATATCTTTGATTAGTCTTGGAGATTTTTTTGAGCGTTCGTTTTCTTTTGCATGATACGTAAATCTCCCAATTTGGAAGAAATTAAAATTGAGGTGTCATACTTTCCATGCTTTTGTATTTGTATGTAATGAATTTGATGATTTTTTCTTGATTTTCCTTAGAGGGTATTGATGGGAAATATTTGAACCTGTGCCCAGGAGGTTGTTGATGAGATTCCGACAAGCTTCTCAGACATCATATTTAATAAATTTGAGCATGCTTAAGTTTTATGATGTACAAATAAAAGAGGGTGAAATGAAGCTAATCAAGGTTTTATTGGCAAAGCCTCCAGCACTGGTTAAAATGGAAATCAAGCCTAGTCAAATGAAAACTAACAATTCTTTGAAAGTTCTCGCGAAGATAACAAAGTTTCAATGGGCATCATCTAAAACAGAAGTTGTGTATCTTGTTGACTATTAACGTTATCAAAATTCTGCTTAAGTTCATAGGGAGACTTCTTCAGTAAAGGTCTAATTAAGCACCTATTAAGAATGTGACATGCAATGCTCATTGCTTCTGCCAAAAAGTGATCTAGTTAACTTCTATCCAAAAGCATTGTTCTTGTTATATCTTGTAAGGATCGAATTTTTGTGTTCAAACATTACACATTTCTTAAATATGTTTGAACGCCTTCTTAACCTCTCAGATCTAGTTTACCATAACATTAAAAAAATTTCTCCAAAATTAATTTGAACTTCAATAAATGATAGTTTTAAAAGATGATGAGTAATTTGTATGAAAAAATAACGGGCAATCTTTACCAAGAATAGTTAAGACAAGTTCATGTCTATTTTTTAAATAGAGTAATTAAAGTCAAGAAGAATAAATACAAGAACGAAATAAAGAATTTATCATGATTAGTGTATTTATGCGTTTTTTAAGGATCTAAAATGTCGGGTTAGGGTTCCTTTCAAATCCTTTTCTTTAGAAATTTGAAAAAATGTAATCTTTTTTCCCTTTTATAAATTTTATTTTGAAAATAGCTGTCTAAATATTTTAAAGAATTTTTTTTTGATTTCTTATGTGAAAAAATGGAAATATTTTGTATGTTAAAAATGAAGATTTAGATGATGAAAATGTTGATTTTATTTATTAGGCATTGTGGTGGCTCGGAAAATGGCTTGAGAATCGCACCTTTAGCAATTTCTTACAATGGATCGGTTACAAAATTCAATGTCTCTAATGATAAGGTTTTTATTAATCAAATGTCACTGGATCTATTTTCTCTTAATTATTATTTGGCCTCATGTGATTTTTGTTAATATTTATTGTGAATGTAGGCAAATGAAATTCTAAAATTTCAAAAATTGTCAATAGCTAATGATATCTTTGCGTCAAACAATGGAGGTTAAACATTTTTTTTCTTTACCTTTTCCTATTAAAATTAAATTTGTATAACATTTTATTCATTTTCAAATAATTCAGTACGTTGATTTTTGTTGCAAGTAGATCTACCATTGTTGAAGAAAAACTCCTCCCTTAGCTGAAAATATTCCACTTTCATTTTTCTTTTTTTTTAAAATTGATTAAATAGATACATTTTGTTTTGTCAAATATCACCCTTATTTTTTTAATGTGGAATGGTTAATTAGCCTTTCAATTAATTTTATCATAAGCTTCACTTTTAATAACTAAAAGGATCTTAATTATCTTTCTCCAATTTAATCTTAACTTCAATAAATGATCATTCAGTTTGCCGAGAAGATATAGAAGATAATTTTAAGAGATTTGAAGATAATCTTTATGACAAACATAATTCCCTTTTAGTTAAAATAGATAATATTATGTTATATCGAAACTATGTATATAGTTACATTAGTCTTCATTACACAAAAATTTTCAATGTAACAGGGATATGTAAATATCAATTATAACATGATAAATTGGATAATTATCATAATACTTTAATGGAATTTGTTTCAATTTCCACATGAACAGGGTTATGATAAATAAGATAATTATCATAATAGAGCTTGAAGCAAGGGTCATAACTTTAGGCGGGGCCTTTGTCGATAGAGCTAAAGCAGTCATCCATTAATCCACCCTTGACATACTAAGCAAAAGGGCTGATCCAACTACAGAACAAATACAAACATAAACATAAAAAATACCGCACGGAGAGCCCGCTCTAAAAAGCTGCCCTCCGGCATTCGTCCTTCAAACTACCCACCAATCATCCTCTCTCCTTAGATATATGAGGAAAAGTGATTTCTTGCCTTTTTATAAAAAAAATTTGGGTGAAGTTCTTTTATAATTGGAGTAGAAGAATTTAATTCTTTCAGATCTACTATGTGTAAGAAAATTGAATATCTCTCATTTGTTAAAAAAAATATAAATGAAAACCTCTCATAAAAAATAACAATAATTTATTATATTTGGGTTGATCATGCTTGACCATGAGTCGGAAAATGACAATAAAGTTGCACCCTTGATTATTTTCTACGATGGGAAGATTGCATTTTATGATGTATTCATTGAGAAGGTTTTGACTAATCAAATGACATTTTAATTCGTTTTGTTTCATTGTCGAATTAATTACACATAATTCTGATTTTTTAATTATTTGTTGTAAATGTAGGGAGCAAATATTCTTATGTTTGTGGAAATGTATGCATGTTCATCTAAAATATATTTTTCCTAGGACCATTAAATGGAGGTTAAACAATTCCCTTCTCGTTTGTAAATTAAATTTGATTAGTATTTTGCTCATTTTAAATTATTTTAACAATGTGTTGGCTTTTGTTGCATACATATCTAGATTTTGCAAGGAAATACTTTATGCTTGATGTTTTGGTGAATCGAAAAGAGAGGTGAATTTTTTTCACTCCCAAAATTTCTATGTTTTCAAGTTATTTAAAAGATATTCAAATTGAATTACTACTTCTTAATACCCTTTTCTAACATTTTATTTGTCCAACATCAAAGTTTTTTAATATAAAAATGGCTACTTAACCTCTCCAATCTAGTTTACCATTACGTTCAATTTTTTTCTCCAAATTTATCCTAACTCCAATGTATGAGTAAATAGTTTGAAAAGATATAGAGTAATTTGTATGAAATATAAAGGGTAATCTTTACCAAAAAAGAATTAAGATAAGTGTTGTTCCTTCATGGGAATAATTAATTAATTTAATTTTTAATTAGGAATTAACTTCTCCCTCTAGAAGAATAAATAAAGGAAAGACATAAATATTTTGTCGTGATCAGTGTATTAGTGTTTTTTTGAAAGTTCTCCCGATAAAATTTTGAGGAAATGAGATCTCTTAATCTTTTAAAAAATAAAATTAAAAAAATTTAGCAATAGTGGTCTTATAATTTATATAAAAAACATATTTTCTTACATTTATTATGTTTGAAAAATGAAGACCTCTTATGTGTTACATCATCAAAAAATTTAAAATATACAAGAAAATTGGCAAATACATATAACGTTTGAATTAACTCGGTTAATGCTTTCGATAATGAAAGTACTCATCAATTGATTTTTGTGTTGATTTTATTCATTAGGGTTTGCCCTTCGAGATATGGCGACATAAAATTTGCACCTCTTTGTATTTTTTACAATGAAACAATTGCAGTTTTTGATGTCCGTAGTGACAAGGTTTTTATATTGATCTATTTTCCTTACTTTTGAATTAGTTATATATAATTGCGATTTAAAGTTTGCTGAATCTTCAAAACAACAATTGGTTCTGAAAACCTTAAGCGAAGGTTAAACATTTTCTTTCCCTTCTCCTTTGGAATTAAAATTTGACTAATGTTTTGTTCATATTTAAATTATTTTAATATATTGATTTTTTTTACATGTATAGATGTACAATTGGCAACGAGCTCAATTAGATTCTTGGACAAACGACAAGAGAGGTTAGCGTTCATCTATTTTTTTATTTTTTACAAAATTTCATGCATATCTAAACGTAATATCATTTTACATTCAAATATTTCTGTTGATTTTTTTATTTTTTTTTCAAATATAAATTTTGTTTTATGTATGTACGCCTAATAAAGTTTTTAAGTTAAAAACTTCATTTTAGAAAATCAAGAAGGTGAATTATTATCTTTTGTTCTCGATTAATCTTGAAGTTCAACAAATGAATTGCAAGAAATGTTTTAATTTAAAGAGTCTTTATTAAATTACATTCGTAATTATGAACCAAATTAGTAATTGACATTTTCATATTAAATCTAAAAATCATATATCTTCACAATCAAGTTTGTTATAATGTATTTTTTTAGTAGTCTCTCTTGAGGTAATGAGAAAATGAAATTTCTTGTCCTTTTTTTTTGGCAATAGCTTTTTAATAATTTGATTTATGGAAAATTATCCGTCCTTTTCAGTTTTTTTTTTATATAAAAATATATATCATAGGTGTAAAAATAAAGATTTCTTGTCAAAAGAATATAAAATTTATAAATAAATTGGCAAAGAACTTTTTTTGAATAGCCTGAAAACGATTTCTTTCCTCTAGTCTACTATGACGGTCTTTTTGTCGATTATCTTTTAAACTTTGAGTTATCTTTCTAATATATGTCAATTTGAAAAATCCATACAACATTAATTAATATTTTTAAATCCTTTCTCTATAACTTTTTAAGGTATTGTAATATATTTATTTCTTCTTTCGTACGTATTTGTATTATCCTTCTACCTTGTTGATCATTTCAGGATTGATCGTTAATTCTCGAATAACCCTTATCAGCCAGGTGAAAATTAAAAAATAACCAACTAATCAAACTACTGAGAATCTTCAAATTGTTAATTGGTATATTGCTACTATATACATATATATTCCAATTCTTCACATTACGAAGGTCAAAGAGTACCTATAATTAATATCTACATCACTAATTCTGCATAACTTGTTTCAAAACTGAAAAGTTATTTGTGTTTTGCAGGATAACTATTGTATCACCTTATGGTTTTCCCCATGCTGCCCCTCAAAACAAGAAATAGATGAAGATGTTAGTGGTGTACATATGTCATATATGTATGTCATATATGGATGTAAATGGAAAATATTTATTTTGAGGATTTGGTTGTTATATTACTAGAGTTTATTATGTTTTAAGATGTTAACTTTACCAGTCAAAACTTGAATATAAAACTTGCATTTTGTATTATTTTTGTGAAAGATTTGTTTGGTTATGTACGTTGGTTTTAAAATAATATGTGGATATTCAATTACTAGTGTTAATGCGGAAAGCTTTAATTACTAATGCTTACATTAAGGGAAAACTGTTCACATTACTTTTTTTGAGGCGTGACCCTTCTTGAATTTTGCTAGGGCGGAATGTTTCTATTTTCCTTGTTTTAGACATAATCTCTAGTAGTAATGCTTGAATTAGGGTGAATGTCCAAATTACATCTTTGTGGATGTGGTCCTTTCTTATGCAAAATGTTTTGGTTAATAATGCTTGTATTAGAGTAAACTATTAAGAGTATGTCCTTTGAAGTGCAACTCTTTTCCAAAACATCGCTAATGCATGATGCTTTGAGCAGCAAGATACCTATTATTGATTGCATTTATGATCTTCATCATGATTCTAATCCATTTGTCACATCCCTTATTGATGCCTATTTTATTTGTGGGGTTGCTAATGTTAGTGCTAGGATTTCATTGTATGTCTTCATGCTATTAGTTTTTATAGTGTGTTGCAAGCATGTAAATCTTCAACGTCCATGTCAATTGGTTGTTCCTCCTCTATAAATTTGTTTACAAAAATAGCGTTATGTCTTGTTTATCACGCAGCAACACAAGTACTGAGAAACTTTGTCAACTAAGGGTTATGTAGATGGGAATACATAACAACTTTTTTGTGCTTTGTTGGGATTTGAATCCCAATTTCTAAAATTGGATAAAAGTACAAATATGCCCTCAAACTTTTGAAAATGATTTGTCTATGCCCTACGACATACTTATCGTCCATCAGAGTTCCTGCCTTTAAATAATCAGTGGACATTTCCCCCTTCAACTAACCGAACACTGATTATGTGCGTGGTGCAATCCTACACCACAATCTGAGTTGACAAATTTTTTTACCCAAATTTAAAAACATGCACATAACCCATTTCACTCATCCAATTTACCCTTAAATAAAGTCTCTAAAATCCTAGAGAAAAATCCTTTATACTTGTTACTTTCGTTCATCTCACAAACAAAAATCCTAGTTCATCAGACATAATCTAGCTCGTCTCCATTATTCTTTCTGGATTCACTCGCATCCGGTCATAGGTACTCACACTTTTACTATGTTCATCTACGAGATCTTATTTTGTGTTCCATTTCTGCTTGTATTGTCATTCCTATCTAGTTGTTAATAACTAATTAATGTAACTTACTTATATGCCTTACTAACTATGTGACTGATTTTTGCCTACTAATATGTCCGACTGAGTTACTGGTTAAATTCTTTAAGGCTTAAATTGTAGCATCCCATCTTGGAAATAGTTAGATTTATTAGAAAGAACTAATTTGGAAAAACTAAATTGAGAATTTTGCAAGTTATGCATAAGTTTTGAGTTTTTAGTCAACTTCAAACGACCATAACTTTTATTACATGATTAGTTAGGAAGCCATAAGAGATAAAATGAAATCTATTTAAATCCTCTTTCAAACGCCACCGAGATAGATAAGTTTCTAGTTTGAATGAGGGAGATGTGTCTGTTTAAAGTTAGTTTGTTCAGTTAAGGAATGTTACCCAAACTTATGACGGGTATCTTGGTATTTTACTTACCCCTTTAACTTATAATATTTTTAGTAATTAAATTGGGGGTCTAAACCGATTTGGTCTAGTTTACGCAATCTTAAATTACGCTGGGATTTTGGAGGAAGGAGTTCAATAGGAAAAAAGTCAAGTCGTTCTTGGATATTTGTTGCGAAATTAAAAATCTTTTCACCAAGGGTTGTTCCCTAAAGAGGTATGTGAGTTCACATAAAATTGGGTTCGTTTACCCATACACAAATCATGATTATTTCAGCTTATGTTATTTCACCTACGCGCAAAGGATTTGAGTTCTTTATGAGTGTCATTGAAGTTTTATTTCATAATCTTTATTGTTGAGGTTTTAATAAGGTATTGAGATAACCGTATGAGTTTTAAGGTTATCTTTTAGTAGATTATTTTGTAATACTGTTGGGTATTCGATTCTAAGTGATTGGGGAAGAAACCATTAGATTGTAGGTTAATTGGGGTTCAAATCGAGGAAGACAAAATTTGGGCAGAATGTGGCACGCAAGTCCACGTTGCAAACTTTCTCCCCTGGTGGAAAACTTTGCAGAGAGGAATCAGACTCCACTTTTTAAAATTATTTCACAACCAAATATTTAAATTCATCGTCACATCGTGGACTTGCTCCCCTAGCAATGATTTTTGACCATTTCTCATGATTAAGTATCTAAAAACACTTTTAGTCATCATGATATCCTTCCTATCGAAACCATAACCTTGAATTCATAATTCAAATTAAGCATAAAGTTAAGAGTCAAGTCTTCACAGTTATTCGAGTCCTTTTAAGAAGTCTTTTACAAATATTCTAAACTTGTTTAAGACTTAAGCATTGAGTTTAAGGAAGAATAGAGATAAATTCATTCTTTTAAATGATTGATATATGGGACCTATGTATTTCTAAAGAGTAAATGTTTTCACATTCAAGTTAAGAGGAAACACCGACTTCTAAAATAGTTTTCATGAGTAGTTCTGAGTACCATCTCGTTTGAGAGATTGATTTTTGAGTAATAATCTCAAAGCACAGAGAAATTCATGTTCTTAATAATACACTACATGAAAATGATCATTAGCGGTAGTTAATTCTTAATTGTCGCTAAAGATGCATTTTTAGCGGCAATTTACATTTTTTGAACATGTCTCTAAAGCCTTAAGCAACATTGGTTCTAATGACACTTAATTAATACAAGTAAAATGTTAGAATTCTTTATTAATGTCAACATTTATTGATGCTAAAAGTTGTTTTTATTATAGTGATATGAGTTAGCTACATTTTGGAGTAGTATTGAGCATCAATATGAATAAGAGTTTAGATAACTCAAAGTCTCCATAAACCGTGTAGCCAACGTTTGTAAAAAGGTTCATACATTTTAGATAATTCATTAATGATTTTTAGAATGAACTAGTGGATCCACATAGTGAGTAGTCCTATACCCGGGCAACGTATATGACAATTCTGCTTTGACAAGGCATTGTATCATGAACATACTTCATAGTGATTGTTGTGGGTTAGAGAATCTCTCACAGAGTTACTTGTATTTTCATATTCAAACCTCAATTACAATTGTCTTTTTCAAAACACTAAAGATGTTATCGACATGTTTTAATTTTTTTATATTGCATCTTTATTACTTCTTTATAATAAAATGAGTTGAGTTGATTTGAGTTAAGACATAGTAAGTTTTTTCAGTTCCCTTTCAAGCTTATGCTTTGTTTTAGAATTCTCCTCACGAGCTTGTAAATTTCATGTACTTACGTCATTTGACCTGTATCTTTTATGATGAAGAGACATGTAACCAGGATCAATATTTAGCACTACGTTGATCCTTTTGAGCTTCAAAGTTACTGGTGAGCCTGATTGCTTTCTTCAGGATCCTTATTTGTTATGTTTCAGTTATTACAATTTTTAGGAATATCAAAGTCTTATCCCAACATCTCTCATATTATTAGGGGCTTTATAGATAGATAGACAGTAGTTCATGAGTCTTTTTATTTTCAATTGTTAATTCCTTAGACTTGAGTTGCCTCATTGTCTAGTAAATGTCTCTTTTAATACATTCTGAGTTTATTGTATGAGTTTATCTTCTGAGACTATTTCATGTTAGGTGAGTCTTCTACTAAGTAGTAAGTCAGGCTAAGGGTTCGCTTGGGCCAATTATGGTTATAGAGTGTCAGTTGCATTCAGGGTATAGGCTCGGGGCGTGAAAAGATAGGTTGACTATAAGATATCAAATGAAAGTTATTTGAATCCTCTTTCCAACAACACCTAGTTTGCTACATTTTGAGTTCACCTGAGGGATATATGCTCGTTTGAAGTCATCTACTTCAGTTAATGAAATTTACTCCGAATTAATGAGGGGTATTTAGGTCTTTTCCTTACCCCATCAGCTTTAAGCATGTTTAATAATATTTTAGGGATCTAAAATTATTTGGTTCAGTTTTCACAATCTTGAAATACTCTTAGGGTTTTAAGAGGAGTTCAAGAAGAGAAATGAGGGAAGGGTTTAGGCATTCGTCAAAATTATTGAAATTTGTCGAGGAATTTTGCCAAAGGGTTTGATCCGTAAGAAGTACGTAAGTTTCATAGTGATGGATTCGTTCAACCACATCTCAATCACGAGTTTCATGAGTTAATTTCGTCTATGGTAATCCATGTATTGAGATTTTTTATTAGGTCTTGAAATTTCATTTGTAAATCTTGATTATTGAGATTTTGATAGTTTTTTAAGATGAATAGGAGTTTGAGGGTTGTTGATGTGTGAATTTTTGTTTACTAATGTTGGGTATTCGAATTTAGGAGACTTTGGAAGAAATCATTCAATTCTAGGTGAATTAGGGATTAAAACCAAAGAAGAAAATTCGTTGGAAATATTTTGAGCAGGATCTGGCACGCTGCGCCAACATGCACTAGGAAATATGGTATGTAGTTTAGGGGCTACACCCCGCTCCACTCAGTGCTCTAGGATTGCGTGTCCGCCTAATTTTATGTCAGTTATCCCGCCTGAGTTCTTTGAAAGTATATCTTTACTCTTTTCAGATTCTAACTACTCTAAACTACATCTAAACATCAAAAGATTATTCATAACATGAATCATGACCATTGAATTCATAATTTAAATTTAAGGTAGAGTTAAGTGTAATGTTGTAAGAGTTCTTTTCAGACAATTCGAGAATTGTTTTACAATCTTTCAAAACATGTTTGAAGACTTAAGTACTTGTTTATGAGGATGGTGAGACTAGAGTTTCATTTTTTCAAAAGGGATAATGCACAAGTACCCCCTCAACCTATGCCCGATATCTCAGACACACACTTATACTATACTAAAGTCCTATTACCCCCCCCCCCCTGAACAAATTTTTTAAATAATTTTCTACCCCTTTTCAGCCTATGTGGCACTATCTTGTGGGCCAAGCGTTGGTTGACTTTTATTTTCAAGCTAGTGACACGTAAGCCAAAAATGGGTAGAAAATTACTTATAAAATCAGTTCAGGGGGGTAATAGGACCTTAGTATAGTATAAGTGTGTCTCTTGTATTTCAACTATAGGTTGAGGGGGTAATTGTACATTTTCCCTTTTCAAAATGAATATATGCGAACTAAGTATTCCCGAAATAAAATTATGTTTCATTTAAAATAAGGAGAAAACTTTGATTTCCAATTGAGTAATGAGAAGTTTTGAGTATAATCTCTTTTAAGAGAATATTTTAAGTAATTATCTCACAGTTGAGGATGAAGAAATTCTTTTCAATTGAAATCGACTCATAATAGTTGTGGGAATTATTACTGTAAGAAATTGAGCAGCAGGTTCAAATGGAAATTGACTCATGATTTTGTTGACCATTGAACTCCCTGGTTAATTTTCCATGCTTAGTGTAGGGAAGTATATTAAAAGAATGCATTAAAATTGCTGATATATTAAGATATAGATCTTCATTATCCATAAGTTCCATGGAAAACTCAGCAACATACCAGTCTTCAAAGGACTCCAAATCAGTTTTCCATTTAGGAGAGCCACTATCAAGAGAGTTATCATATGTATACTTCCTTGACATATCTCGTTCGAGATGTTCATTCGGCCTACCAACTTCTTGACCATCAAAAGGAACTAGAAGGTTCTTGTACCAAAGCAGTTGTTGATTCGGATCTCCCCTTTTTAGAAGTTGTTGAATTATCAAACGCATGGTCCTCTTTCCAGGTTTGAATTTCATGTTATCTCTTTTATTAAGGTTAATAAAAAATTAAAGAAACACAAGTAAGATTAATAGAAGGAAAACTTTTAATCTCTGGTCCACGATAACCACTGTGTCCTTTAGAAATTTAATCCCCTCACTGTACCCGATATTGCAGATTAATTTCTTCCAAGATAAAACAGATTAACCTGTTAAAGAAGTAGCGGTACCTCAAACTTCAATAACTTCAACAAACACAAGAACAGTAACAAGAGACACACAGACTTAGCTGATCAACAATTTTGTTTATGAGAGAAAATTTATGCAGAGAGGAAAAACTTTAAGTAATTGACAACCATTTTTAGCAAGAAGCGTGTTTGTTCAGACAAATCTGTTCAAGCCCCTTTTTCCCAGAAATGTTGTGTCTTTTGGGAAAAATAACGACTTTTCCTAAGTAACATGTCGCTTCAAATCATCATTATCGTTGCACGTGAATTTCAAATAAATTTTGTGGTGCCAAAATTAATTATGTTGTTTAACTAACATACTCAATTAATTTAAAAGAGAAAATAAATAAATTAACAGGATTTATTCGTGTCACGACCCAAAACCGGACCGCGACTGGCACCCACACTTACCCTCCTATTTGAGCGAACCAACCAATCTAAACTTTAACATTTCAATATAATATCAACAGAAAGTAATGCGGAAGACTTAAACTAATAAATAAAACCAATTCAATAATTTCTAAAATTCAACATCTATTATTCCCCAAAATCTGGAAGTCATCACCACAAGAACATCTATGATCAAATTACTAAACTAAGAGTATTCTAAGAAGCTAAAACAAGTAAAAGCTAGTCCATGCCGGAACTTCAAGGCATCAAGACATGAGGAAGAAGATCCAGTCCAAGCTAGAAGCATTAGCTCACCCTGAAGATCCGGTGTGACGAGGACTGGCTAGATTTGCGGTTGAGTTGAAGAGGACGGCACATTTGCTGCACTCCACAAATAACAAAGAAGAAAACATAAAAGTAGGGGGTCAGTACAAACACAAGTACTGAGTAGATATCATCGGCCAACTCAAAATAGAAGACAATATATATCAAGTAATATTATAAAACCAACTACAATACTCAACATGCGACATTTACCATTATCATAACACTTGGTCATAACACCAAGCACATCAATGAGGACTCACGCCTCCCCATCATACTCATTTGGGAATTAGGTTCATTAGATTGAATTTATTAACATATTGCAAGATTCATTATCTTTATTCCCCTCGTGTCGGTACGTGACACTCCGCTCCATATACTATCCTGGTGCCGGAACGTGGCACTCCGATCCTCATATACTCTCCTGGTACTGGAACGTGGCACCCGATCCATATACTATCCTGGTGTCGGAACGTGACACTCCGATCCTCATTCTATCCTTGTACCGGAACGTGGCACCCGATCCATAGACTATCCTGGTGTCGGAACGTGACACTCCGATCCTCATTCTATCCTGGTACCGGAACGTGGCACTCGATCCATATACTATCCTGGTGTCGGAACGTGACACTTCGATCCTCATTCTATCCTGGTACCAGAACGTGGCACCTGATCCCCTAATCTCACCACTTTCGTTCATCAAGCCTTCTTTTATACCAAGGCATCATCATTAACAAGTAGATTAGGGTTTCTTTTCAAGATTTGGGATTCAATAGCTTCATCATGCTTATTTATTCACAATTACATAATCATATTCATGCAAGCATACAATTCAGCATATAGAAGGGTTTACAATACTACTAACACATATCATTCACTATTAAGAGCTTACTACGAATAGTGTGAAAACCATAACCTACCTCCACCGAAGATTAGTGACCAAGCAAGAAAATTCCCCAAAGCTTTGTGTTTTCCCCTTCTCGATCGATCCTCTCTCTCTCTCTCTTCTTGTTCTTTCTATTTTTCTTATTCAAACCCTCTTTCTTTACCCTAATTAGCATATAATTAAGTATAAAAGATGACAATAATAACCCACTAATTAACTCAAGGTTACCTCTTTTAACCCCCAAGTAATTAGACTTATTATTATTAACCCACTTTCTTTATAATTAAAGCAGGAATAGTAAAAAACATCCCTTAAATCACTTAAAGAAATCCGACCCAGACTGGGATTACGCAGTCTGTGATGGCCCGTCGTGCCAGCGACGGTCTGTCCTGCTGCCTCGTCACAAAATTCAGAGACTCAATTTCCTTGAAGAGTCTGTGATGGTCCGTCGTGCCCACGACGGTCCATCCTGCCATTCCGTTACGAAGTTCAGAGAGTCGATTTCAGTACCCAATTTCAGAATTTCTAAGTGTTTTGAAATGAGACCCTGCGATGGTCCGTCGTGCCCATGACGGTCCGTCGTTGGGTCCGTCGTCTCAGCCAGTTTTCCAGAAATAAAATCTGGTGCTCAAAACGACTAAACAGGTCATTACAATTCGATTTACAAGATTGAATAAAGACAAAATTTATCAATAAATCACATCATTTGCCAAATCAAAATCAAAATTTAAATCTAAATTCGAATGGTCAAGGCTGAGCGAGTGAGTGACGACGGCATGAGGGGCACCTTCTTCTTAACCCTTTAAGAAGTAAAGGAAGTGTTTCCTAATATAAGGACAACAATTTCCTTTGTTCTTCCAATACTAGAGAAATGACTTTTCATTTGAAACTTTGCAAATGATTTTTCATTTATCCCTCCAAAATGGGTTCCCCCACTTTTTCATATTCTCTTCTCTTTTCTCATTCACATTTTGCGAAAACCCAACAATTCCCCACATGAATGGGAAATGGCTATTGTTAAAACATATGCATGAAAAACTTGTGTGTCTTGTATGTAAGGATTAATCGCATTTGGATAAGTAGGTTTTCGTTTTAACTTTCCATAGTGAACATATATCGGATATACTCAGTCAATCGGTACATTTGATATCTTTGAACCATCGAGCATGGGTATATATATAGACAAAATTAGTCACATAATCAACACTTGAATTGTTATTAGTTCTCATTGTTTTGTTCATTTCAGCCATGAACATATCTCGGTTAGTAAGTGCTTGAAAACTGGCCTTACCGGATTCTCCTTCAAGCGGCTCACACTTCACACTCACATAGGTGGTTTCTAAATGTGTTATCCAATAGATTCACTATTTGGTATACCCTGTATCAAACATAGAAACCATTAAAAAGTCCTAATGCCTTTATCCTGGTTACTAAACATCGTCTCATCATGAGAATGGACCATTAAATAATTTTTGACAATGTTGAACCATCATCAATGATTTTGCTTTCTCTCCTTGAACCGAGATCTTGGAATCTCCTGTCTTCTAGGTAGAGTTACTGCCACAATGAGTTTTTCTCGTCCATAGTCTCAATCCCGTCGATGATCCTTCAACTCCATCTCTAGTTAGGCCTTTTGCAACTTGATCTAACACATTATCCTTTGACTTTACATAGTTAATTCTGATAATTTCACTAGAGAGTAGTTGTCTAATAGAATTATGTCTTTGTCTTATGTGACGAGACTTCCCGTTATACATAACGCTTCCAGCCATATCCATTGCAGCTTGACTATCACAACGTATGTATATATGGGCCATTGGTTTGGACCAAAACTGAATATCTTCTAAGAAATTTCAGTCATTTTGTCACGACCCAAATCGAGCCTCGAGTGGCACCCACACTTATCCTACTATGTGAGCGAACCAACCAATCTAAACCCTAACATTTCAATACAATATAAACATAAAGTAATGCGGAAGACTTAAAACTCATTAACAAAATCAATTAATAACTTCTAAAAACTCAAACACTTATTATTCCCCAAAATCTGGAAGTCATCATCACAAGAACATCTATCCTCAAATTACTAAATCTAAGAGTATCTAAGAAGCTAGAATAAATAAAAAGCTAGTCCATGCCGGAACTTCAAGGAATCAAGACATTAAGAAGAAGACCCAGTCCAAGCTAGAAGCATTAGCTCACCCTGAAATCTGGTCTAATGAAGACTGGCTAGAGTTGCGGTTGAGTTGAAGACGACGGTACGTTTGCTGCACTCCACAATTAAAAAAGAGAAAACATACAAGTAGGGGTCAGTACAAAACACAAGTACTGAGTAGGTATCATCGGCCAACTCAAAATAGAAAACAGTATATATCAGATAATATCATAAAATAAACTACAATACTCAACAGGTAGCAATAACAAATACTATAATCATTTATAAGTACACCAAGTACACCCATGAGGACTCAAGCCTCAATACCATACTCATTTGGGAAATAGGTTAATTAAATTAAGTATATTAACATATTTCAAGATTCTTTCTCTTTACTATCTTGCTGTCGGAACATGACACTCCGATCCTCATCATACTATCCTGGTGTTTGAACGTGACACTCCGATCCTCATCATACTATCCTGGTGTCGGAACGTGACACTCCGATCCTCATCATACTATCCTGGTGTCGGAACGTGAAACCCGATCCATATACTATCCTAGTGTCGGAACGTGACACTCTGATCCTCATCATACTATCCCAGTGTTGGAACGTGACACTCCGATCCTCATCATACTATCCTGGTGTCGGAACGTGACACTCTGATCCTCATCAAACTATCCTGGTGTCGGAACGTCAGACCCGATCCTCTATTACTATCCTAGTGCCGGAACATGACACCCGATCCTCTATTACTATCCTAGTGCCGGAACGTGACACCCGATCCACTAACCTCATTCTTTTAGGTCATCAAGCCTTCTTTTATACCAAGGCATCATCATTAACAAAGAGGTTTCAAGATTTAGGATTCAATAGCTTCATCATGCTTATTTCATCACAATTATATAATCACATCATGCAAGCACACAATTAATCATATAGAAGGGTTTACAATACTACCCAATACATATCATTCGCTATTAAGAGTTTACTATGAAATAGCATAAACCATAACCTACCTCCACCGAAGAATTGTGATCAAGCAATCTACTTTCCCAAAGCTGCGTTTTTCCTCTCTCTCGATCGATCGTTTCTCTCTCTCTTTGTTCTTTCTATTTTTCTTATTCAAACCCTTTTTCTTTTACCTTAATTAGCATATAATTAAGTATAAAGATGGTAAAAGTAACCCACTAATTAATTCAAGGTTATCTCCTTTAACCCAGAAGTAATTGAATTATTAACATTAAACCACTAACTTTATAATTATAAGCAGGAATAGTCCAAAACGCCCCTTAAAACATTTAACAGAAATCCGACCTAGTCAGGGTTACGCCGTCTGTGACGGCCCGTCGTGCCTGCGACAGTCCGTCTTGCTGCTTCCATCACAAAGTTCAGTTACTAAATTTCACTAAAGGGTCTGTGACGGTCCGTCGTTCCCACGACGGTCCGTCCTGCCATTTCGTCGCGAAGTTCAGAGAGTCGATCTCAGTACCCAAATTTCAGAATTCTAAGTGTTTTGGAACGAGACACCCTCGACGGTCCGTCGTGCCCATGACGGTCCGTCGTGGGATCCGTCAACTCCGACTGTTATTACCAGAAATACTTTACTGCTCAACACAACTAAACAGGTCGTTACAATAGATACTAATTTACCCATCGTTCGTCCTCGAACGATCACAAGAAGAAAAACAAGGGCGAGAAGGAGTAACTGAATCTGTAAACAGGTGTGGGTATCTTTCTTGCATATCAGCCTCCTTCTCCCAAGTGGATTCTTCAACTGGTCAATTCTTCCATTGAACTTTCAATCTCCCTTGACCTCAGCTTGCGGATTTCTCTATCTAAAATAGCAGAACTGAATTCCAACGGATGATGTAGTTTCCATCCCTATGGTATCTTTTCAACATAGAAACATGAAATACCGGATGCACTCCTGACAGTCCTGGGGGCAAGGCTAATTCATAAGCTACCTCCCCCACGCGCTTCAGAACTTCAAAGGGACCAATATACCTCGGACTAAGCTTTCCTCGCTTACCAAACCGCATCACCCCTTTCATGGGCGAAACCTTCAGCAAGACTTGCTCACCCTCCATAAACTCTAAATCTCTAACATTTCGATCTGCATATTCTTTCTGCCTACTTTGAGCCGCTAAAAGCTTTTCTTGAATGCATTTCACTTTATCTAATGATTCCATCAGAAGGTCAGTACCCTAAGGTCTAACCTCAAATGCATCAAACCACCCAACGGGAGACTTACATCTTCTCCTATACAATGCCTCAAATGGGGCCATACCAATACTTGAGTGATAGCTATTGTTGTAGGAGAACTCTGCTAACGGTAAGAAGTTATCCCAATGGCCACCAAATTCTATCACACATGCACGAAGCATATCTTCCAATACCTGAATCGTTCGCTCAGACTGACCATCGGTCTGAGGATGGAACGCAGTACTAAGGTCCAACCTAGTATCCAATTAAGCATGCAATGTTCTCCAAAACTTAGAAGTAAATTGCGTACCTCTATCTAATATGATGGAGAGTGGAACCCCATGCAATCGAACAACTTCCGAGATGTAATGTTTCGCTAACTTCTCAGCATTGTAAGTCACCATGACCGGAATGAAATGAGCAGACTTAGTTAATCTGTCAACAATTACCCAAATGGAGTCATACTTACCCATTGTCTTTGGAAGACCAACCACGAAGTCCATTGCAATTCTCTCCCACTTCCATTCCGGAATGGGCATTCTCTGAAGTGTTCCTCCAGGCCTCTGGTGTTCAAACTCCACAATGTCACGCTTCATTCTACTCCACCAAAAATAATGCTTTAGGTCACGATACATCTTTGGTTGCACCAGGATGTATAGAATACCTTGAACTATGAGCCTCTGTAAGAATGGTGTGAATCAAATCATCAACGCGTGGTACACATACCCTTCCCTTAATTCTCAAAACACCTTCCTCATCGATTTTTGCTTCTTTAGCCTCTCCTCGCAACACTTTATCTCGGATCCAGATCAATTTCTCATCAGTAAACTGCTTTCCCTTAATCTTGTCAAGAAAGGAAGATCTTGCCTCCACACAGGCCAAAAATCCTCCCTTCTCATTTACTTCTAACCTCATAAGGTCATTAGCCAGAGTCTGAACCTCTCTAGCAAATGGGCGTCTTGAAACTTGCAAGTGAGCTAGACTTCCCATGCTTCCTGCCTTTCTACTTAACGCATCTGCTACAATGTTAGCTTTTCCCGGATGATACAAAATAGTGATATCTTAGTCCTTCAGTAGTTCCATCCATCTCCTCTGTCTCAAATTCAAATTTTTCTTAGTAAAGACATACTGTAGGCTACGATGATCTGTGTATACTTCACACTTAACCCCATATAGATAGTGTCTCCATTGCTTTAATGCAAACACTACTGCAGCCAACTCCAAATCATGGGTCGGATAGTTACGTTCATGCACTTTTAATTGTCTCGAAGCATAAGAAATTACATTCTTTCCTTGGATTAGCACTGCACCCAAACCCGAATAGGATGCATCACAATAAAAGATGAAATTCTTACCTTCCACTGGCAGGGTAAGGACTGGTGCAGTAGTCAACAAGGTCTTGAGCTTCTGAAAGCTTTCTTCGCACTCATCCGACCATACAAATGGAACACTTTGCTTAGTCAAATTTTTCAGTTGGGAAGCAACGGAAGAAAATCCCTTAACGAATCGACGGTAATAGCTAGCTAAACCAACAAAGCTCCTTACCTCTGTAACATTAGTAGGTCTCTCCCAATTCTTCACTGCTTCAATCTTAGATGGATCCACCATCACTCCATCCTTAGAAACCACGTGTCCCAAGAAGGACACTGAATCTAGCCAAAACTCACACTTGGGGAATTTGGCATAAAGCTTTTTCTCCCTCAACATTTCCAATACAATTCTCAAGTGCTCCTCATGTTCTTTCTTGTTCTTTGAGTATACCAGTATATCATCAATGAATACAATGACAAAGAGATCCAGATATGGCTTAAAAATCCCATTAATCAAGCTCATGAAAGCAGCAGGGGCATTCGTAAGCCCAAAAGACATTACTAAGAACTCATAATACCCATACCTGGTCCGAAAAGCAGTCTTGGGCACATCCATTGCCCGTATTTTCAATTGATGATAACCAGATATCAAGTCGATTTTTGAGAAGGTACAAGCACCTTGTAACTGATCGAACAAATCATCGATGCGAGAAAGAGCATACTTGTTCTTAACTTTTACCTTATTCAGTTGTCTGTAGTCTATGCACATCCGAAAACTCCCATCCTTCTTCTTTACAAACAAAACGGGGGAACCCCAAGGGGATGCACTTGGTCTAATGAAGCCTTTGCTCAACAACTCTTGAAGTTGGGCCTTTAACTCTCTTAACTCTGCGGGAGCCATTCTATAAGGGGGTATAGAAATGGGGCGAGTACCCGGTTCCAGATCAATGCAAAAGTCAATATCTCTATCCGGTGGCATACCAGGAAGATCTGCAAGGAACACATCCAGAAACTCACGGACTATCGAAACGGACTATATTGAAGGTACTTGGGTAGTATCATCCCTGAGGTGTGCCAAGAAAGCTAGACACCCTTTACTAACCATTCTCTTAGCACGAAGAAAGGAGATGATACGAACCGGAGTGGAAGTGTAGTCGCCCTCCCATACTAACGGATCTGTCCCAGGCTTGGCCAACATTACAGTTTTAGCATTACAATCTAAGATTGCAAAATTTGGAGAAAGCCAAGTCATACCCAGAATTACATCGAAGTCAACCATTTCTAATATAACCTAGTCTACATGAGTATTGCTCCCCACAAACGTCACCAGACAAGACCTATATACCCTTTCAACTATCACAGACTCATCCACCGGAGTAGACACACGAATAGGCATGTCAAGCAATTCACAAGGTAAATTAAGACCAGTAGCAAATGAGGAAGATACATATGAAAATGTGGATCCAGGATCAAACAATACAGAAGCCATGCAATCAAAAACCAAAAGATTACCTGTGATGACAGCATCAGATGTCTCCGCTTCAGACCGCCCAGGGAAAGCGTAACAATGGGCCCTATCGCCTGTCTGTCTGTTGCCCCTACCATGTTGTGTTGTAGTGTCTCCAGTTTGCCCATCACCCCGGCCGTTTTGGTGACCACCATTACCTCGACCACCACGTCCTCCAGAATGACGGCCTCTTCCATGACCACCTCTACCTCTGACTATTGGAGGTCTGTTACTTTTTTTTGGACAATACCTCTTAATATGTCCAGTCTCCCCACATCCATAACACTCTCTGGATTCAAGCATAGGTCTCTATGAGAATGACGAAGTCTGGGGATAACCTCCAAACTCAGAGAAATGTTGACCGGTCTGCGGTGGACCCCCAACTACAGCCTGTAGTGAAGACTGAATTGGTCAGACTGGATAACCTCCTGAACCCTGTCCTCTGGAGTAAGAACCATTAAACTCACCTCCTTTACGAAACCTTTTTTATGTCGATGCCATGGTGAAGGCATCTGGATTCACTCCCTCTACCTCTATCAAGAAGTCTACCACTTCCTGAAAGGATTTCGCTGTAGCCGCTACCTGTAAGGCTGAAATCCGCAACTCTGACCTCAACCCCTTCACAAAACGGCGAATCCGCTCTTGTGGACTAAAAAAAAGCTGGGTGGCATACCTGGATAATGCACGGAACTTAGCCTCATACGCAGTAACCGACATCCAGCCTTGCTCTAGGCTCAAGAACTCATCTCTCCTCCTATCCCTCAAGGTCCGGGGAATATACTTCTCCATAAATAAGCTAGAGAATGACGCCCAAGTCATAGGTGGTGCCTCTGCGGGTTGACACTCAACATGTGACCGCCACCACATTTTGGCATTTCCCTGAAACTTACAGGTTACAAACTCAACACCAAATCGTTCCACTATGCCCATTTTATGTAACAACTCATGACAGTCAACCAGAAAATCGTAGTCATCCTCAGATTCAGCACCCTTCAAGACTGGAGGTTTCAATTTCAAGAACTTACTGAAAAGTTCATGCTGATCACTTGTCATTATAGGCCCTGTAGTCAACCGAGGAAACGTGCCTCTTTCCAATGAGGCATCCATGCGGGGAGCTACAGTAGCTGCATGATGTACCTCCGGAACCTGAGGTGCTGGTGCAGAAAACACTGGAGGTGTCTGGCCCTGATCAGATAACCCGCTAAGATAAGCAAGAACCTGATTGATCATCTCTGGGGTAGGTTGGGGTGGTAATTCCTCATTCTGCACTTGTTTATTCTCCCCTTCCTCACCCTCTCTTACCACTTCCTCAGTCGGTGGAGGAGTCACCGCCCTAGTAATAGATGGGCTAGGTGCTTGTCCTCTTCCTCTAGAGGATGTTCTCCCGCGGCCTCTTCCACGGCCTCTTGCCACTACTCTTGTTCGAGCTACAGCCCTAGTGGCTGGCTCAGACGCATCTTGTCTTGCCGGTGTTGGTGTTGGCGCAGTCGTTGCTCTAGTTCTAACCATCTGCGAAATAGAGTGAAGATGGTCAGATACCTATTTGTATCACTTAGATACCAATTGGATCCAAGTAATAGCACGAAAGAAAGAAAGAAAGAATGGAATTTTCCTAAAGTCTTATAGCCTCTCAAAGAAAAGTAAAGGCGTCCCTCTACCGTTTCCTTAAGACTCTACTAGACTCGTACTTGTGTGATGAGACCAATGAACCTAATGCTCTGATACCAAGTTTGTCACGACCCAAATCTAGCCGCGAGTGGCACCCACACTTATCCTACTATGTGAGCGAACCAACCAATCTAAACCCCAAAATTTCAATACAATATAAACAGAAAGTAATGCGGAAGACTTAAAACTCATTAACAAAATCAATTAATAACTTCTAAAAACTCAAACACTTATTATTCCCCAAAATCTGGAAGTCATCATCACAAGAACATCTATCCTCAAATTACTAAATCTAAGAGTATCTAAGAAGCTAGAATAAATAAAAAGCTAGTCCATGCCGGAACTTCAAGGCATCAAGACATTAAGAAGAAGACCCAGTCCAAGCTAGAAGCATTAGCTCACCCTGAAATCTGGTCTAATAAAGACTGTCTATGGTTGCGGTTGAGTTGAAGACGACAGTACGTTTGCTGCACTCCAAAATTAACAAAGAGAAAACATACAAGTAGGGGTCAGTACAAAATACAAGTACTGAGAAGGTATCATCGGCCAACTCAAAATAGAAAACAGTATATATCACATAATATCATAAAATCAACTACAATACTCAACAGGTAGCAATAACAAGTACTATAATCATTAATAAGTACGCCAAGTACACCCATGAGGACTCAAGCCTCAATACCATACTCATTTGAGAAATAGGTTCATTAAATTAAGTATATTAACATATTTCAAGATTCTTTCTCTTTACTATCCTGCTGTCGGAACGTGACACTCCGATCCTCATCATACTATCCTGGTGTCGGAACGTGACACTTGGATCCTCATTATACTATCCTGGTGTCGGAACGTGACACTCCGATCCTCATCATACTATCCTGGTGTCGGAACGTGACACCCGATCCATATACTATCCTGGTGTCGGAACGTGACACTCCGATCCTCATCATACTATCCCAATGTCGGAACGTAACACTCCGATCCTCATCATACTATCCTGGTGTCGGAACGTGACACTCCGATCCTCATCATACTATCCTGGTGTCGGAACGTGACACCCGATCCTCTATTACTATCCTGGTGCCGGAACATGACACCCGATCCACTAACCTCATTCTTTTAGTTCATCAAGCCTTCTTTCATACCAAGGCATCATCATTAACAAAGAGGTTTCAAGATTTAGGATTCAATAGCTTCATCATGCTTATTTCATCACAATTATATAATAACATCATGCAAGCACACAATTAAGCATATAGAAGGGTTTACAATACTACCCAATACATATCATTCGCTATTAAGAGTTTACTATGAAATAGCATAAACCATAACCTACCTCCACCGAAGAATTGTGATCAAGCAATCTACTTTCTCAAAGCTGCGTTTTTCCTCTCTCTCGATCGATCGTTTCTCCCTCTCTTTGTTCTTTCTATTTTTCTTATTCAAACCCTTTTTCTTTTACCCTAATTAGCATATAATTAAGTATAAAGATGGTAAAAGTAACCCACTAATTAATTCAAGGTTTTCTCCTTTAACCCTCAAGTAATTGAATTATTAACATTAAACCACTAACTTTATAATTATAAGCAGGAATAGTCCAAAACGCCCCTTAAAACATTTAACAGAATCCGACCCAATCAGGGTTACGCAGTCTGTGACGGCCCGTCGTGCCTGCGACGGTCCGTCTTGCTGCTTCCGTCACAAGGTTTAGAGACTAAATTTCACTACAGGGTCTGTGACGGTCCGTCGTGCCCACGACGGTCCGTCCTGCCATTTCGTCGCGAAGTTCAGAGAGTCGATCTCAGTACCCAAATTTCGGAATTCTAAGTGTTTTGGAACGAGACACCCTCGACGGTCCGTCGTGCCCATGACAGTCCGTCGTGGGATCCGTCGACTCCGACATGTTATTACCAGAAATACTTTACTGCTCAAAACGACTAAACAGGTCGTTACACATTTAGCTTCTTCACCTGTCTTATCTAAGGCAATGAATTTAGACTCCATTGTAGAGCCAACTATACATATTTTTTGGATAATCTACAAGATATTACTCCAACAATAGTGAAAGCGTATCCACTTGTGGATTTTGTTTCAGTTGACCCAGTTATATCATTTGCATTACTATATCCTTCAAGAACTGCTGAATATTTATTGTAAGGCCAAACATAGTTCTGAGTGTCATCTAAGTATCCCAAAACTCTCTTCATTGTCAATCAATGATTTTGATTGGGATTAATTGTGTATCGACTTAGTTTACTAATAGCGCAAGCTATGTCTGGTCGTGAAAAATTGATGACATACATCAAACTTCCCAATACTCTGGCATAGTCCAATAGAGACTTACATTTACTTTTATTCTTTGCAAGATGAATGTTCACATCAGTTGGGGTCTTTGCCTTTTTAAAAGTAAAATATATGGAACTTTTCAAGTACCTTTTGAATATAATGATTCTGAGATAATGCTACACCATTAGGAGTTTTGAGAATCTTAATTCCCAATATCACATCAGCAACACTAGCTCCTTCATATCAAACTTTCTAGCGAGCATACGCTTAGTAGGTTTTACATTGGCAATGTTCTTCCTCAATATCAGCATGTCATCCACATATAGGCATACAATGACTTGCTTATTATCAGAATGCCATCCATATATTGGCAATCTCTTCAGATCGTTATTACCGTTGTACGCGAATTTCAAATAAATTCCATTGCGTCGAAATTAATTCTGTTATTTAACTAACATTCTAAATTATTTAATAAGAGAAAAAAATAAATTAACAGGATTTATTCGATTAACAAGATTGATTCAATAAATTTTGTCCAAAAAATTATCAATCAATCATTTGCCAAATCTGAATCTGAATCTGAATTCGAGGACGAGGCGAGCGAGCGAGCGACGACGGCGAGGGGGCACCTTCTTCTTAACCCTTTAAGAAGTAAAGGAATTGTTTCCTAATATAAGGATTTCTTTCTTCTACAAGTATAGAATAAAATGACTTTTCATTTGCATTTTGCAAATGACTTTCATTTTCCTTCCAAAATTTGTTCCCAAAATTTTCCATTTTCTCTTCTCTTTTCCCATTCACATTTTCCTAAAACCCAACATTTCATAGGCAGAGTTAAACTCAAATGACGTCTAAAAACTGCTTGGAATCTGGAGCAGTTATCCGCTCTACCGACTATACTTTGGTTTGATGTCTAAAACGTTGAGTAAATTTCTTCTTGCAATGCACCTAATAAAAAAATTGCTTGTTGCAAAACAACTAATAGAACCATGTTAGAGGTACACCCTCAAGGTAGAAGGAAGAGGTATCCAATACTCTTTCGCCAAGGAAGGCAAAGTACAACTCAGCTTGAAAAAGCCAGCCCTCATGGATAGCCGGTGCCATTGAAGCGATCCAATATAGCCACTTCCATTACAGTAAGATAATAAATCACCAATGTATCAAAACCGAATTTCTCATTATTAGTTAAGGAGAGAACTAAAATATAATTACAACTTTAGAATTGTGATTGCAATACTCAAACTATGGAAATACAATGTAAATACTGAAATAACAAGTAACTTAAGATAGAGATAAGAATGGGGATAAAAAGCTTAGATTTTAGAAGAAATGATGAGGACAAACATTTTCTTCACTATGCATAAACCCTTCTTTCCAACTCATTTTTCCTTTTGATCAAATGTTAATTTGGCCTGAATCCCAGATAAAACATTCCAATATTTTACCTTGACGGATTTCATTCACCAATTCTAATTCATAGGCCCTTATAGAGTTAGGTTGGTTCACAACATCATCTGATACTTTTGGCCAGTGAAAAATGGCTAGGGTTCATCCTTACACTTTTACAGTTTAAGCATTCACTTGTCGTGGCAGACTATAAATTATATCCACTTTGTTTTTCTGCTATTGTAGTCTGAATCCACTGAGTACGATTCCGTCGTGTGAAAGATTTTCCAAATCTTATGAATGTTAAATACCCTTGATTCGTCATATATTCTTTCTATTTTAAGTCTATCGCAAGACGTAGTTCTAGTTCCTATGCTTTGCATTTTTGACAGCTAATTAATCTACTGTATAAGTTAGATGTGATTAATAGTGGCACGAAAAACACCACCTAGCACTGTAGTTCAAAGGCCGATTAAGAATTTGAAGCTCCAGGTAACATTATATTTTATGTAAACTAACCACTAGTTATAGATATTGAATCAGGGCATACAATGTTCTGTTCATTTTGTTTTGTGTTAATTCTATTCAATTTATATAAAACTTGATTCATAAATAAATACACGTCAATGGACCAAAATAAATTTCGCAAGATTTTTGCAATTCTCTCAATTCAAAGTTAAGTGATCATCTGAGATATTAACTCTTGAGATTGTCTACCTTTTCCGAAGAAACTAAAAAAAGAGCAAAAATAGAATATCTAGATAAATAAGCCTAGTCTTTAAATGTCATATCACTCCCACTTTCGTATATAAATTTTCTTCGGTATAGTAACTTGGAAAAATATGACAAAAAGATTCGATTAATATAATGTCTCCATAGTCGTCATGTAAGTTTACTTTCATTTATAGAGGGTTCACTTGACTAGAATATGTATCAATCAAAAAAAAAAGTTGATGTAGTGTCTGACGCTTCTATCTCTCACACTTCTGGCTAGTTGATCTTTTGACATTCAAGGATTGATGAGTACTCATGTTTCGAGGATCGGGACACTTTTATTGTTATGTATTTCAATTTTTAGACATTACTAAAAAACGGTGAATACCAACCTAAAAATTACTGACTTCAAATGGAAGTCGGTAATTTCTGACTTCCGAAGGTTGGTATTGTCAAAAAGAATAAAAAGTACAAAACCTTCAGAAAATCAACTATAAGGAGTCGATTTTATGCAAGAAAAAGAGGAAAAAACAAATACCGACCTAGAGGTTGAAATTTTTCCCGAAAAATGAGTTACAATATAAAGAGACTTCCTAAAGTCTGTATTGAATAAATAAATAAATAAATAATACTAATTTATTATTTTCTAAATTGAAAATAAAAAAATTAAATCAAGAAATATTTTGAATAAATTTTATTTAAATCGTCTTCCAGAGATTATTTGTAATCTCTCTTTAAATGCATATTTTATTATTCATTTCTATCAGGTGTTTAGAATTTCATTGATAGCAATGTGTTGATGAAATTATATATCCATAGTTTTTAATTATAAGTTGATAGAAAGAAAGTAATACTATTTTATATTTTTATTTATCCTATGGTTTATGCAGGAAAAAGTTTCCGAATTTTTTTTTAAAAAAAAAGCTAAAGAAAAAATAAAGTTTAATGAAGAAAAAAGTGATGATAAATTCGAATGGCAAAATGGAGAATATTAATCAAGATATCAATTCATAAAAATTCTTGATGTGATGACATCTCACAAACATTGTTGTCTTTTAGAATGTCAACTTCCCAAGACAGGTGAATACATTACTATTCTATATGTTATGTTTTCTTATACTTATATTTGTACTTTAATTACAAACAAAAACAAATTGACAATTAAAAAGAATACATTATTTCTTCTATTTCATGTGACATTCTTTCCTCTTTTATCTATTATGATAAAAATTGTATTTTATTAATTGAAACATGATGAACTTTGAACTTCATATCCTTTTTATCTCTAAATAGATGATTACTTTGACTCTACATGAAACAAAAAAAATTTCTAAAACTTGTGATCTTAAATAGGTTATAATATTTGTGTGGCTATAGAACTTCTCACTAATAGTAAAATAAAAAATGTATAGCTAGATTATTTTCAAATATAAACATCCTACTTTGAGGGGTAATTCATTGACTCTAATCTAACATTTGAATCCCAAACTTTTGATTAGTGTTGAGTACAATTAATACTTACCATCCAACTACATTCCTTTATTTTCGGATGTCACTAATCGATTGAATGTCTAGATACAATAAAAAGTTGAATAACTAAAACTCTAAGGTAATGTCAAATCACCATGACTTCAAAAAACTCAAAAGTTTCTTCCTGGACATCACATGTATCTTTTAGCCACAAAAAACTCTATAAAGATCAAAGTGTTTTATTTTAAAGTTTAAGATGTTTAATCCACATGATACCAATAGTCAAATGATTACATCAAACTATTTATTAACATATCTTTACTTCAATATAATTCTCAAAAGCATAAACATAAATAGCAAAGTTTAAAACATGTACTGAAAAACAGAAATTAGTAACATAAGCATAAATTAATGACCGTAAAACACATATCAAGAGCCGCAACAATAAAATATAACATAAATGAAAAAATTGAGTATACTAAATGCACATTGTTCCATTAAGGAAATTATTCTCCTCAATAACCCGAGGTTTAAAGAAATAGACTGAGATAGAACAATTTTTTTCACCTATGTAATGATATAAAAATAATGTTGTGAATGAGTCACTCAATAGGAGAAAAGTACACGATTATTTAATTTTGCATAAGAAGAACAAGTTCAGAATTTTCGTTACTTTAAAATGAGAGGCCCTCTATTGAAAAAGAACAAAGGCTAGTATAAATAAATTATTATTGTGTCTTATTGAAAAGATCAAAACTCTTTGGAAAAATCATTACATTTCATATAAGTCAAAAAAATTTATAAAAGTCGTCACTTTTCGTAAAAGTCACTATTTTTTTATTATATTCACAATTTTTCATAAAAGTCGCAACTTTTCATAAAGTCTTAACTCTTTATAAAAATTGCAAGTCTTCATAAAAGTCATAACTTTTTTTTAAAAAAAGTCACAACTTTTCATGAAAGAGAATTGTGATTTGAAAATGAATAAATAAAAGGAAATCCTGATATGTGGTGGCGCCACAGAAGCGGGCCTAGTGTACTTTTATATATATATATATATATATATATATATATATATATATATATATATATATATATATATATATATATATATATATATATATATATATGATAGCTTGTTTCAACATGTTAGCTTGATGTCCTTTAATTTAAATTTGAGGGTATTTTTGTCTTTTCAGTATATTATTGTAGTTAAGTCTCTTATATCAAATTGAATTGAGGACTTGCATGTCCTCATAGAAACATTAATAGTTTGTGGTAAGTTGACTTTGAGTTGCAAAAAATTTTAGCACTGGAATGAGGTTTCTCTTTATTAATGAAATGGATCATCTCTCTGTCACTTTTTATGTGCTTCGCTTGGCTGAAGTATCAATATTGGTAATATTTAGGGGAGTCAAATGTTGTGCAAGTTTCGGTGTGAAGCAGAAGTTTTCTCATTTAAAAATACTTAGAAGAGAAAGGTTGACGTCAAAAATGTCAAAGATAAATGTTTCTATAAGATAGCTTATGATAAATTGATGAAGGATCAAGGGGGGAAACATTGGAAATGAGGAATATGGACCACTGAGCTAGCTGCTTACAAAATGAGGTAGGATAAGATTAAGGAATATCTTGCAAACACGAGTAAGGATCAAGGGGTAAGTACCCTCTCTTCTCTCTATTTAGTTTTATGGTGGTCTTTTTTTCACAACTAACACATTATTTATGATAAATAGACAAATGAATATGTTGAAGTTTTCTTACCTAAATATCTGTTGAAATGGCTTTACACCGTGACTCAACATAAATGCTTTTTTTCTTATCTTTGTAAAAATGTGTTCATTCTATGCCTGTATATTGCATAAATAATATCTTAAACGGAAAATAGAGAAAATAGTAATACACATCAATTTATTGGGAAAGAACAGATTAAAATATATCTGTTTTTTCGTCGTCATGGAGGAATTTTTGTTGAGAGTTCAGATTCAATCCAGTGAAGCTATTATTCTTCCGAGAAAAGGACATAGATTCTAAAACACATTTCCTCTTATGATCTTTTCTGATGTTGTGATGATGTTTCAACTTTTCTTGTAACAACTTGATGCTCTAATCGGATCGCTGAATGTCAAGGGAGAAAGAGTGAAGACTCTTAAAAGAAACCGGAAAATGACCTTTACAACAAAATAAGGCTAGTTGAACTTCGAATGAAATACATTTAACTTTATTTTATGTTTCAAAATCATATTCTAACAGGTAATTGTTTCATGATCTCTTATTTATTTGTCTATTTTAATTTTGACTTTCTATGTCTTAATTGCTACTTATGTTTTAGTTATTTTTTTGGGCAGATGTTGAAAAAGGAGTTTTATCTACATGTTCGTTTTTAAGAAAACATTGATCATCAGTGTGACAAAGTTTTTATTTATTTTTGTACCGTTGTGTTGAGTGGAGTTAAAGATGTTCCAAGCATATAGCATTCATGTGATGATCTTTTCTTAAAAAATCTTATTCATAACATTCAGTAATTAGCATGTGATGATCATCTGGCCTAAAGTTAACATATATCAAACTATTTTCTCCAAATTTTATCAAAATAAAATAAAAATATAATTTATTTTAAGAAAATTGGGCCCGTTCTGGCACGGGTAATCACCTATTGGTTGAATTGTAAAATAACATAATAATATTTTAAGTTATTTGAATAATTTTATTTTAAAATTTATGTTCTTCAATTTTTATTAGATATATTGTGTTGCAAACTAAGATAATAGTTAAGTATTTATTATATAGGGTGAGTTTGGTACGAAAGAAAACATTTATCGGAAAATAGTTTCTAATTTTTCATGTTTGATTGGGTGAAATATTTTAAAAAATATTTTCTAACTCATTTTCCTCAAATATAAAGAAAATGACTTCCCTTAAAAGATTAAGAAAAATATTTTTCAAAACTTTCCTCCAACTTTAAATTACAATTTCTTTTGGTTTAAAAAATCAATTATTTTTGTTAAAAAAATAAATAAATTTATAACTTATTATTAAAAATATTTTTCAACTTATTTTTTTTTATTTTTAACCCCAACCTCACCCGGAGCCCCCCCCCCCACCCCGGCCAACCCCCTACCCTACCATCCCCCTATACTACTGTTGTTAATAATGAGTGCATAACTCATTTAAATAATCGTCTGAAAATTGATTATATATTATTTTGAAAAAATTGTTTTTCCAATTTATGGAAATTAATACTATATAAAAGAAAACTGTGTGTAATGTGAAGTACTACTACCACATAAACATAGCACCAAAATCTATATTACCAGGAATTACGTAGATTATGTTATTTGGAAATTTTGTTTTGCCTACTTATGGAAATTTAATATAAAGGAAAATAGGAAATAATGATATAACTACTTAACAGTAAATTGTCCAAAATTGTTTCCTTAAAATTGACGAAGTTTATCCTACTTGGGATTCTTGGCTATTTTAACTCTTTAAACTATTTTAATTTGGTTAACTAACATAATTAATTAAAAGGGACCTTCAACATTTTGAGACTTTTTACGTACTAATAAGTACTAATAAAGAAAAAGGAAAACTTAAGAGATTCTTGTTTTTTATATTTCATTATATTTTTGGAACTTTAGAAGTACTTGGAAATTATATTTTCTAAAAGTACTATACGTGTTTCTTAAATTCTATTATTGAAAAGGCAAGGAGACAATTAATCTACTTCTATAAAAAGCCTCATAAACTCATTCGTTCAAATCACTAGTATTCAGGTTCAAAGGTCATAATTCTTTGTTAGTGTGAAAGTGTATAGCTATGACTTTCTTTGGAAAAGCAGTGTGAGTTGTGTTGGTGCTGATGATGGCTACTTCGAGATCCGCCATAACTACTGTATATCAAATTGGTGATCTTGCAGAGTGGACATTTAACTATAATTACAATAAATGGGCTTTTTAAAAGTAATTTCAAGCTAGTGATACCCTAGGTAACATAATGTTTCATCATTTGCAAATACTTATAGTAGAGGAAATTTATATATAGGATAACTTTATATGTAGTACTAAAATAAAATAAAACTTCAAAAAACATGGAAGTGAGTTTTAATATAATAATAAAAGTAGAATGTAGTGAAATTTAATATTCAATATTTCATGTTAGATTGTCAATTAAGAGACATGCAACTAAAAAAAAAGCATATACATTGTCGAATTGTATAACAACATTATTATTTATGATGTAAAGTAAGTCAGAATTTTGAGTTTATAAATTTTTAATCTAAAATTGAGTTCTTACTAAACTACTTAGACATATCGAGTAATAAATTATAAAGTTATGTCAAACTCTTATCGATATTTTCATGGGATTTTAAACTACGATCCATCATTGCACAACGTGATGCAAGTTAACATCAACAACTACAACTCATGCACAGCTAGTAATCCAATTGCAACATTCAACTCTGGTAGTGATTCAATCACCCTTGACACACCTGATGGAAATTACTTCTTCATGTGTGGTATTCCTGGTGATTGTGCATCTGGACTCAAATTACACAACAAAGTTGTTCCAACTGTAACAACAACTCCTCCTCCTCCTACGACAACAAATACTCCAGCACCTTCGCCTTCTCCTCCTACGATGAATGATCATTATCCTTATACTTTTCATACTTCTTCAAGAAATCACTCTTCTGCTAGCAATACTGCTTATTAATTTAACATGTTATTAACATTGTTTCATCTACCCATAGTTTAGACATTACAGAAAAAATTTAATATAGTTTTTTTTTAAAAAAATTAGGTTTATTTTTGTTTGGAATGGATCTATCTTTGTCCATTTGATTTGGAAGTTTTTAATAGTTATTTAGTATTAGTTGTGTAAGTGGTTTTTTTACCAATTTATTAATGACAATTTTAGATTATGATTTATTGTTAGTTACTATTCTTGATGGTATTTTGTATTTATATAATGGAACATTTACTTAAATAGAATATTTTATTTGATTAATTGGACGAAAAGGGAAGACTCAATTCTTGGGGTGAACAATTGATTGATTGAACACGAGTGCTCTCCTTAGCCTTGTAATTTAGTAAAATTCGTCTATTACCTTGTGTGTTGTGAGTAATCGCTATGAGGTGAAGGGTCAATTTTCCTCTTGATAAATCTTAATGAATAAAAAAGGGTGAAATGAAAAGATCATGTGCTAATCATAATGCTTGTGAATTTCATTGTGGTGGTCCCTATTTGATTGATTGGTGAAATATTTAATGGTACGAATGTGGACTTGAATTGCGTTAATCGTTGTCTCTTAATTTTGTGTGGTGTGAGGGTTATAATGCCGACGTATTGTTATGCCTATAACAACATAATAGAAAGGATGATACTGACCTTGACTTAAAGATGGGAGAACCTACCATAGAGCATTTCACAGTCAATAATCATTTTTGTTAGGTTTACAAGTTAATATACATATGTATTAATTTAATTTAATTTTTAAACAAAAATACATGAGAAAAACTATTGAGTTTATTGAACCTCACTTAGCTCCGCCTATAGTACAAGGACGAGAATAAAAATGTTGAATGAGCTACGACTTCTGAAAAAGTAAATCACCAACTTTTAATTCCTCGATTCCTAATTTTGATATCTAACTATTTATGATTGTGGGTTTCGTAACGTCAACTACACTTAAAAATTTGTTTAAAAAAATGTAAGTGACAGAGAAGATAAACTTATCTTGCTTGTTTGAGACGAGAACCTACAACTATGAGAATCAGAAATTATTTTTTTTGGTTAATGGATAATATTATTAGCAAAGAAAGTTAAGTATCATTATAAAATAAGGGGAAAATGCACAAGTACCCCTTCAACCTATGTCCGAAATCCCAGAGATATACTTATACTATACTAAGGTCCTATTACTCCCAAAACTTATTTTATAAGTAATTTCTATTCCTTTTCGGCCTACGTGACACAAGTTTGAAAAAAAAGTCAATCAGCATTGGGCTGACAAGATAAGTTCAAGGGAATAATAGGACCTTTATATTGTAAGTATGTCTCTGAGATTTCGAGCATAGATTAAGGGGTACTTTTGCATTATCCCTAAAATAAGGCAATAGTATTATTTCATGTATATATTGTAGCATTGATTGCTTCTTCATTATTATTATGAGTCAAAACTTCCCTTGTAAACGTAGTTCCTACTGTATCTGCCTAAACTGTCTCATTGGTAGCATCGAAGGAACTTGAAAAATTCTTCTGTGGTCAAATAATTGCTTCTTTGCCTAGAAATCAGCTACCTTGTTCTACTCTCTATAGATATGCGAGAATTTTGGGTCTTCTAATAGTTGCATCAGTGACACGTCTGCTTCACAAATTATATATAGCTATAAGATTCGTGGTCATTGTTATAAAATTTATCACCTCGATTGAGTTTGTGGAGATTTTTAAAGCCATCAAGTTGTTACCCTTTGCAATCTTAAGCCTTTGCATAAGAGCTAATAATTTTGTCAGAGTTTTAGTGTTGCTTGGAATACCCTTCATGAATTCTTGTATTTAATTACCTCTATTGTACGTTTTGGAATATGTGCGACCACTACCAGTCAACGGACCAGGTCCTTTGACACATCAAGAACAGTGCGGAAGATTAAACAATATAAAGAACAAAACACGAGCAGTTTACGTGGAAACCTCCTTGCTCAAGAGAGTAAAACCACGATCTATTGCACAGGATTTACGACCGTCTTCACTAATCTTCAAAGGCAAAAGTGAAACCCGGTTACAATCAATGTGAGAAAAAGTTATTAATCTCATGATCAAGTAATCTACCTATTACTTAAAGAGCCTAAGCGAATACAACACTGCCCACTAAGCCACCTAACTCTAGATGACTTAGAATTTGACTAAGCAACAAACCAATGTTGCCCACTAAATCAGTTAGCCTTAACTGATTTAGACTTTTACAAACTCAAAACAAATATCTGAATCCTTTATAGATTAGGAACATATTTACAATGTAAGTACATAGACACAAAGCTCTAAATACAACAAAGATTCTTCTTTACTCTATCAGGTCCTTCTGTTGAGTTGAGCAATGTTCTTTCTTGAAGATGACCTTCTGTTCAAGCTTGTGAATTTTCAGAGAAAATCCAAATTTAATTTGCCAAGTCTTGAATTTGTGTTTGTTGGAAAGAGATACTATCATTTCCCACATATTCGTTGAAGTCATCCCATTGGCTGAAGTCCTGCTGTGTGAAAAGTTGTTCACCTACCGCATCAGAGATGACAACTTTTCTAACAGCTGTCTTTTCGTCCTTTTCACGTCGCTGTCTTGCAAGTACCAGGTCCCTTGCTTGCGGGAACCAAGTCCCTTGCAAACTTCTATATGAGTTCTTGAAATGGCTTACTGGCTGACTTCCTTCTTTGGATGAATGAATATAATATGGTGTTTGTCATGCTAAAAGTATCAAATATAAAGAGTTATTATCCGTTGGACAAACACCCTCCTCCATTCTGATTGGTGTAGTACACTGACGCCTTACCAACCTCTACGTGACAGCTTTACAACTGTAACCAATTATGTATCTGATGGAGGAAACTCTGCCAGGTACCAGGTCCCTGCATTTGTGAGATACTTAAACATACAATCTCGACCGCTCTTCTTATTGGTGTAGGATACTGCACTTTTCACCTACCACCTAACATGACAACTTTTATGGCTGTACCCCATTTGTATCTGGACGAGAGTACTCTGCCATGAACCAGGTCCCCGCATTAGTGAGGATCATCAAAACACCTAGAATATAACATTTTACCCCTTTTTGATGATACCACACAAATATACCTCACACTGAGTTTATCATTCATCTTATTTTCAGCAGTTCCAATAATAAGGATTTGGTTCCTTGTTAGATCGATAAGTTTGTTAAATCATCAAAACTTCATATCAAGTTCGAGCTATCATCTTAACTCAGCTTCAAACTAACAATTTCCCCCTTTTTGATGATAACATACTTATTCGCCAGTTCCCCCTATCAAAAAGAATTCTTAGGGTAACTTGAGTTCATCATCTCGAAGTTTGTCAACTCATCAAAATATCAACATAGCATTTTCCTCCTTTTTGATGATGACATACTTATTCATCAGTTCCCACTATCAAAGAGAATTCTTGGGGTAACTGGAGTATAATCATCCCTAAAGTTTGTCAAAACATCAACATATCATCTTCCCCCTTTTTGATGATGACAAACATCTTCTTCCGCCTATCGACAGGACTAGGTCCTCATCAGGTAGCAAGCAACAAGCATTTATTCCCCCTATCAGTATGACCTATTTCTTCAAGTAGCTACCATTGATTCCTCTTATCGATGTGACCATGTCTTCTTCAAGCAGTTGTAACACTATTGATCTCATACCTTACCTTAACAACTTTCCCCCTTTTGACATCATAAAAAAGGGTTAAAGCAGTGAACCAAGTTGACAGAAATACAGTTCTTGCGAAATCATGGCCACTTGGGAAACACTGAGCATGAGTCAAAGGCATAAAGTAATGAGACAAGTTAGTAGAAACAAGACATTTAACATCCATAAACAAAAGATCAGTCATCAAAGCATTGCATGTATGATTACAGATGAAAACCAGAACAATGCCCAAGAGATAAATGAGGATTGGCATAGAGTGGTAGGAAGAGAAGGGATGATTTAGAGGCAAGGGATTGAAAGAATAGAATTAGTAGAGCATATCCCTAGCATAAGATTTCAAGAATCTTCTCTTAGCGTACAACATGATGTGCAGCCCAACCTGTATGTTTAACCTTCAGGGCTGCTAATTTTTATATTTTTTTTTTACTTTTTTTTTGTTGGCACCTGGTCCCTCTGATAGTGCTGTTTCAGAAGCTGGACTTTTAAACAACCCATTTTAGTATTCCAGTTAACACGAGCAACTGTCATAGCTTCCAACACCAACCTGAGTTTTTCATTACAAAAAGATTGGTAACACAAACAACTCAAGGCCTCCGAGATGAATAGATCAACAATTGAGGAATCAAGAAGATTTTCCTTTTCTTTTTACACCTTCCTCTTCAGAAAACTTTGAGTTCTTAGAATATATCAACTTCTCCTTTTTTAGCATAATCTTTTCCCCTTCTTCCATTTTCATGGAGGACTAGATCCCTCTTCACACTTGAAATATTTTCATCAAAGAATTTTCCAGCAAGAATCAAGGGGTTAACAATTTGAAGTGTGTTTGAAAAGAAGAGAAAAGAAAATTTTGAAGCACCTTGATATTTGGAAGGCAACTCAATTTTTCTAGGGAAATAGAAAGAAATGTGGATTATATAGAAAGAGAAAATAAGGTATCATTTTGACACTCAAAAGATGAGACTGTTGATTCCTAAAGGACAGACATGTGGCAATTTCAATGGTTCTCATGCATAATTCAAACTGCAATGTTAATATTGCTAACCTTCGAGAAAGGACCAGGTCCTCTCTGTAGTTTGAATGTCATTGCCTAGATCTATCCTGACCTCCCTTTTTCTTCATCCCCCTTTCCATGTGTGTATACCTACAAAAGGTATGAAACTGAATTTGTTAAAACATACATAACCGAAAAGCAAGGATACCTTCTCCTTTTTCATAGTCATCTAAAGAGTTGATTGCTTCAGGTAGGATCCATTCAAGAAGGTTTTAGCGTTTCCATCATCATCTTGATTAATTCAGCCAGATTTTTATGAGCTTTAAGATGTTTCCTGATCCACAAGAGTTGACCCCATCAAGCTGCACTTGCTACATTTATTACCTCAGTTGATGAAAGAGCAATTGAATCTTGCCTTTTAATTCCACATGAGTGAAAGATCAGCACATAACATAATCCACTCTTGAGGTACTCAATCTATCAGCTTGATACTTAGCATAATCAAAAACACCATGTACTACAAATCAAAAAGTCTCTCGATGGATAGAATAGGACCAGGTTCTCTATCTTCTTCAGATGACTTAAGATTTTCTCACCAGCCTTCAAAATATTTTCCATTGTACATGAGTAGAGTCTTTGAACCCGATTGATCAACATCCAGCTTCTAGTTAGTGTCCAAGAAAGTATGAATTGTCTATACACCCAAAACATGATGCCCTTTCAGCAGCTTCTTTGAACTGGTACCAGTTTCTTTCTTTGATCAGACATCAATGACCCCTGAATGTTGTGCTATCTTCTTCTCTGTAGCTCTAAGAAGAAATTAATTCTTCCATTAAGCTTATTTCAACACTCACTTTCAATGAGTGAAATAGAAAGAAGCTCTTCACACAACACCTCAAAGATTGCCTCCAAGATGACATCATCAATATGTTACTGAATGATCAGCAGTTCCTTGCATATTGAATTCAAAGAGAAGAGTTTTTGACAATTTTACCTCTCTTGAAGACATTGTTGAGGAGCAACTTGGACAACCGATCAGCTTGTTGGGGAATCGACTATCAGAATTTGCTTCTTTCAAACTGAGTTTGATTAGCTTCTTCATTCTCACCTTCAAAATTCACATTATCAGTTTGAACTGCATCATCTTTGTTCAGCACTGTCTAGAAGACTAGGTCCCTCATCAGGTTCATCATCTGCATCATCTTCTTTGAGATTGTTGGATTCATGAGGATGTTCTTCAGCAACCTCACTATTTAAACCATTTCTCTAATTCTGAAGCAACTCTTCTATCTCAGAAACTTCTTTCCTTGCAACTTCTAAAATCTTCTGGACTCATCAATAAACACATGACCATTTTTAGTATACCCCTTATATACTTCTAAAATCTTCTGGACTCTTCTACCACAATTATTCTTTTATCAATGTTGAGATCAAACTTCTCATTATCATCATTTTGGTCACAAACATGTACCATTTATTACTTCAGTCGAAAGATTCTTGAAAGATTCAAAGTCTGCATATTTCACCTGAAGGAGGTCTGATATGCTTCTCCTTCACATCATCGTCACAACCTTTGTCATTTGCGAATATCTTTTTATGCATACTTGGACCAGGTCCCCTTACACAGGTTTGTGCAACAAAGCAACACTCATGAGCACATCTCCTTAATCATACCTCAACATTCATACCTTGAGCACTAAGTTCAGTGAGAATATCACAATGAGCAGTAAACAGATCAGCTATATACATGTTCTTGCATCTCTTTTCTATCAAAATCATCGCCCGAGAGAGCAAGTTTGTGACAAAATAGTTATCTGATAAGAGCTTAGCTTCATTTCATTCATCACAAATCTAAATCAATAATGTAGCATTTCTTGCCATTCGCCAAAAGAGACACCTCCACCTTGAAGTGTCTTGAGAGAGAGGAAGTTTTGTAACCTTCTTAGTCATGTGTTTTGAGCATCTGCTATTTATAAACAAACACTGACTGCTGCCTCTCTTCTGCACCACAATTACTTGTTAGACTTAGGAACCCACTTCAAATAGAGTTCCCAATAACTGTCAAAAGGCTTGACAAGAAACCTTCCTGTCCAAGGGGGCAAAGTGTTCTTGCTAAAACGATAGCGAGGACTAGGTCCCTTGTGCTTCTTTTCCACATTACTGTCGGATCTGACAAATTTTGCATGAAGACCAGGTCCCCTCTTCTGCAAGTTCTTCTGTTGGCCATACACAGGACCAGGTCCCTTCTTCAGTTTATTCTGTAGTTTGGAATAGTTTGATGAACTTTCTCCACAATCTTTAAACGCGGGACAGTCTCTTTTACAGCTCAGATCTCCTTTTATGTTGTTTCCTTGACCGATTATATTTGTAAGGATCTTAGAGGAATTAGTCCATTTGAGGGATTTTCAAGTTCCTCTTTTACACCGACCTGGTCCCTCTCCAATGCATGATTTCTCTCGAAAGCCACTTTAATCTTCATTTCAGCAGTATGCAGCTTATTTTCAAGGTCCAGCTGCAATCTGCTAGCCTCATTATTTCCTTTAAAAATTGTAGTAGTCGCCCCTTTTATCTTTTCCTTTAATTCTAGATTTTCTGTTTCTAGAACAACCATTTGACTTTCAATATCAGATATTTGGGCAACTAAAGCAATTTTTCCATCTTGAAAGATGTCTAGGTTGTTGTTTACGAGATCCTTCTCATCTTTCATCTCACTTATCAAATCAAGTAATACAACAGCCAACTTTCTCAACTTACTAGTAGAAAAGGTATTCAAGTTTTGCTTGAAATAAGATAGAGTTACCTTTTCATCAGAATCTTCCTCGTCTGACTTTGCCGTAAAACGATTATCTGTATTTTCAGAATCATCTGAATCACTTGAGGATTTTTTCCATGCAGCCATTTCTCTTTTTACTTCATCGAAGAAGACTTCTCTTCTGCTTATCTTGGGATAGACCTGGTCTCCTTCTTTGTCTTTACCTTCTGCAATCTTGACAATAGGAACAGGTTCTTCAAGGAACATGAGCTCATATGTGATGTTGGAGAATCTGGTGCGCACTTTATGAATGAGTTCACCATCATTCATGGTCAAATCTTCAAACTGAGTAAAACAGAGATCTAGCTTAGATTCCATATTTCCTCAGTGCCCTCATAAGTTGTTTCTAACAGATCCCAAATTTCCTTGGTTGATTCACAAGATGAAATCCGATCGTATTCATTTATACTAAGGCCACACATCAATAGCTTCCTTGCTTTATGACTTTTTTGGACCAATAGTCTGTTAGAATCATTATATTGTTTTCTAGTTTTGGGAATGACTCTTGTGACCTCTCCATCTTTAACCTCCATAGTTGTTACATAAGGACCTTTACATATGACATCCCATACTTCACTATCCTCATCCATGAGATAGTCTCTCATCTGAATCTTCCAATATTTATAGAGCTTACTATCAAACAAAGGAGGTCTTGCGGGAGACTGATTTCTTTTCTTATTCAGTAATGACGCCATTTCACGCAGGAACATCTCTCTTGGTGTTAGCCAGATAGAGAGCACCTACTCTGATACCACTTGTTGGAATATGTGCGACCACTACCAGTCAACGGACCAGGTCCTTTGACACAGCAAGAACACTGCGGAAGATTAAACAATATAAAGAACACAACACGAGCAGTTTACGTGGAAACCTCCTTGCTAAAGGGAGTAAAACCACGACCTGTTGCACAGGATTTACAACCATCTTCACTTATCTTGAAAAGCAAAAGCGAAACCCGGTTTCAATCAACGTGAGAAAAATTTATTCATCTCACGATCAAGTAATCTACCTATTACTTGAAGAGCCTAAGCGGATACAACACCGCCCACTAAACCACCTAACTCTAGATGACTTAGAATTTGACTAAGCAACAAACCAATGTTACCCACTAAATTAGTTAGCCTTAACTGATTTAGACTTTTACAAACTCAAAACAAATATCTGAATCCTTTATAGATTAGGAACAGATTTACAATGTAAGTACACAGACACAAAGCTCTAAATACAAAAAAGATTCTTCTTTACTCTATCAGGTCCTTCTGTTGAGTTGAGCAATGTTCTTTCTTGAAGATGGCCTTCTGTTCAAGCTTGTGAATTTTCAGAGAATATCCAAATTTAATTTGCCAAGTCTTGAATTTGTGTTTGTTGGAAAGAGATAATATCATTTCCCACAAATTCGTTGAAGTCATCCCATTGGCTGAAGGCCTGCTGTTGGCAAAGTTGTGCACCTACCGCATCAGAGATGACAACTTTTCTGACAGCTATCTTTTCATCCTTTTCACGTCGTTGTCTTGCAGGTACAAGGTCCCTTGCTTGCGGGAACCAAGTCCCTTGCAAACTTCTATATGAGTTCTTGAAATGGCTTACTGGCTGACTTCCTTCTTTAGATGAATGAATATAATATGGTGTTTGTCATGCTAAAAGTATCAAATATAAAGAGTTATTATCCGTTGGACAAACACCCTCCTCCATTCTGATTGGTGTAGTACACTGACGCCTTACCAACCTCTGACGTGACAGCTTTACAGCTGTAACCAATCATATATCTGATGGAGGAAACTCTGCAAGGTACCAGGTCCCTGCATTTGTGAGATACTGAAACATACAATCTCGACCGCTCTTCTTATTGGTGTAGGATACTGCACTTTTCACCTACCACCTGACATGACAGCTTTTATGACTGTACCCCATTTGTATCTGGACGAGAGCACTCTGCCAGGAACCAGGTCCCCGCATTTGTGAGGATCATCAAAACACCTAGAATATAACAGTACGTATAACTCTAATAACCCCTACAGCGGGATTACCCAGGGAGGAACCATCAATATGGCTTCTTTTTTGTACTTTTTAGTTTGAAAAAGTGCTTAAAACACTTCTCATGTGATTCAAACACTTTCAAAACTAAAAAATTTTTAAATGCCAAAAACCACTACAAATAATTTAAATCAAACACCCACAAAATAAGCATAAAATAAGGGAAATCAAGTCATTATACATCAAGTTCTTATTCTTCTTATAACAATCGTTCCGTAAAACAAAAATGTTATGGGGTATATTTTCAATAACAATTAAAAATATTCTGATAAAATAATACTGTTTTAAAAGGTTTGAAATATGAAAATAGAGGAAATTATTGCTTACCTAAGATGTCATCAACATGAAAATTCTTTGAACATGCCCATTGACTATAGTCAAAATTGCCTATATAATCCAACCTTGGGAATCACCAAATTCATAAACAGTAGCCGTTGTGGAAGCAACCATAATTGTAATAAAATCTTGTTATTCTCTTGAACGCCACTGTTTAGAGTATTTTTTCAATGTTAATATATATTGATTAATTATATATCTACTACTAATATATAAGTTGTGATAACCACCACTACAAAAAAATTAGCGTTTAGTAAAGGACGAAATTACTTGCTAATCTATGATATTCCGTTGCTAAATATGATTAGCGACGGACTAGTGTTATTGACTGCTTCTATATTGCTCGTTAATAATAACTTTGTGACGAAAAATATGTTCCATCACAAATTAAGCAACGTCTTAGAAATAAAAAATATTTGTCTCCATTTGTTAGTGACAGACTATTCCGTCATTTTATTTATATTGTTTGTTGCAAATTGAATAATTCATTTGGCCGTTTTTGATAAATTCTTGACAGATTTTTTGTTGCTTAAATCTGTTGCCATAATTTCTTTATCTAGCAACGACCAAATAGTCGCTATATCTGTTGCTAAATTTTTTTCTTGTAAATTTTATTTATATATAACTTAAATTAAATTGCTCAATAACCCAAAAATAATCAACCTATATAATAATATCATAGATGGTTCAAAATAACAGTTGAAAGAGCCACCTCGTCTTCCTAAGTAATAGTTGAAAGAGCAACCTCGTCCTCTTAAGTAGTAGATGAAGGAGACACTAAGGGTGTACTGATGAGAGGAAAAAAACTTCTAGGGTATTAAATTTTTGCTTCAAAACCAAAATTGTATAGTCTTCTCTTCTTTTCTCCCCCACAACTTTATAATATCCTTCACATTGATCAATATCAGTTTGAGAAACTATTTTTTTTCATGATATTTCTTCATATTTTTTCTGTACTAAGTAGAGGAAAAATGAAAGCATTACACGTTGGATACAAAATATATTTTCAAGGTCAATACAAAAACATGCTTAACCTTTTAAGCATTAGAATTAATGTACATATTGTGCCTTCAAATTTCAAGGCTTAACAATTCATAACTACATAAGAAGTTTCCAGACTATAATAATATGTGCAGTTGATAAATAATATGTGAGGGAATATGCAGCCCAGCATATTTTATGCAGGGAAGGAAAAAAATAAAGAGAGAGTCGAAACAAACTTGTCAAAACAAGGAAATGTATGTACCACCATTCAATCCGTTGGAAGTACTTGATTCTTTGAAACAAAAACTAAGTGAATACTTGATTATGCATAATGCTTAAAACAAAGAATATTCTTTAGTCGATCAGACATATACTTAAGTTTAACTACCGAAAGGAATAAAAAATTACTCAAGGCCACTGTTAGCTTTATATAAGTAATGTAAACAAAAAAAAAATCCAAATCATTATAATTAATAGTTCAATTATTCAACAAGGTCTAAAAGTAAAGGTTTATTCACAAATTGACATGGAAAAGGAACTTTAATACATATAAAATTAGTCATACTATTCATGCTTATATTTAAAAAAAAATTAATCTCTACTATTAATAGAGTAATGCCTCTCAAGTCTCAACCATCAAACCAACATTTAACACCCATATTTAAGTTTAACTTGTAAACCAACTTTGGGATAGAGAATAAACTATAATACCTTTGACAAAAATAAAAGGCATAATACATAAATATGCCCTTTAACTTTGCTTCAAATCACATTTATGCCCTTCAACTTTGGATGTGCACAAATAGACACTTACACTTGTATAAAGTTGAACAAATAGACACACATGTCCAATCATCCTACATGTCATTTTTTGTCTTACGTGGTATCCTACGTGTATTGTGCCTTGTATAACTCATGTATTTATTTATTTAAAAGTTGGATAGTTAAAATGCCTGTTTGTGCATAATGAAATTTGGAAGTCAAAGTTAAAATTTGAAGTCAAGTTTAGGGTCCACTATATGTATTATGTCAATTTAAAATATATAGTAATTACTCAAATTGAGTTATTACAAAATACATCAGCGTTGACTTCGATTTAACACACACATGTATCCAAAAGTAATGGATGATTATGTGATAGGCTTCTCAATTTAATGCACATAGAAGGTCTTTGCAGGATCATTTTAGTTTAGAAATATTCAATATACTTCTTAGCATATAATACATCATAATCATAAAAGCTTTTTAGTAACTTTGTAATGAAACATATAAAACAAAGTGATAAACTTCATAATAACCGGAACTTAGTGTTCTTTTAAGAGCTTTTTTCTGCTATGTACACACTTGAAGATTGTGGGATATTATAAGCTTAGAGAAATTCTTAATTTCACATAGTATTATTGGTGTGTTCTAACATTATTCTCACTTCATCAATAAATTTTTCTCTCCATTCGCAAAGAATTAAATTTGAATATTTGGTGCTCGTTCATAAATATGCATCATACCTGTTGTCACTCTCATTGGAGTTCAAAATTCTAAATTTTAAACACTACAAAGACGGTAAGAAGGAAAGATGAGGGTTCAAACCTGGGACACTCAGACTGCAATTGTTGTTGCAAAAGAAAGTTCATACGTTTGATAGCAGCTTTGGGTGAGAGAGTAAAGATAAAAGAAGCTATGAGCTAAAATGTTGCGGCTAGTCTTTGTTGGTGGACAAACATAGATGTTTTTGGCGATGTTCCATAATTTCAAACTTTCTTGGTGATCCAACTTCACCCTCACAAGGCCAACCACAATGAAGGAACCTACAACTACTTCGATTCTTACAATACCCTATAGCAAAACAGAGACAAGGTTAATAGCCAACTCCTACACTTAGAATATCAGCCCAAAATATATATCACTCATAAAACAAATAATAGAAAAATACTCTAAAGTATACTAAAAAAATGAATGGTAACCACAATTAAAAATAAAAGTAAAAAACAATTAACTATAAAAGTATATGAACAAGTTAGCTTTAAGAAAATGACATTAAGGGATCTACCTGTCTATTGTCGGTGATCACCATCACTGCTCGCTGCGTGGAGCTGATGTTGTTGTAATATTTTGCCAGAGAGGGAGACAACTGGTGGCACCATCTCCTTGATGCTGTTGTTGCGGACGATGACCGCCTGGTTGCTCTCCGACTAAAGCTGCTACCGGCAATGGAGGTTCGATGGTGGTCTTCGCATGCTTGCCGAAGCTCTCCATTGTTGTTCAACTGCTGGTTTCACAATTGCTGTTGGATGGCGTTGTTCTCTTCTCGTTCTCTAGGCTGCACTACAGGAAAGAAGGACAGAGACGAGCGAAAAATGATCTGGGCGGCGGATCTGGATAGGAGAGGAAGAAAATGAAGAAAAAATTAGGGTTTGGGCCCTTTTGTATAAAATAGGAAAACAAAGGTCTTAAATCAAGACCATTGATCAAATTCTTATGAGTGGATGTGATTAATTCTTTGAGTTTGACGAACCATGATCGACCAATAAGACTAAAGTGAGAATATTAAAATATGAAATTGGAGTTTGTAATGAAATTAGTGACAGTTCTGGAATCCGTCGCTTTCAAAAAATGTGTATATAATTTAGAAAGTTATATTGATGGATATTTTCGTCACAATATAATATAAATAATTATAAAATTTATTTAATATTTTAGCAAATCTTTTTCCTTCACTAATTCCATCGCCTAATATTAATTAAATTTGTGACCACTACTTCGTTACTAAATCCGTACGAAATAATTAGGCGCTAATAATTAGCGACGAATTAAATATTTCATTGCAAATCGATTGCTATATTATAAATCAAAAAATCATTTCTTAATTCTGCAACAAAATGGTTACCCCGTCGCAAATTCGTCGTTATATTTTGACGGAATATTGTTCATCGCTAATATCCATCGCTAAATGTTGTTTTGTTAGTAGTGCACACAACTCGCAATCAACATGTCTGTATCGGCTGTGTGGTTTCCACACTTATAGATGTTTTTCTCTCCATATTTATATTCTTGCTTCATTTATCCTGTACTATTTTGTATATAAAATCATATTTTTGTGTTTTCTTAGGATTCTTGAAGCGCTCCAATAGAAATATTTTTTCGATTGTCTTTACTACTGTATTTTATTACTTCAATTGTTTTGTACTTGAACTATTGTAAAACTATTCGAAATAGCTCACATATACCCTTAATCTATATTTCAGCTCAAAATTACCATTTTCATCTAACTATTGGACCACAATTACCCTTTTGTTTAACAGAAGAGTAATGTGGCATCCATGTGTGTACTAAAATGTCATATGGACTCACATGTGCACTCCAAACATACCCACTTCCACTTAGACGTTTAAAGTTCTACTTTCACTCTTTTTCCCCTCATTTCATTTCTTAAGAAACAGTTTCATAGGAGCCTTCATATCGAGGCTAGGGTTTCAAAGTACATACCATCTTTCTTCGCGGGTAGGGTTTCAATGTAGCTAGAATCCGTAGATATTTTTGGTCGTAGGTTAGTGAATCATTTTTCTTATTTTATTATACTAACAATTTCGAAGCACATAGTTATGGCTTGCAATTTGTATAATATGTTGGTATCGTAGATTACTGAATAAGTTACTTTTTCATTTGCGTTGAAATAGTAGTATATATATTCATGTGATTTAGGTTTGCTTGGTTTGTGCATTAGGATGAGTTCTGATTTTTGTAATATTTTTGGAATTTTGTTTTGTATATGGTTGTCCTTTTCTGATATGTTAGATTTAAGGGAAATTATTTGTTTGTTTGAGTTAAAATAATAATATTTGTAGAAAATATCTTATTTATAAACTCAATAATTCTTGCATCTTAATTCAAGTTCTCTTTATTCTATGTATATTTTTGTATTTTCTGCATATTGAAAATAAGTAGTGAAATTCTTATTTATAAAGGTAAATAATAAATTAAATTAGGAGTAGGAACCATAACTAATCCTAATAAATGAACCATTCTTATTCCAACTTTGACTTATTTTTGTCAACATTTTCCCGTAATTTAAAGTTGTATACTCTTCTCTCTTTCTTCTTGTCATTGTTGTTGTATTGAGAAACACTTCTCTTAAGTCTTCAATTTTTTTTTCTTCTCATTGTTATTGTATTGGTTGTGTAGTTCTCTTCAATTTTCCTTTTTTTTTTTTGGTTGTGTCGAGCACTCTCCAACTTTTAAGTGTTGGAGCACTTTCTCTCAAATGCACGACATTTTTTTCTTGATTGTTTTGGAGAACTTCTCCTCAACTTTGAAGTGTTGGAGCACTTCCTCTTTAACTCACGCTATTTTTCTCTTGATTGTGTTGGTGCACTTCTCTCCAACTTCCAAGGTTGATTCCCTTCCCACCAATTCCTTTTCTTTTGGTTGTTTATTTTGTTTTTGGTGCTGCAGTACTCTCCCTATCTCTCGTTGATGGCATTCTCACTAACTCTTTTTCTTTTTGTGTTTTTGTTTTTTTTGTTGGAGCACCCTCTCTCCAACTCTAGTTGTTGCCCTTTTCATTAATTCCTTTTTTAACAACCTTTCACCAACTTTTAATTAGAGAAGAGTTTATTCCTCTTGTCCCATTTGTGTCACGTTTGCTTGAATTTCATTAAAGTTGTAGCCATTTTGAAGGTGACAATTTTTTTTTTGCAATTAAAACACTTGGGTCTGAAACTTTTAAAACAATAATCATCCTCTGCGTGATTATTTTTCTTAAAGATACTACAATGTGGAAATTTATTCTTTGTGATTGATTCATTTGATTTTTTAGTAGTAAAATCCTCTACATATGTTTGTTTATTTTAAATTGTCCTTCTTTAATCAAATGCTTTCAAAGCGTTCACTAAATTATTGACAAATTTCTTTTACAGATCTTTAGTTTCCTCAAGTGAAGAAATCATGGACTCAATTCAGGCAAAGTTACAAGAACTATCTCAATAATAATTGTATCAAATTTTTTTCACCTAACAGTCTAATTTTGTTGGTAATTGATGTGAGTTTGCCAACATAATCTTTAATACCTTCCATTTCTCTCATATTTTGTATATGAAATTATCTTTTAAGGTTAAGAAATTATCTTAACATTGATTGCTTATTTGTCAAATAGTCATCCTTTAGAGAATTTCATATATTCATTGGAGTTTCACACTTCATAATTTTCGTGAAAATTTCTTTAGAGATTGAAAAATATAAATTATTTTATTTCTTTGAATTTTTTGTTTTTATCTTCATTATCTGAGCCAAAGTTGGATTGTCTGGTAGTAATGATGGTTCACCATATTTTCAACACTATCTCATAGACTCATTTATTGTAAATATGTCTTCATAGTCACAACTCATGATTAATAAATTTTTCCTTTGAACATTACAATAAATGAGTCTATGAGATAGTAATTTTCATGCGGCCCTGTAATATTTTTCTTTCTTCTACTATAGATTTCTAAAGTTAAAGGCATGTTTGATCATATTCTTTCTCTCTAATGTTAATGTTGTAAATCATGTGGGTCCTGTATGTTTTTTATTTCTTTATGTGTAAATACTAGTTCATTTCTGCATAGCAGTAAGGACTTGGCCTCAATTCCCTTTTTTTTTTCCTTATGGACCGTGCGTTCATATTTTTTCCTCTATTGTTTATGTTGTAATAAACATGTGGCCCCAATGTTTATTTTTTTTCTCTATTAAAGTATATATTTCAAAAATATAAGACCTGTTTGTTCATATTTTCTCTCAATATTGTTTATGTTGTAAAAGATGTGGCCCTTGTATGGTGTTCCTTCTTTTAAGTGTAGGGACTTTTTCATTTCTTCATTATAGTAAGGACTTGGTCTATATGTCTTCTTTGTTCCACACACACACACATTGTTTATGTTGTAATAAACATATGACCCCCTGTATATATTTTCTTATTTCCAGTACATATTTCTAAAGTGTAAGGCATGTTTCTTCATATTTTTTGCCTTTATTATTTATGTTGTAAAACATGTGGCCCATTTATGCTTTTTCTTTCTTTTAGTGTAAGGACTTGTTCGTTTCTGCATAGTAGTAAGGACTCGATCTCAATGCCCTCTTTCAGAAATGACTTACTTGTATATCAATATGCGTTGTGTTATCTGAATTTAATGTGTGGGGACCCCAATGTCCTTTTTGATTGTTTATTATTGCTTGTTTGTTCATATTTCACTCTATTGTTTATGTTATAATAAACATGTACTACTGATGTTTTTTTTCTCTCTTTTAGTACAAATTTTTAAAGTGTAATGGCTTATTTATTTAGCTCATTTGTATCTTATAGCAGTAAGAACTTGGTCCCCTTTGTCATAAATGTCTTATTTGCATGTGAATATGTATTGTGTATCTTTTCATTTATGTTTGAAATAAACCTTTAGCTCCTGTGTATTTTATAACAGTAAGGACTTGACCCCTTTTTTCATAAATATCTTATTTGTATGTGAGTATGTATTGGGTATCTTTTACATTTATGTTTGTTTACTTTTATCACTCTATTCTTTATGTTGTAATAAACATGTAGCTCCTAATATGTATCTTATTCATTTCTACTCATGTAACGACTAGTATACTATATATATAAGTAAAATTGTACTTTAAATAACTACTTAATATATTTTGAACACCTTGAACAACAAATTATGTACAACCCAGTGGTTCTTCGACACTACAAACTTGTGTGCAGGGGGTTGGGTGGCGCAAGTTTGATTCTTACCAACAACACTTAGTTCTTTATATAATTTATTTATATTTTAAAAGAGTCATTTTTAGTTACTTTTTAAATTGAAATAATCGTCAATAAATCTATTATTAGAAATAATTCAAAATTAATTTGATTTGATAGAATAATTTTTAATAAGATACAACTCATGAATTTAAGAAAACAAAATTAAAAATTTAGCAGCCAATCAGAATTTTAATTGATTTGACTTTTTTTTTTAATTAAAATTGTAAATAAAACTTATTTTTTATTTAATTCAAGTTAATAAACAACCCTGAAATTTTATATAAAATAGCAAAACGCAAAAAAAGGCTTGAAGACATTGAAATTTTTGTGGACTCTACAAAATAAGTTCAATTTGAGTTGAGACTCTGCAATTGTGTTTAGCTCAAATTATAATTTTTGGAAGCTAGTCAACCTTAAATCCTAGTCCACGCTTATATCAAGGTACGTAATTCCCTTAAAAGGCATCTTGAGTATCCCATAAATGTAACATCTCACAACTAAGAAGAACTCGAAAATAGTTCAAAATCTGAAAATAGTTACTTTCGGGAAGTATAAGGAAATCTGAAAATCTTTAAGTAAGCTAAAAGTGAGTTTTTGGCAAATTTCAAACAACTATAACTCCTAGCCTAGTGTACCTTAGGTGTAGTTCCAGATATAGTTGGAAAGCCTTGGGAATAACCTTTCCAACTCTTCAAAGTTTGCGCGATTCCGAGTTTGTATGAGCAAGTTATGTCTTTCGAAAGTTTGACTATTGGATTAAGGAAAGTCCAATCCGAATTTAGGAAGGAAAAATTTGTCTTTTTCTTACCTAATTATATTAATTCATTTTTAGGGATTCATTGGGGTAAAATAAGACTTTGTTCAGTTTAGAAAAATTTAGAATTCATGGTAGGTCTTGGAGAAAGGAGAAAAGAGGAGAAATCAATAAATTGCAAAGAACATTCAAACTTTGCGTGTGGAATTTGTCATGGGTGATACCTAAAAAGGTAAGTGAGATCATATAGTGTTGGGTTAGTTCACCCACGCGTCAATCATGCTTCAATTTAACGAATTTCAAGCACTTGAATTTTAAGAAAGTGCGTTCTTGAAGAACATTGTTGAATATTCCGTTGCGTTCCTGATGGATGTGTTGTTGTAGTTTCTTGATAATTTAAATCATGTTTCCGGGTGAATTTTTGAGTTAAATATATTGTATTTTGAGGGTACTAATGATCCTTAACATTTGGGGAACGAACCATGGAATTTTCGAGGGTTTAGAGATAAAAAAAACAAAGGAGGAAAGTCAGAGGTTTTCTGCGAAGGGCTTAGGGCGCCGCGCCTGCCAAAGAGCCACAAAAGTTCCTCTCAAATTTGGACTCTGGCACTTTGCGCCAGCCAGAGCGCCAGAGGAACCTCTCTGAAGTTTGATGGCTCCCCGCACCTCTCTATGTGCCGGGGATACTAAATCTCCCTATTCTTCCCCCCATCTTCCCGTACTAGTTCTTTATTGATGTACCAATGTTTCTTAGTTGATTCCAACACTCTAAGGTACATGTAACATCATGAAATCATCCATACACATGAGATCATGAACCTTGAATCCATAATCCAATTCAAGGAAAGTTAAGATCAAAGTCACGAGAAGTTAAGAGTTAAGTCCAAAAGTTAAAAAGCAAGTCAAAGTAAAGTTTATAAAGTTTTCAAGAGTCTTTAACAATGTTATAACTTTGTTTTTAAGACTCTAGTTTCAAGTTAAGTAAAGAGTAAAGAATTGAATTCATTTCTCAAAAGTTAATAAGGGAACTAAGTATTCCCTAAGAAGTTTGTAAACATTTTCACATTTAAACAAGAAGGGAAACAGACATTTCCAAAAGAGCCATTGAGCTAGTTTTTCAGTACAAAGGAAACAATGATTTTTAATAGAGCTTTTAAGGTAATTTTGAGCAACTATCTCAAATTGAGCACCGATATGTGGAGGTGAGTTCATATTACCTCAAGACCCCATAAACCGTGTAGCCATCATGGGCAGAGAAAGGATCATACTTTTTAGATGATTCCTTAGTGCTTTTTAGCATATACTAGTGGATCCACTTAGTGAGATCAGATTATATACCAATGGAAAGGTATAGAATGGTTCTTGGCAATGTGAGGTAAAGCATTGTACCATCACTAAGGCTAATAGTGATAGTTGTCGGCTAGAGAATCTCCCACATAAGTTATTATATTTTTATATACGTCAGGTTATTGTATTTTTACATACATTTATAGTCATGTGGTATTATTTTATATATACAGAGATGTCATCATGTATTTGAATATGCTTTTCTTTGTATTTTTCTACTTTAAACGACTTTATAATGAAATGATCTTAGTTCAGTTCAGTATTCATGAGTTAAGAAAAGTCAGGTGAGTGGTGAGTGTTTCTTTCAGAACCTCTGTCAAGTCGATGTTTGTAAGCATTCCAAACTCGAACATTCAATGTATTGATGCCAGTTTACCTGCATCATCTTATGATGAAGACGCAGGTAACCCAAATCAGCATCCAGTGCCTCGTTGATCCAACTTAAGCACTCAAAGTCTATTGGTGAGCCTCTTTGATTTACGGAGGACTTCTTTTATTTTGCTTTAAGTATTTTAGTATTAGGATGATTGGGGGTCTTGTCCTAACATCCCTCTTTGTATTAGAGGCTTCATAGATAGACAATTAGTAGTTCTATAGTCTTTACATGATCATTCATATGTAAAGACATAAGTTGTCATTTTGGCAAAGTTATATGTTTGATTCTGTTAACATTCCAAGTTTCATTAATAAGTTATTTGAGTAAGTGCATTTGACCATTGTAATAATTCTTAGAGTCTTCCTTTGATTTAATTAAGTAAGATCAAGGGTTCTCTTGGGGATCAACAATGGTCTTCGAGTGCCAGCCACTTCCGAGGTGTAGACTCGGGGCATGACAATAAACTATTGGATATTTTTAAAGATCAAGATCTCGAATGTTCTCTAAATTCATGTAATATTCATTGGTAAAATATGAATCATCCTAGTTCGAGGAATACGCCTCTAAAGGCCCTTAAATCATGAAAAAAATCTTAGAAGAGTAGAATAAAGGGATCAACAGAATCGTAGCCGCTATCTTAATCAATAAAGTTATGCTTCTACTTATTTTATTGTGATCACTATCTTATTTTCTGTCACTTTTAAATGTGTTTCAAATAAGGTTCGATATTGAATTCTTTTTCAATAATCTTGTTTAATTGTATTCTTTATTTTACATGACTCGTTGTTACTGCCCTCATTGCTTGAAGTGCAAAAATGATATCATTCTAAGTTGAATTGTCTCCCTTTTTCTCTTGTTTTTCTTCCTTCTAATCGCATTATATTAAACTAAAATATGCACATTAAAACAAAATATTATGTAGTTTAACTTTAAGATTTTTCGTACATTTGTTCACTAAGTAATTTAATTATGTATATTACGTAGTTTGATTAGAAGAATTTTAGTACACCCATTCGTCATTTTATAAATTGTTGTTGGACACCCTTTTGCAAAAGTTTTGGCTACACCACTGACTTGGTGCATATATGTGAGAACATGATAAATTATACTTGTCTTCAAAAATTATCAACAGGTTCGTGTTGGATTCTTCAAAGTAGTGCATTTTTGGAAAATGTGACACCACAACTAATGAGTCCGCACAACTTATAAAGCTATAGTTTATCACCTGGTTCTGTGGATTTCTGTATTCACGAATCTGAAACATCGTTAACCTCAGATAACAGGACACGTGAGGAGTACAAGAATGCCGTCTTCCGGGCAAAGGAACACATTGATTCAGGAGTTGTATTTCCAAATGTTTAAAGTCAACCATTCCCGAGAAGAACATTTGCTGATCCATTTGAAGTCTATATATGACATACATACAAGTAAGTCGTTTGTTATTCACGTATTCAGGTTGCTTCTGTGAAGTTACTATGTTTTCTTTTCTGTGTCACACTAGAGGCTGTACATTAGTTGTATCAAGTCCATAAACTTTGACGCGTGTGAAGAAAGTAAGAGATTGTTCTGCTCCCTTTTTGTCTATTTCACACATTTTTTTGGTTTTTGAGAGTTTGTAATGTTCAAAATTTACCCAAAAGAAAAGAAAAACAAGAGCGATTCCCAATTATTGATATACTTAGATGGTCATTTGTGACGTCGGTGTTTGTCTTGATGCATCTCATTCTGTTTCTGATAGTGATGTCTAGTCCAGCTCGACTAGTTCATTGGGTACCTTGCTACCTTCTATGTACTCCCTTAAAAGGCTACAACCAATCGGAAAGCTGGCTCATGGGATGCACTGCAGGCTGCATTGCCTTTTAAGACCATTTGTGGAGCAAAGGTTACACTCTAGACTTAGTCATTCATCTTTGATGGAAATGTTACAAATTGGAAATAATTTGTTCTCAATCAAACGAGCCTATCTATTTGTCTTAATACTACAAGGATGCAAGTCCAAGTTTCATTCATTTCTAGATTTAACATGCCGCTAAAAATTTGTGCACTATTCTATTATTGGAATAATACATAAATATGTCCTATAACCTGGATTCGAAGAACATTTATGCCCTTCAACTTTGGGTGTGCACAAGTAGACACTTAAACTTGTATAAAGTTGAACAAATAGACAAACATGTCCGACATGTCATCCTACATATCATTTTTTGTTCTACGTGGTGTCTTACGTGTATTGTTTCATGTAGTATTCATGTATTTTTTTTATTTAAAGTTGTATAGTTAAAGTGTTTGTTTGTGCATTATGAAAGTTGGAGGTCAGCGTTAAAATTTGAAGTCAATTTACGGTCCAATATATGTATTATGCTTTAAATATTTCTAATCATGTTCTTTGTTCATGTATGATCCAGGTTAACGTGGTGGAGTTGATTGATCAACTAGAAGTGGGTCGGAGAGGGCCTTACATGGTCATAGGATTAGCTCTAAGGACGATTATATTCATGAACGGATCTCATTACGACACAATGTATGCATACACAAATGCAAGAAAATATCAAGAATGGGTTGCACATCTCCAGTCGCAGACTCGAATTGTCAATGATAGTGATCCTAATGAGAGGCAGATAGAATGTGAAAATAAAGTAGCACATTGACTTGGCCGAATCATTTTTGTTAAGGGAAGATCATCAGTATTTAAGATAAATGGTTATGTGCCAAATGTTTAATGTTATCTTGTTCGCTCTTTTATATATATTTATCCTACTAATAAAGCATATGTGTTTGGCACATGTGTACCGAATTAATTAAATTACTAAACAAATATTTTGTAAGTCTAGCAAATAACAATGCTGAATAATGGTGAGCCTTTAGGATAAACATCAGCAAGCTGCTTTGCAATGGGCAAATAATGAGTGGCAACCAATCCAAGCATGATCTTTTTGCAAATAAAATGACAGTCAATGTCGATGCGTGTTGTACGTTAACGGAATACTTGATTATCTGCAATTTGAAGAGCAGATTTGCTGTCACAATGAATAGAAACAGGGCGAGATACAGGCACTCAGCCTGAGCTGAGCTCCTATATATGGTAGATTGTTTCTTCGATTTCCACGAGATCAAAGATTCTCCAAAATTCACCACGAAACATGTAATTGATCTCCTAGTATTGGGACAAGAACCCCAATCTGCATCGCAAAATACCTCCAACTTTGGAGCACTAGCAGCCGACAAAAAATGCATAAGCCTGGAGAGTTCACATATCTGACCACCCTGATAGTTGCATTCATGTTAGAAGTTTTGGGACTCTGCATGAATTGACTAAGCCTTTGCACCGCAAAAGACACATCAGGCCTTGTGTTTGTCAAATAAAGCTATAACCCTACAAGTCTTTGATAGCCACGTAGATCATCTATCTGAGATAACAATACCAGTAAAATTCCTTGCGAATTCATTAGCAAGAAAAAACTTAAGTTCACCTAAATACTTAATCTTGAAGGCTCCCTGAAGCGTGTTCTTTGTATTTTGAACTAAGACAAGGCTAGTTCCAGTAATAAGGAGGAGATCATCCACATATATTAGAAGAACGACCATGCCTTCAAATGATTTCTTGGTAAAAAAGGAGTAATCTACATGACTTTGAACAAAAACAGATTAACCAAGGTTATTGTAAGTTTTTTATTCCATGGTCTAGAGGCTTGCTTAAGTCCATACAGTGATTTAAGTAGCCTACAGACATGTGAAGGACCTGTAGTGTGATTAATTGCTTAAGTTAACACAGGATCAATCATCTCAACATGAGGTATAACATCCACATTTTCCTCATGTAAAGTACTAGATACGTCCTCATCAACATCAACTACGGACTCAATATTTATAGGCAAGGTGTCGGTTGCTTTATCGAGAGAATTGGTCTCTTTTTCTTCATCCAAATTAAACTGCATATTAGGCAGTTGAATGATATCTGGTTGTGTAGAAACATGATGTACACTGTTGGATCCTGAAAAAGGAATATGTCTTTATGAAAGATGATATCCCTAATCACAAAAGCTCTCCTTTGCACAAGGTCAGATAATTTGTATCCCTACTAAGTTGATTGCCCTTTCAGCAAACTTATCTTGCTTAGGCAAGGTTGTGGCATGACAAAGGCACCCAATGGATCTCATATACGATAAGTCAGGATCTTTACCATAGAGCATTTGATATGGTGATTAATTTTCCAAAACTATAGAGGGTGTTCTATTTATCACACGATCCCTTGAAATCTTAGTGCGCTAGCTATTTCAAGAATGTGTCTATGCCTTCGTTCAATCACCCGTTTGTGTTGTGGTGTGTATGGACAAGATCTTTTGTGGACAATGCCAAGGCTAATAAATAACATCAGACTCAGGATGTAACAGAAAACCATGTCCATCTAGAGTAATCATTAGAAGAAGTAAGGAAAAATCTCATACCATCGTTAGTAAGTAGACGCTTTATAAGGTCCCCAAACATCCATATGTATCAGATAAAAAGATTCAACTGCTTTATTACTATTGAAGGGAAATGGAACTCTTGTCTGCCTGGACAATGGACAAATATCAGAATGATTTAAAGTGAAGTCTTTACAATCAAATTTGTTCATCTTACTAAGTACTGACATTGTAACATAGCCCATTCTCTTATGCCAAATATATCTGCTAAAGTGGTATCCTTCAATCCTCCCATTATCTTCACATTGTTAACTGAATCTGTTGTTAGTGGTGAACTCAGCACATACAAGCCTTCTTCCTCCCTACTAATGTCCTTCACCTTTCCAGTGTGGAGGTCCCGGAAGATAAGAAAATCGGGGAAGAAACTCACACAATATTTCAAATCTTTTGCTATCTTCGATACGAACGACAAATTAAATTTGAAGTTTGGAATACATAGTACACCCTGTATCACTTCACCTCCTTTCAGTTTACAACTCCCTGTCTGGGACACACGTGTTTAGTCTCCATTAGGTAATTGGACCCTTCATGATTGATATGTTTGTCCATCAATTTGTAACAATCCTTCATCTCTAGTAATATGATTCGTGGCCCATATATCCACGATCTAATTCAGTGTATCAAGGACCATAGAAAAAGAGTTACTTGCTAAGTGTGCACTAGCCTCATTTATAGATGTCTTGTTGAGCATTTTGATGATTAGGTGATATTGATCACGCGTAAAAAATATTGTGCATTGACCCTGAGCAGATTTAATAGTGCCTATGCTGATTTCCATTCCATCCTCATCAGTTCTCTTAACCATGTTAACTCTGTTCTTTCCTTTAAAATCTGTTGGATAGCCTACAAAATGATAGCAACTATCCTCCAAACAAACAAATCCAAATCCCTTAATATGCTAACACTACCACTAAATAAGTAAAGCATATAGACACGGATAGAACACAAGGCTTTAGGAGCCAAAATGACAGTGAGAACAATTCATGCTAAGCTCAAAAAAAAAATAATCACAGACATCAAGAAAAGATTACCAAGCAGTGAGTTAATTTTCACGGAGCATTTAGCTTAAAGAATAACAGCACGGCTAAATGGGTAAGTCGGGAAATTCGAATGTCACATACAATAGAGAAGTGAACACAAAATGAAAAAACAAACGTCCAAAAATTTGACATTTACATCCTGACAAGAAACAGATCTGAAGCTGAATGGAGGACCATGCAGATCACTTACAAAGGGAGGCTATCTATTTTAAAATTTAAAGATATAAATCATGGGTTATCTTAGGAGACATAAAAATCAATCTTATAAACTGAGAACAATAAGTTAGATTTTACGAGAGGTCAACGTAGTTGAGAAGGTCAGGACCAAAGGAACACACGCAGACATTAGAGAAAACAGGTCAATAGCTAACACAGTCGAAACCAAATGAACGCCAAACTATTCCAAACAGAATGAGACAAAGATTTATCCAGGTTTCATAAGGTAGTTTCGAGACTTCAAATAAAAGGAAGTCCTAAGTAATAAAATAGATTGGAAACAAAAGAGCATGAAGATCATTCGAGCTATTCAAACAAGTTTCATAGCAGGTGCAATATCGGGTAGAAATTGTTACCAATCTGTGTTATAAACTCAGAAATTACTGGTTCTAATAAATCATACAGAAACACGAAGTATCTGAGAATTTTTTATAACCAGTAAATAAGATGAACAGAGATAAAATAATTTAATCTGTAAAAACGTACCAGAATCTGGAATACTCTTATTGAAATTTTCGGAAGAAAATCAAGTCCACTGAATTCACATTGTCCCCTTAAGGAAATTATTCCCCTCTAGTATCCGAGGTTTGATTTGGAATATAACCTCCCAGTGTAAAATGATTTTAATCAGTAGAGTATAGATACCAAAAACTCTACTGTCAGCGAATCAATCCACAGCAGGAAAGTACACGAAGAAAATGTGATTTTAAGAAGAAGGAAGATCAGAAAATTCGTAGGAAATATTCTGAAGACTGAATGGTATTTATAGGCAAGAATATATTCTGGAAGGTTGCAACCCTTTCAGAATTAACACGACCATTAATGAAAGGTTGCAAACTTTCAAATGGTATTGACTGTTCCTGAAAGTTGCAACCTTTCAGAACAGTCATGGCGGGAAATTTTGAATATAACAGAAATTTAAAACGGGTCACTCGCGGATCCGAGTCGGGTCGGGTTTTAACTAAAAAGTTGAAAACATTTCGGTTATCAACTAATTTATTGAAAATAATTTTTGGCCATTTAAATTAATTAATAAATAATTAAAATAAATTTTGTCCAAAAAATTATCTCTCGATCATTTGCCAAAGCCGAAGCCGAAGCCGAAGCGAGCGAGCGACGACGACGACGGCGCGAGGGGGGTCCCTCTTTCCAACCCTTTTAACAATTAATAGGAGTGTTTATTTATTTAAACTCTCCTATTTTCCTTTCCATTACCGATGAGGGACTATTGCCTTTTTCAATAAAGCATTAGAGGACTTTTCAAGTTCCCAACCTTTCAAGTTTTAAACCTTTCAAATTCCTCTCCTTCCCTCTATTTCCCATCAATTCTTGCTACATACCCAACAATCCCCCACATTGATGGGGAATAGTTATAACATAGGAATGCACGGACAATTGTGTACTTTACAAGCAAGGATTAATTGCATCTGGATAAGTAGGTTTCCCCTTGGACTTTCCGTAGTGAACATATGTCGGATATACTCGGTCAATCGGTAGATGTGATATCTTTGAACCGTCGAACTTTGGTGTATAACTAGACAACCATATGTCACACAATTAACCCTTTACTGTTTATGATTCTTACGGTTGTGTTCGTTTCAGCCATGAACACCTCCTGGTTTCATGAGTGTATAGAGAATAGGCTTTTGACATAAATTCTCTTTGAAGCGGCTTCCACTTCACACTCACATAGGTGATTTCTAACCGTGTCATCTCGTAGATACACTATTTGGTCAAATCTACCAAACTTAGCAAATCATTAAAAACTTTAAGCTTTATTACCTCATTAACAAGCCTTAAAGTCTTAACCTTTTCCTGAACATTGTCTTCATCATGAGAATGGATTGAGTTATTTGACAATGTCGAACCGTCAGCCACAACTTTGTTTTTCTCCTTGAATCTAGCTCTTGGGATCTCCAGTCTGCTAGATAGAGTTACCGTCATGCTGACTTGTCCTAAGCCGTAAACCCATTCCCTTAGATGATCTTTCAACTGCCTCTCTCACTAGGCCTTTCGTTAGTGGATCTGACACATTATCGCTTGACTTTACATAGTCAATTGTGATAATTCCACTAGAGAGCAGTTGTCTTATGGTGTTATGTCTACGTCGTATATGACGAGACTTCCCGTTGTACATAACGCTCCCTGCCCTACCTATTGCTGCTTGACTATCGCAATGTATGCAAATTGGTCCGACAGGTTTGGGCCAGAATGGAATATCCTCTAGGAAATTCCGGAGCCATTCTGCTTCTTCACCAGCCTTATCCAAAGCAATGAATTCAGATTCCATTGTGGAGCGAGCAATACATGTCTGTTTGGAAGATTTCCAAGAGACAGCTCCTCCACCAAGTATGAATACATAACCACTCGTGGATTTTACATCATTTGACCCGGTGATCCAATTTGCATCACTATATCCTTCAATCACAGCAGGATATTTATTATAATGCAAAGCATAATGTTGTGTCCATTTTAGATAACCCAACACACGTTTCATAGCCATCCAGTGAGTTTGATTCGGATTACTAGTGTACCGACTCAGTTTACTAATAGCACATGCTATATCTGGTCGTGTGCAATTCATAATATACATCAAACTTCCCAACACTCTGGCATATTCCAATTGAGAGTCACTTTGACCTTCATTCTTTTTAAATGTACAACTTAAATCAATTGGAGTTTTGACTACATTGAAATTCAAGTAATTGAACTTATCCAATACTTTTTCAATATAATGAGATTGAGATAATGCTAGTCCCTGGGGAGTTTTGATAATCCTGACCCCTAAGATCAAATCAGCAACTCCTAAGTCTTTCATATCGAACTTGTTGGACAACATGCGCTTAATAGCATTTATATCATCAATTTCTTTACTCATTATCAACATGTCATCAACATACAAACAAACAATGACTTCATGATTCATAACATTTTTGATGTAAACACATTTATCACATTCGTTAATCTTGAATCCATTTGTCAACATTACTTGATCAAATTTAGCATGCCATTGTTTGGGTGCTTGCTTGAGTCCATAAAGTGACTTCACAAGTCTGCACACTTTCTTTTCTTTACCAGGAACTATAAACCCTTCAGGTTGTTCCATGTAAATTTCTTCCTCTAACTCTCCATTTAAGAAGGCTGTCTTTACATCCATTTGGTGAATTTTAAGATCATGGACTGCTGCAAGTGCTATTAACATCCTAATTGATGTTATCCTTGTTACTGGAGAATATGTGTCAAAGTAGTCCAGACCTTCCTTTTGTCTGTACCCTTTGACTACCAGTCTAGCCTTGTATTTGTCAATAGTCCCATCAGGTTTCATTTTCCTTTTAAAGATCCATTTTGATCCTAAAGGTTTATTTCCTGGAGGAAGATCAGTCAATTCCCAAGTGTGATTGCTTAAAATTGATTCAATCTCACTATTGACTGCTTCTTTCCAATAAGTTGACTCTGACGAAGACATAGCTGCTTTAAATGTTTGAGGCTCATTTTCAAGCAATAGTGCTACAAAATCTGGTCCGAAAGAAACAGATTTCCGTTGTCGAGTACTTCGCCTAGGTTCCTCACTAGTTAGAATATTTTCCATTGATTCTTCTCGTGGTCGTTTAGATCTTTCACTTGTTGACTCACTTTCAGTTTTATACGGATAAATGTTTTCAAAAAATTCTGCATTATCTGATTCAATTATCGTATAATCATGAATCTCAGGATTATCAGATTTGTGAACCAAAAATCGACAGGCTTTACTATTCACAGCATATCCAATAAAGACACAATCTATTGTTTTGGGTCCAATTTTAACCCTCTTAGGTAAAGGAACCTCTACCTTGGCTAAACACCCCCACACTTTAAAATATTTCAAGTTGGGTTTTCTGCCTTTCCACAACTCATATGGAATTGATTGTGTTTTTCGATGGGGTACTCTATTGAGTATTTTATTAGCTGTAAGAATGGCTTCCCCCCAAAGATTTCGCGGTGAACCAGAATTGATCATTAAGGCATTCATCATTTCCTTTAATGTTCTGTTCTTCCGTTCTGCCAAACCATTTGACTGTGGTGTATAAGGTGCAGTAGTTTGATGAATAATACCATATTCCAAACATATCTCTGCAAAAGGAGATTCATATTCTCCACCCCTATCACTCCGAATCATTTTTATCTTTAGATTCAATTGGTTTTCCACTTCATTTTTGTATTGCTTAAATGCATCAATTGCTTCATCCTTACTATTAAGCAAGTATATATAACAAAATCGAGTGCAGTCATCAATAAAAGTTATAAAATACTTTTTTCCACCACGAGATGGTGTTGACTTCATATCGCATATATCTGTGTGAATTAAGTATAAAGTTTTAGAATTTCTTTCAACAGACTTGTAAGGATGTTTAACAAACTTACTTTCCACACAAATTTCACATTTCGACTTATCGCATTTAAAATCAGGCAATACTTCTAAACTAACCAATTTTCGCAAGGCTTTGTAATTAACATGTCCCAAACGGGCATGCCATAAATCATTTAACTCCAATAAGTAAACAGAAGCAGAATTTTTATTGATACTGTCAATAACCATTACATTTAGTTTGAAAAGACCCTCATTGAGATAGCCCTTTCCTATGTACATTTCATTCTTACTTATTACAGCTTTATCACTAACTAGGACACACTTAAACCCGTTCTTAACGAGTAGTGCAGCAGAAACTAAATTCTTCCTAATAGTAGGGACATGCAGAACATTGTTTAAAGTCAACACTTTGCCGGATGTCATTTTTAACATTACTTTGCCAGTTCCTGCAATCCTTGCTGATGCTGTGTTTCCCATGAATAAATCTTCATCGTACTCAGCAGGAGTGTACGTTGCAAAGGCTTCTTTTGCAGAGCAAATATGTCTAGTAGCACCAGAGTCGAGAAACCACTCCTTGGGATTTCCAACTAAGTTACATTCTGATATCATTGCACACAAGTCATCTGCATCTTCCATCTTTTCCACGATGTTTGCTTGACTTTTGCCTTTGCCTTTGTTTTTGTCCTTTCTTGGAGCATGACAATCAGAAGATCTATGACCAGCCTTGCCACAATTATAACAGTTGCCTTTGAATTTCTTCTTGGCCTGTTCTGACTTCTGCCCGTTGGACTTCTTTCTCTTTTTGTCTTTGGTAGGAGCTTCTTCAACAATATTAACTCCAATGATTGTTGAACTCTTACGCGACTTCTTTTCGGCATTTCTGTTATCTTCCTCAATCTTGAGACGAATCACAAGATCTTCAAGCTTCATTTCTTTACGCTTGTGCTTTAGATAATTCTTGAAATCATTCCACGAAGGAGGCAACTTCTCGATCATTGCAGCCACTTGAAAAGCTTCATTTACTACCATATCTTCAGCAATCAGATCATGGAGAATAAGTTGAAGTTCCTGCACTTGTGATCCAACAGTTTTACTATCTGTCATTTTATAGTCTAAAAACTTTGCGACCACAAACTTTTTCAAGCATGCATCTTCTGTCTTATATTTCTTCTCAAGTGCATTCCACAACTCTTTTGAAGTTGTTATTGCACTATAGACATTATATAAGTCATCCTCTAAAGCACTCAAAATGTAACCTTTACATAGGAAGTCTGACTGTTTCCATGCTTCTACAATCATAAACTTTTCCCTGTCTGGCATATCATCAGCAGGGACTGGAGTATCTTCATTTGTAAATTTCTGCAGACCAAGAGTGGTAAGCCAGAAAAATACTCGTTGCTGCCATCCTTTGAAATTCACACCTGTGAATTTACCCGGTTTCTCTGCTTGTGATACAAGAGGTCGGGTTGGTGCAGCAACAGCCACTGTCACACCAGTGTTTTCCATTTCAGATAAACAAAACTGATACAATATAAGTAAGCAATAAATTATAATTGCAGACTTAAAGGAGTATAAAATCACAAAGATTTTTGTCTCCACCAGAAACACAGATTTAGATAATTTCCTTAAGATTGTTACCAATCTGTGTTATAAACTCAGAAATTACTGGTTCTAATAAATCATACAGAAACACGAAGTATCTGAGAATTTTTTATAACCAGTAAATAAGATGAACAGAGATAAAATAATTTAATCTGTAAAAACGTACCAGAATCTGGAATACTCTTATTGAAATTTTTGGAAGAAAATCAAGTCCACTGAATTCACAGTGTCCCCTTAAGGAAATTATTCCCCTCTAGTATCCGAGGTTTGATTTGGAATATAACCTCCCAGTGTAAAATGATTTTAATCAGTAGAGTATAGATACCAAAAACTCTACTGTCAGCGAATCAATCCACAGCAGGAAAGTACACGAAGAAAATGTGATTTTAAGAAGAAGGAAGATCAGAAAATTCGTAGGAAATATTCTGAAGACTGAATGGTATTTATAGGCAAGAATATATTCTGGAAGGTTGCAACCCTTTCAGAATTAACACGACCATTAATGAAAGGTTGCAAACTTTCAAATGGTATTGACTGTTCCTGAAAGTTGCAACCTTTCAGAACAGTCATGGCGGGAAATTTTGAATATAACAGAAATTTAAAACGGGTCACTCGCGGATCCGAGTCGGGTCGGGTTTTAACTAAAAAGTTGAAAACATTTCGGTTATCAACTAATTTATTGAAAATAATTTTTGGCCATTTAAATTAATTAATAAATAATTAAAATAAATTTTGTCCAAAAAATTATCTCTCGATCATTTGCCAAAGCCGAAGCCGAAGCCGAAGCGAGCGAGCGACGACGACGACGGCGCGAGGGGGGTCCCTCTTTCCAACCCTTTTAACAATTAATAGGAGTGTTTATTTATTTAAACTCTCCTATTTTCCTTTCCATTACCGATGAGGGACTATTGCCTTTTTCAATAAAGCATTAGAGGACTTTTCAAGTTCCCAACCTTTAAAGTTTTAAACCTTTCAAATTCCTCTCCTTCCCTCTATTTCCCATCAATTCTTGCTACATACCCAACAGAAATTAGTCAAGATAAAATCATATTAGTGAAAATTAGGTATATAACACTTTTCAGCGAAAATGCACAAGTACCCCCTCAACCTATGCCCGAAATCCCAGATACACATTTATAATATAATAAGATCCTCCCCCTGAACTTATTTTATAAGTAATTTTTTACCCCTTTCGGCCTACGTGGCACTAGCTAGAAAAAAAAGTCAAGCAGCATTGGGCTCACAAAATAGTGCCACGTAGGACGAAAAGGGCTAGAAAATCATTAAAAAAAAAATTTAGGGGGATAATAGGACCTTAGTATAGTATAAGTGTGTCTCTGAGATTTCGGATATAGGTTGAGGGGGTATTTGTGCATTATCACCATTTTTATAGTAATATTCTCAAGCGATAACATTATAGTTTGTCTTTCAATATATAATATTTAATATCTCAAGTTATAGCATATTATTATAAATTAAATGATGATTTTAAATAATTGAAAATATTTGTTTTTAAAAAAAATTAAAAAGAAAAATATCGATTTGGTTCCTTAAAACGCTCAATTTAGTTACCTTAAAACTGATTAGCACATATTAAGGAATTGAAAAGATCATATTACTTAGTTACCTTAAAATGCTCAACTTATTTGAAATAATATTAAATTGTGATTTGATTCCTTAAAACTCTCAATTAAAACGAATCACATTAAAACCTATTTTTTCATCTATCACGTTTCTCTCTCCTGTTTGCATATTTCATTTTCGTTTTTTTAGTGATTGAAGATATTTAATGTTGAAAAAAGTGATTTGTTGTGATGGACAAAAACATATCCATAATAATTAAACATGATGGAAGGTGGAATCCATCAGGTTTGTATTTAATATAGTTTGTTGGTTTGTTTATGGTAATTTCTTTAATGTACAGATTATTGTGTTTTGGTAGATACCATATTTGCAATAGCATGAAATAGTATAAACATCTTAGTCTTAATAAAATTGAAGATTCAATTAAAACATGTTTTCTAAAAAATTGAAAAATTAATAATCATGAGTTAATTTTCTAATAAAAAAAAGGCAATGAAATTGATTTTACATTGTGTTTAGTAGTTAATAAAGAAAAAATTATTTATAACGTTGTGGATCATTGTTGTATGACATTTGTATTAAATGTGTATGAAGAATTATTATTTTGTATGTTTTTGGATGATGGAATTTTTTTAATATGAAGTATTTTTTGAATAACATTTTTTGTACGTTACATGGTGGAAAAAGCTTTATTAAGTGTGTATGAAGTGTATCTGAATTATGTATCATGTTAGTAGTTAGTATGTTTTGAATAGTTGTTTCTGTATGGTTGAAGATGGGAAAAGTTTTATCAAGTGTGTATGAAATCTGAATTCTTTTCGCAGTTAGTATATTTCGATGAACAATTTCAATATGGCATGTGATGATGCACGTTTTATTAAGTGTGCATGAAATTTGAATTTTTTTTTGTATGAAGTATATTTTTAAGGGTAACTTCGGTATTGTAGAGGTTGATGAAAGTACATGGGATATACCATGTTAAATTTTAGTGCCTAAATTGATGTCATCTGGTCCAGGTAGATTAGCGGAAAAATCAAAACTTGAACGTTTGAAGAGGTTTTCTGATGTGAAGTTCAAAAGGTCAAAAATAACTTGTAGTGGATGTCGTCAAGTTGGACACAATAGGAAGACATGTTCAAATTATCATGGGCAAAAAGATGGAAATGAGCCTAAAATACCCTCGAAGTATTGGAAATGGTACAAAATTACCCTCCGTCCACCTATTGGCTCCAAAATACCCTCCCCACCTACCTATTGGCTCCAAAATACCCTTGTCATCCATCTTTGGGTTAAAAATTGACCACTAATTTAACGGTTTTAGATTTAAACAATTTAACTATTTTTAAAATATATGGCATTCAACTTTTGTTATAATTTAACTTATTAGTATAATTTATAAATCAATTCATTTTCCACCCATTACTAAAAAATGACCAAAATAACATACTCGTTTTACTTTTTTTGAAAGCCATCACCAATAGGTCATGAACCTATGGCATGGGAGGGTTAGGCTGGAAAAATAACCTACTCTATCACTAGTAGGCCGTGAGCCCTGGGGCGGGGCGGGGTTTGCTAGAAAAATAACTTACTCTATTCAAGTTCGGCAAAAAAAAAATTTAAAAAATACTTTTTTCTGAATTCTCATTTTATCGTTAAAAGTCTTAAAGGTATAATTCGTAGGTCACATCTATATAGATCTATGATTTATTTTACAACATAATTTTAAATTTATTCTTTTTTATCAATCAATTAAAACAATGAACAGTTGACTTAATGTTAATTTCATTGCAATAATGGGCTAATTTGTAAGAAGTGAATCAATCATTGAATTTTTCAAAACTTACCAGCATAAGAAATGTTACTGAACTAGCATCGAAGAGAAGACAATGCAGTACTTATTATAGTCAAACATGGAAACAAAGTTAAAAACAGAAAATGACTTGCAGGGAAGTGGTTGATTTATAAATTATACTGATAAGTTATATTATACGGGAAAATGCACAAGTACCCCCTCAATCTATGCCCGAAATCTCAGAGACACACTTATACTATACATGTCACGACCCAAAAGGGGTCTTGAATGGCACCCACACTTATCTTCCTAGGTGAGCGAACCAACAAATCTAAACCCCAACATTTACCAGTATATCAATTATGAATAGTACAAATAATGCGGAAGATCCAAAACTCATTAACGAAATCAATTAAATAACTTCTAAAGTTTAATACTTATTATTCCCAAAATCTGGAAGTCATCACACCAAGAACATCTATCCTCGAATTTATAAATCTAAGAGTATTTATGAAGCTAAAATAAGTAAAAGAGATGGTCCATGTCCGAACTTCAAGACATCAAGACGTGAAGGAGAGAATCCAGTCCGAGCTAGGAATAATAGCTCACCCTGAAATCTGATATGCTAGAGACTGGCTAAAGTTGCGGACGAGTCAAAGTCGATGACACGTTTGCTACACTCCACAAATAACAGAGAAGAAAATTACAAGTAGGGGTCAGTACAAGGAACACGTACTGAGCAGGTATCATCGGCCAACTCAAAATAGAAAGCAATATATACTGAATAATAATATTAAATCAACCACAATACTTAACAGGTGACAATCAACAAGTACAAGAACCATTGGCAACAACACCAAGCACACCTATGAGAACTCAAGCCTCCACACCATACTCATTTGGGAAATAGGTTCTTCGAATTTTAGTATATTAACATAATTCAAGATTACTTCTCTTTATTATTATCGTGTCGGTACGTGACACTCAAATCCCCTAATACTACCATGTCAGAACGTGTCACTCCGATTCCCTAATACTACCGTGTCGGAACGTGACACTCCGATCCCCTAATACTACCGTGTCGGAACGTGACACTCCGATCCCCTAATACTACCGTGTCGGTACGTGACACTCCGATCCCCTAATACTACCGTGTCGGAATGTGACACTCCGATCCCCTAATACTACCGTGTCGGAACGTGACACTCCGATCCATTTATCTCATTATTTTAGTTCATCAAGCCTTCTTTATGTCAAGGCGTCATCTTAATAGAAGATTGAAGATTCAACAGTCTCATCATTCTAACCACCACAATTATACGATCACAACATACAAACACACAATCAAGCATATAGAAGACTTTAACAATACCACCCAATACATATCAATCGCTATTTAGAGTTTATATATCACATAGAAATAAACCATAACCTACCTCCACCGAAGAATCGTAATTAAGCAAGCTATATCCCCAATGCCTTTGCTTTCCTCTTCGTTCTCTCTCTCTCGCTCGTTCCCCCTTTCTGTTCTTTTTCTTTTTTTTTTCTTCTGCAGATTCTTTTTCTTCTACCCTAATTATCATATAATTCATTATGATAAAAGTAACCCACTATTTATTTCCCTATTATATTCTTTAACCCCCAAGTAAATAAATTATTAAACTTACCCCACTAATTTTATAATTATAATCATGAATAGTCCAAAACACCTTTTTAAAACTTTTAGCGGAAGTCTGACCAAATTGGGTTTACGCAGCTTGTGACGGTCCGTCGTATCTATGATGGTCCGTCCTGCAGATCCGTCACAAAGTTCAGAGAGTTAAAATTAGTAGTGAGGCTACGCAGCTTGTGACGGTCCGTCGTATCTACGACGGTCCGTGCTGCAGTTCCGTCGTGAAGTTCAGAGAGTTGATCCCAAAACGAAGACCCTCGACGGTCCGTCGTGACCATGACGGTCCATCGCGTGATTCGTCGACCCAGTCAGTTATTATCAAAAATAATTCTACTGCTCGAATCGACTAAACAGGTTGTTACAATAGATACCAATTTACCCATCGTTCGTCCTCGAACGATCACAGGAAGAAAAACAAGGGCGAGAAAGAGTACCTGAATCTGTAAAAAGATGTGGGTATCTTCCTTGCATATCAGCCTCATTCTCCCAAGTGCACTCTTCAACTGGCCGATTCTTCCACTGAACCTTGATAGATGCAATATCCTTTGATCTGAACTTGCAGACCTCTCTATCTAAAATAGCAACATGCTCCTCCTCATAAGACAAATTCTCATCAAGAAGAACTGAATCCCAACGAATAATGTAGTTTCCATCCCATGGTATTTTTTCAGCATAGACACATGAAATACCGGGTGCACTCCTATGAGTCCTGGAGGCAATGCCAATTCATAAGCCACCTCCCCACGCGTTTCAGAACTTCAAATGGACCAATATACCTCGGACTAAGCTTACCTCGCTTACCAAACCGCATCACCCCTTTCATGGGTGAAACCTTCAGCAAGACTTGTTCACCTTCCATAAAATCCAAGTCCCTAACCTTTCGATCTGCATATTCTTTCTGCCTGTTCTGAGCTGCTAGAAGCTTCTCCTGAATGAATTTTACTTTATCTAACGATTCCCTCAAAAGGTCGGTACCCCATGGTCTCACCTCAAATGCATCAAATCAACCAATGGGAGACCTACATCTCCTCCCATACAGTGCCTCAAATGGGGCCATATGAATACTTGAGTGATAGCTATTATTTTATGAAAACTCTGCTAAGTGTAAGAAGTTATCCCAATAACCACCAAATTCTATCACACATGCACGAAGCATATCCTCCAACACCTGAATCGTTCGCTCAGACTGTCTATCTGTCTGAGGGTGAAATGCAGTACTAAGATCCAACCTATTACCTAATTAAGCATGCAATGTTCTCCAAAACTTATAAGTAAATTGCGTACCTCTATCTGATATGATGGAAAGTGGAACTCCATGCAATCGAACAATTTCTGAGATATAGAGTTTGGCTAACTTATCTGCATTGTAAGTCACCTTGACCGGAATGAAGTGAGCAGACTTAGTTAATCTGTCAACAATTACCCAAATAGAATCAAACTTACCCAATGTCTTTGGAAGACCAACCACTAAATTCATTGCAACTCTTTCCCATTTCCATTCAGGAATGGGCATTCTCTGAAGTGTTCCTCCGGGCCTCTGGTGTTCATACTTTACCTGCTGACAATTCGGGCATTGGGCAACAAAATCAACAATGTCACGCTTCATTCTACTCCACCAAAAATGTTGCTTTAGGTCACGATACATCTTGGTTGCACCAGGATGTATAGAATACCTTGAACTATGAGCCTCTATAAGAATAGTGTGAATCAAATCATCCACACGGGGCACACATACCCTTCCCTTAATTCTCAAAATGCCTTCCTCATCAATTATTGCCTCTTTAGCCTCTCCTCGCAATACCATATCTCAAATTCGGCTCAGCTTCTCATCAGTAAACTGCTTTCCCTTAATCTTGTCAAGAAAAGAAGATCTTGCCTCCATACAGGCCAAAAATCCTCATTTCTCTAGTACTTCCAGCCTCATAAAGTCATTAGCCAGAGTCTGAACCTCTCTAGCCAAAGGGCGTCTAGAAACCTGTAAGTGGGCTAAACTTCCCAAGCTCCCTGCTTTTCTACTTAAAGCATCTGCCACAACATTAGCTTTTCCTGGGTGATACAAAATAGTAATATCATAGTCCTTCAATAGTTCCATCCACCTCATCTACCTCAAATTCAGATCTTTCTGAGTAAAGAGATACTGTAAACTACGATGATCTATATAAACTTCACACTTGACCCCATATAGATAATGTCTCCATTGCTTTAATGCAAACATGACTGCAGCCAACTCCAAATCATGGGTCGGATAGTTACGTTCATGCACTTTTAATTGCCTCGAAGCATAAGCAATTACATTCCTCTCCTGCATTAGCACTGCACCCAAATAAGAATAAGATGCATCACAATAAACAATGAAATTCTTACCTTCCACTGGACAGGTAAGAATTGGTGCAGTAGTCAACAAGGTCTTGAGGTTCTGGAAGCTTTCTTCACATTCGTCCGACCATACAAATGGAACATTCTGCTTAGTCAAATTTGTCAGTTGGGAGGCAACAGAAGAAAATCCCTTGACAAATCGACGGTAGTAGCTAGCTAAACCAACAAAGCTTCTTACCTTTGTAACATTAGTAGGTCTTACCCAACTCTTCACTACTTCAATCTTAGAAGGATCAACCATCACTCCATCCTTAGAAACCACGTGCCCCAAGAAGGACCCTGAATCTAGCCAAAACTCACACTTGGAAAATTTGGCATAAAGTCTTTTCCCCCTCAACACTTCCAATACAATTCTCAAATGCACCTCATGTTCTTTCCTGCTCTTTGAGTATATCAGTATATCATCAATGAATACAATGACAAAGAGATCAAGATATGGCTTGAAAATCCCGTTCATCAGGCTCATGAAAGCAGCAGGGGCATTCGTCAGACCAAAGGACGTTACTAAGAATTCATAATGCTCATACCTGGTTCGAAAAGTAGTCTTTGGCACATCTGCTGCCCATATTTTCAATTGATGATAACCAGATCTCAAATCAATTTTTGAGAAGGTACAAGCACCTTGTAACTGATCGAACAAATCATCAATGCGAGGAAGAGGATACTTGTTCTTAATAGTTACCTTATTCAGTTGCCTGTAGTCTATACACATCCTAAAACTTCCATCCTTCTTCTTCACATATAAAACAGGAGCACCCCAAGGGGATGCTCTTGGCCTAATAAAAACTTTACCTAAAAACTCCTGAAGTTGGGCCTTTAACTCCCTTAACTCAGCTGGAGCCATTCTATAAGGGGCAATGGAAATGGGGCGAGTACCCGGCTCTAGATCAATACAAAAATCAATAACCCTATCCGTTGGCATACCAGGAAGGTCTGCAGGAAACACATCTAGAAACTCACGGACTATCGAGACATACTCAATCTAAGGTACTTGGGAAGTATCATCCCTGAGATGTTCCAAGAAAGCTAACCAACCCTTACTAACCATTCTCTTAGCACGAAGGAAAGAGATAATATGGACTGGAGTGGAAATATAGTCACCTTCCCACACTAGCGGATCTGTCCCAGGCTTGTCCAATATCACAGTTTTAGCATTACAATCTAAGATTGCAAAATTTGGAGAAAGCCAAGTCATACCCATAATTACATTGAAATCAACCATCTTTAGAATAATCAAATCTACATGAGTATTGCTCTCCACAAAAGTCACAAGACAAGACCTATACACCTTCTCAACTATCACAGACTCACCCACAGGAGTAGAGACACGAATAGGCATGTCAAGCAAATCACAATATAAACCAAGACCAGTAGCAAAGGAGGAAGATACATATGAAAATGTGGATCCAGGATCAAATAATACAGAAGCCATGCAATCACAAACCAAAAGATTACCTATGATAACGGCATCAGATGTCTCTGCTTCAGATCTCCCGGGGAAAGCATAACAATGGGCCCTATCACCTGTCTGCCCGTTGCCCCTACCATGTTGCGCTGCAATAGTTCCAACTTTCCCGCCACCCCGACTTATTTGGTGACCACCATTTCCTTGGCCACCACACCCTCCAGAATGGCGGCCTCTACCATGACCACCTCTACCTCTAACTATTGAGGGTCTGTAACTCTGTTTTGGACAATACCTCCTAATATGTCCAGTCTCTCCACATCCATAACAATATCTGGAGTCAAGAATAGGTCTCTGTGAGAATGACGAAGTCTGGGGATAACCTCCAAACTCAGATAAATGTTGACTGGTCTGCGATGGACCCCCAACTACAGCCTGTAGTGAAGACTGAATAGGTCGGGCTGGGTAACCTCCTGAACTCTGCCCTCCGGAGTAAGAACCACTAAACTCACCTCCCTTACGGAACTTCTTAGATGTCGACGCCATGGTGAAGTCGTCTGGCTTCACTTCCTCCACCTCTATCATAAAATCAACCACTTCCTTAAAGGATTTTGCTGCAGCAGCTACCTGTAAGGCTGGGATCTGCAAATCTGACCTCAATCCTTTCACAAAACGGCGAATCCGCTCTTGTGGACTGAAGCAAAGTTGGGTGGCATACCTGGATAGTGCACGAAATTTAGCCTCATAAGCAGTAACAGACATCCTGCCTTGCTCTAGGCTTAGGAACTCATCTCTCCTCTTGTCCCTCAAAGTCCGGGGTATATACTTCTCCATAAATAAGCTAGAGAATGATGCCCACATCATAGGTGGTGCCTGTGCTGGTTGACATTCAACATACGATCGCCACCACATTTTGGCATTCCCCTGAAACTGATAGGTCACTAACTCAACACCGAATCGTTCTACTATGTCCATCTTATGTAGCAGCTCATGACAATCCACCAGAAAATCATAGGCATCCTCAGATTCAGCACCCTTGAAGACTGGAGGTTTCAACTTCAAGAATTTAGTGAAAAGTTCATGCTGATCACTCGTCATTATAGGCCCTATAGTCAATCGAGGAAACGTGCCTACTTCCAATAAGGCATCCATGCGTGGAGACACAACAGCTGCATGTTGTATTCCCGGAACCTGAGGTGCTGGTGCAGAAAACACTGGAGGTGTCTGGCCCTGATCAGATAACCCGCTAAGATAAGTAAAAACCTAATTAATAATCTCTGGGGTAGGCTGGGGTGGTAATTCCTCATTTTGAACCTGCTCGTTTTCCCCTTCTTCACCCTCTCTCACTACCTCATCAGTCGGTGGAGGAGTCACCGCTCTATTACTAGCTGGACCAGGTATTTGTCCTCTATCTCTAGAGGGCGTCCTCCTGCGACCTCTACCAAGGCCTCTTGCCACTGCTCCTCCTCGAGCTACAGCCCCAATGGTTGGCTCAGACGCACCTTGTCTTGCCGGTGTTGGTGTTGGCACTGTTGTTGACCTAGTCCTAACCATCTGCGAAATAGAGTGAGGATGTCACATACCAATTTGTATCACCTAAATACCAATTGGATCCAAGTAATAGCACGAAAGAAAGAAATAATGGAATTTTCCTAAAGTCCTATAGCCTCTCAAAGAAAAGTAAGGGCGTCCCCCTACCGTTCCTCAAGACTCTACTAGACTCGTTCTTGTGTGATGAGACCAACGAACCTAACGCTCTGATACCAAGTTTTTCACGACCCAAAAGGGGTCGTGAATGGCACCCACACTCATCTTCCTAGGTGAGCGAACCAACAAATCTAAACCCCAACATTTACCAGTATATCAATTATGAATAGTACAAATAATGCGGAAGATCAAAAACTCATTAACGAAATCAATTAAATAACTTCTAAAGTTTAACACTTATTATTCCCAAAATCTGGAAGTCATCACACCAAGAACATCTATCCTCGAATTTCTAAATCTAAGAGTATTTAAAAAGCTAAAATAAGTAAAAGAGATGGTCCATGTCCGAACTTCAAGACATCAAGACGTGAAGGAGAGAATCCAGTCCGAGCTAGGAATAATATCTCACCCTTAAATCTGATATGCTGGAGACTGGCTAAAGTTGCGGAAGAGTCGAAGTCGATGGCACGTTTGCTGCACTCCACAAATAACAGAGAAGAAAATTACAAGTAGGGGTCAGTACAAGGAACACGTACTAAGTATGTATCATCGGCCAACTCAAAATAGAAAGCAATATATACTGAATAATAATATTAAATCAACCACAATACTTAACAGGTGACAATCAACAAGTACAAGAACCATTGGCAACAACACCAAGCACACCTATGAGAACTCAAGCCTCCACACCATACTCATTTGGGAAAAAGGTTCTTCGAATTTGAGTATATTAACATAATTCAAGATTACTTCTCTTTATTTTTATCGTGTCGGAACGTGACACTCCGATCCCCTAATACTACCGTGTCGGAACGTGACACTCCGATCCCCTAATACTACGGTGTCGGAACGTGACACTCCGATCCCCTAATACTACCGTGTTGGAACGTGACACTCCGATCCCCTAATACTACCGTGTCGGAACGTGACACTCCGATCCCCTAATACTACCGTGTCGGAATGTGACACTCCGATCCATTTATCTCATTATTGTAGTTCATCAAGCCTTCTTTATGTCAAGGCGTCATCTTAATAGAGAGGATTTAAGATTGAAGATTCAATAGTCTCATCATTCTAACCACCACAATTATACGATCACAATATACAAACACACAATGAAGCATATAGAAGACTTTACAATACAACCCAATACATATCAATCGCTATTTAGAGTTTATATATCACATAAAAATAAACCATAACCTACCTCCACCAAAGAATCGTGATCAAGCAAGCTATCTCCCCAATGCCTTTGCTTTCCTCTTCGTTCTCTCTCTCTCTCTCGCTCGTTCCCCCTTTCTGTTCTTTTTCTTTTTTTTCTTCTTCTGCAGATTGTTTTTCTTCTACCCTAATTATCATATAATTCATTATGATAAAAGTAACCCACTATTTATTTCCCTATTATCGTCTTTAACCCCCAAGTAAATAAATTATTAAACTTACCCCACAAATTTCATAATTATAATCATGACCAAATCGGGTTTACGCAGCTTGTGATGGTGCGTCGTATCTATGACGGTAAGTCCTGCAGATCCGTCACAAAGTTCAGAGAGTTAAAATCAGTAGTGAGTCTACGCAGCTTGTGACGGTCCGTCGTATCTACGACGGTCCGTGTTGCAGTTCCGTCGTGAAGTTCAGAGAGTCGATCCCAGTACCCAGATTTCAGAGTTGAAGTGTTTTGGAACGAAGACCCTCGACGGTCCGTCGTGACCATGACGGTCCATCGCGTGATCCGTCGACCCAGTCTCGAATCGACTAAACAGGTTGTTACAATACAAGGTCCTATTACCCCCCTGAAGTTATTATTTAAGTAATTTTCTACCCCTTTTTAGCCTACGTGGCACTAGTTGAAAAAAAAGTCAACCATCATTGGACCCACAAGATAGTGCCACGTAGACTAAAAAGGGGTAAAAAATTATTAATAAAATAAGTTCAAGGGGGTTATAGGACCTTAGTATAGTATAAGTGTGTCTCTTAGATTTCGGGCATAGGTTGAGGGGGTACTTGGGCATTATCCCATATTATATAAAAATAGTTGAGCGCCACTTATTTTAAAAAATATTTAAACAGTTTAATTTTAAAGCAGATAAATAAGTGGTCAATTTTGAACCCAAAGGTGGATGACAAGAGTATTTTGGAGCCGATACATGGATGAGAAGTGCATTTTTGAGCCAATAGGTGGATGAAGGGTAATTTTTGTACCATATCCAATACTTCTAGGGTATTTTAGGCCCTTTTCCGCAAAAAAATATATTGATGTTTTTACTTCTTGTTACACATTTTTTATGTTGTATTTTCCATTAGGCACAAATTTTGTTTTATGGAGTGCATTTGGTATCATTAACATTGATAATTTTTTATTTGTGAAAATTGTCCAACTATAAATAACATTAAAATACTTTAAATCAATGTGAACCACTGTATACAAGTATTATTCGAATTCCATACATAGTACATAGTGCATAAAATATTCATACTATATGGATCAACTATTTTTAACATATTTACAAGTACAATGAATTCCCATGGATATGTTAAAATCATTGAACCCATCGTATTACAGTGATATGAAATATGTATATTTGAAGTGTCCTGCAATTATAAATATGAATTGTGATATGTGTCAAGCAAAAAAATCTAACAAATTTAAAATCAATTCATACGAAATTCATACAAATACTAAATACAGTAAATCATACATCAATTCACATCTCTTTTATATATATAAAAGTACATATGACATACGTAATTCACACAAAGTTCATACATATGGAGAAATTATTTTTAATATATTTTTCTACATAAATGTTCTGTTAAACAAGTTCATACAAATTCAAAATATGTTTCATACAATATGCATACAGAGTTCATACACAGTTTATACAAAAGTTAATGTATATGGATAAAAGAATGTATGATATTTGTCGTACTAGAAAGATAAGAAATCAAAAGTGTGATGTCATGTTCATTAACATAGTAACCAAACTTCATACATATCATCCAAAGTAAGGGTAACATTGATAAATTATTTAAACAAATCTATAATTCATGTTAAGAAGAAAAAACAAGAAAAAGACATAAATTGTTCAATAGTTAAAAAAACATGTAGTCCAAAAAAATGTAAAGGGTGCAATAAACTTTTTCTAATTTATTTTTCGTGGTATTGGAGTAGGATAATTGGTGGTGTTCAGAACTTGTTCTTTTGGTGTGCGAGGTTCACCATACTTGCTAGCAATTGTAATCGTGACTTTACTGTTACTTATTGCGCCCTCTTCATTCTTTGATTTTGCATATTGTTGAATCATGTTATGGAAGAGTAATTGTGGATCTTGAATTTTGGGTATTGGGGAAGAAAGTGCTCTGACCGTGTATAAGCTTTGAGGTGTGAGGTGTGATACGTGAGGTGATGAGTGAGGCATGTTGGGGAAGACCTGCTATTGATCGTGTACAGGTTGTGATGGGGGTGAGTTTGTATTGGGTAACAGTAAAGTAGGAAGGTGATAAAATCAAATCTCTAAAATTTAGTTTTTATTTTCAAAAAGGTAGTAATACTAATATTAATTTAGTATTTATTTAAAAATGTAACTATAAAGTTATAATCTATTTAATATTTTAAAGAGTTTGTTGAAAAAAGCTAATAGTAAAAATAAAAATAAAAATATTACTTAGTATTTAAATTAGCTTATAGTTTGTTTTTAATGAAATATATTTTTAATTGATGTGTTATAACTCAAAAATAATCAGCTATAAGTAATTATTTTTAAAAAGTATATTTATAACTCGATTTATATAATCTTAAATGTGGATAGGGTGTTATTTTTATATCATATGTGAGAACATTGGTTCACATTCAAACATTTCTATTAACTAGTTCAAATAATCATGCTACGCCGGGGCGGCTAAACGTAATTGAGAGCCTAAAGCGAAATTTTAATTTGTGCCCTAAAATATAAAATTAAACTTCATATACTTATTTATTTAAAAAAAATTACACTATTAAGATGAAAATTATTAGTACTTAATATTATTATTTTTTGTTTCATTTAAGATTTTATCAACTCATGATTGAAAAACATCTTTAAGTGAAACAATTATTATTTGTATTGTTGATATAATGATATAAGTAATAAGTTGTATGGTATTCACTTTGTAACATTTTTCACTTTTAATTCTGTAACGACCTGTTTAGTCGTTTTGAGCAGCAGATTTTATTTCTGGAAAACTGGCTGAGACGACGGACCCCATGACGGACCGTCATGGGCACGACGGACCGTCGCAGGGTCTCGTTTCAAAACACTTAGAAATTCTGAAATTGGGTGCTGAAATCGACTCTCTGAACTTCGTGACGACTTGGCAGGACGGACCGTCGTGGGCACGACGGACCGTCACAGACCCTTCAAGGAAATTGGGTCTCTGAACTCTGTGACGGAGCAGCAGGACGGACCGTCGTAGGCACGACGGGCCATCACAGGCTGCGTAATCCCAGTCTGGGTCGGATTTCCTTAAATGTTTTAAGGGACATTTTGGACTATTCTTGCCTTAATTATAAAGTTAGTGGGTTAATGTTAATAAGTCTAATTACTTGGGGGTTAAAAGAGGTAACCTTAAGTTAATTAGTGGATTATTATTGCAATCTTTTATTCTTAATTATATGCTAATTAGGGTAATAGAAAGAGGGTATGAATAAAGAAAATAGAAAGAACAAAGAGAGAGAGAGGATTGAACGAGAGAGGAGAAACGAAGAGGAAAACACAAGTCTTTGGGAAAATTCTTGCTTGATCACTAGTCTTTGGTGGAGGTAGGTTATGGTTTTTACGATATTCGTAGTAAACTCTTAATAGCGAATGATATGTATTGATAGTATTGTAAACCCTGCTATATGCTTAATTGTATGCTTGCATGAATGTGATTATATAATTGTGATTATATAAGCATGATGAAGTTATTGAATCCCAAATCTTGCAAAACCCTAATCTCTTTGTTAATGATAATGCCTTGGTATGAGAGAAGACTTGATAAACTAAAGTAATGAGAATGATAGTACCTTGGTATAAGAGGAGGCTTGATGAAAGAACTTAATGAGATTAGTGGATCGGAGTGTCACGTTCCGACACATAGAATTAAGGGATCGGGTGTCACGAACCGACACGTAGTATTAGGGGGACCGGGTGTCACGAACCGACACGTAGATTTAGGGGATCGGGTGTCACGAACCGACACGTAGATTTAGGGGATCGGGTGTCATGAACCGACACGTAGATTTAGGGGATCGGGTGTCACGAACCGACACGTAGAATTAGGGGATCGGAGTGTCACATTCCGACATATAGTAGTAGGGGATCGGAGTGTCACGTACCGACACAAAAGGAATAGAGATTAATGAGGGAGCGGAGTGTCACGTACCGACACAAGAGGAATATGGATAATGAATCTTGAAAGATGCTAATATACTCAATCTAATGAATGTAATCCCCAAATGAGTATGGTATTGAGGCTTGAGTCCTCATGTGTGAACTTGACGGTAATTTTAATGATATGGTACTTGTTGTTGCTACATGTCGAGTATCATAGTTGATTTTATGATATTACTTGGTATATACTGTTTTCTACTTTGAGTTGGACGATGATATTTACTCAGTACCCGTGTTTTGTACTGACCCCTACTTTTATGTTTTCTTCTTGTTATTTGTGGAGTGCAGCAAACATGCCGTCGTCTTCAACGCTACCGTAATTCTAGCCAGTCTTCGTCACATCGGATCTTCAGGGTGAGCTAACGCTTCTAGCTTGGACTGGACTTTCTTCCTCATGTCTTGATGCCTTGAAGTTCCGGCATGGACTAGCTTTTTATTTATTTTAGCTTCTTAGAATACTCTTAGTTAGTAATTTGATCATAGATGTTCTTGTGGTGATGACTTCCAGATTTTGGGGAATAATAGATGTTGAATTTTAGAAGTTAATGAATTGGTTTTTATTAATGAGTTTAAGTCTTCCGCATTACTTTCTGTCGATATTATATTGAAATGTTAAGGGTTAGATTGGTTGGTTCGCTCACATAGGAGGGTAAGTGTGGGTGCCAGTCGCGGCTCGGTTTTGGGTCGTGACAAACTTGGTATCAGAGCATTAGGTTCGTTGGTCTCATCACACGAGAACGAGTCTAGTAGAGTCTTAAGGAACGGTAGGGGGACGCCTTTACTTTTCTTTGAGAGGCTATAAGACTTTAGGAAAATTCCATTCTTTCATTCTTTCTTTCGTGCTACTACTTGAATCCAATTGGTATCTAGGTGATACAAATTGGTATCTGACCATCTTCACTCTATTTCGCAGATGGTTAGAACTAGAGCAACGACTGCGCCAACAGCAACACCGGCAAGACAAGAAACGTCTGAGCCAGCCACTGGGTCTGTGGCTCGAGGAAGAGCAGTGGCAAGAGGACGTGGTAGAGGTCGTGGAAGGACGTCCTCTAGAGGAAGAGGACAAGTGCCTAGCCCATCTGATGCTAGGGCGGTGACTCCTCCACCGACTTAGGAAGTAGTAAGAGAGGGTGAGGAAGGGGAGAATGAACAAGTGCAAAATGAGGAATTGCCACCCCAACCTACACCAGAGATGATCAATCAGGTTCTTGCTTATCTTAGCGGGTTATCTGATCCGGGTCAGGCACCTCCAGTGTTTTCTGCACCAACACCTCCGGTTTCAGAGGTACAACATGCAGCCACTATGGCTCCCCGTATGGATGCCTCACTGGAAATAGGCACGTTTCCACGTCTGACTACTGGGCCTATAATGACAAATGATCAGCATGAACTTTTCAGTAAGTTCTTGAAATTGAAACCTCTAGTCTTCAAGGGTGCTGAATCTGAGGATGCTTACGATTTTCTGGTTGATTGTCATGAGCTACTACACAAGATGGGTATAGTAGAACGGTTTGGTGTGGAGTTCGTGAGTTATCAGTTTCAAGAGAACGCCAAAATGTGGTGGCGGTCACATGTTGAGTGTCAACCAACAGAGGCACCACCTATGACTTGGGCCTCATTCTCTAGCTTGTTTATGGAGAAGTATATCCCCCGAACTTTGAGGGATAGGAAAAGAGATGAGTTCTTGAGCCTAGAGAAAGGTAGGATGTCGGTTACTGCATATGAGGCTAAGTTTCGTGCACTATCCAGATATGCCACCCAACTTTGTTTCAGTCCACAAGAGCGGATTTGCCGTTTTGTGAAGGGGTTGAGGTCAGAGTTGCGGATTTCAGCCTTACAGGTAGCGGCTACGGCAAAATCCTTCCAAGAAGTGGTAGATTTCGTGGTAGAGGTGGAAGGAGTGAAGCCAGATGAATTCACCATGGCGTCGACATCAAAAAGGTTTCGAAAGGGAGGTGAGTTTAATGGTTCTTACTCTAGAGGACAGGGTTCCGGAGGTTACTCAGTTCGGCCAATTGAGTCTTCACTACAAACTGTAGTTGGGGGTCCACCTCAGACCGGTCAACACTTCTCTGAGAGACCTATGCTTGACTATAGAGAGTGTTATGGATGTGGGGAGACTGGACATATTAGGAGGAATTGTCCAAAGCAGAGTTATAGACCCCCAATAGCTAGAGGTAGAGGTGGTCATGGTAGAGGCCGTTATTCTGGAGGACGCGGTGGTTGAGGTAATGGTGGTCACCAAAATGGCCGGGGTGATGGGCAAACTGGAGCCACTACATCACAACATGGTAGGGGCAACGGACAGACAAACGATAGGGCCCATTGTTACGCTTTCCCTGGGCGGTCTGAAGCGTAGGCATCCGATGCTGTCATCACAGGTAATCTTTTGGTTTGTGATTGCATGGCTTCTGTATTGTTTGATCCCGGATCCACATTTTCTTATGTATCTCCCTCATTTGCCAATGGTCTTAATTTACATTGTGAATTGCTTGATATACCTATTCGTGTTTCTACTCCGGTGGGTGAGTCTGTGATGGTCGAAAAGGTATATAGGCCTTGTTTGGTGAATTTTGTGGGGAGCAACACTTATGTAGATTTGGTTATCTTAGAAATGGTTGACTTTGATGTAATTCTGGGTATGACTTAGCTTTCTCCGAATTTTGCGATCTTGGATTGTAATGCTAAAACTTTGACGTTAGCCAAGCCTGGGACAGATCCGTTAGTGTGGGAGGGCGACTACACTTCCAATCCGGTTCGTATTGTCTCTTTTCTTCGTGCTAAGAGAATGGTTAGTAAGGGTTGTTTAGCTTTCTTGGCACACCTTAGGGATGATACTACCCAAGTACCTTCGATGGAGTCAGTTTCGGTAGTCCGTGGTTTTTGGATGTGTTCCCTGCAGATCTTCCTGGTATGCCACCGGATAGGGATATTGACTTCTGCATCGATCTTGAACCGGGCAATCGCCCCATTTCTATACCCACCTTATAGAATGGCTCCCGCGGAGTTGAGAGAGTTAAAGGCCCAACTTCAAGAGTTGTTGAGCAAAGGCTTCATTAGACCAAGTGCATCTCCTTGGGGTGCTCCGGTTTTGTTTGTGAAGAAGAAGGATGAGAGTTTTCGGATGTGCATAGACTATAGACAACTGAACAAGGTAACTATTAAGAACAAGTATCCTCTTCCTCGCATTGATGACTTGTTCGATCAGTTACAAGGTGCTTGTGTCTTCTCTAAGATTGACTTGAGATCCGGTTATCATCAATTAAAAATACGGGTAACGGATGTGCCAAAGACTGCCTTTCGAACCAGGTATGGGTATTATGAATTTGTAGTGATGTATTTTGGTCTTACGAATGCCCCTGCTGCGTTCATGAGCTTGATGAATGGGATTTTAAGCCATATCTGGATCTCTTTGTGATCGTATTTATTGATGATATACTGATATACTCTAAAAGTAAGAAGGAACATGAGGAGCATTTGAGAATTGTATTGGAAATATTGAGGGAGAAAAAGCTTTATGCCAAGTTCTCTAAGTGTGAGTTTTGGCTAGATGCAGTGTCCTTCTTGGGGCATGTGGTTTCTAAGGATGGAGTGATGGTGGATCCTTCTAAGATTGAGACAGTGAAGAATTGGGTAAGACCTACCAATGTGTCAGAAATAAGGAGCTTTGTTGGGTTAGCTAGCTACTACCGCCGATTTGTCAAGGGATTCTCTTCTATTGCTTCCCAATTGACGAACTTGACTAAGAAGAATGTTCCATTTGTATGGTCGGATGAGTGCGAAGAAAGCTTTCAGAAACTCAAGACTTTGTTGACTACCGCACCTATCCTTACCTTGCCAGTAGAGGGTAAGAACTTCATTGTTTATTGTGATGCATCCTATTCTGGTTTGTGTGCAGTGCTAATGCAAGAGAAGAGTGTAATTGCTTATGCTTCAAGGAAATTAAAGGTGCATGAACGTAATTATTCGACCCATGATTTGGAATTGGCTGCGGTAGTATTTGCATTAAAGCAATGGAGGCACTATTTATATGGGGTTAAGTGTGAAGTATACACGTATCATCGTAGCCTACAGTATGTTTTTACTCAGAAGGATTTGAACTTGAGACAGAGGAGATGGATGGAACTACTGAAGGACTACGACATAACTATTTTGTATCATCCGGGAAAAGCAAATGTTGTGGCGGATGCTTTAAGTAGAAAGGCGGGAAGCATGGGAAGTCTAGCTCACTTGCAAGTTTCTAGACGCCCTTTGGCTAGAGAGGTTCAGATTCTGGCTAATGACCTTATGAGGTTAGAAGTAAATGAGAAGGGAGGATTGTTAGCTTGTGTTGAAGAAAGATCTTCCTTCCTTGACAAGATTAAGGGAAAGCAGTTTCATGATGAGAAATTGATCCGGATCCGAGATAAAGTGTTGCAAGGAGAGGCTAAAGAAGCAACAATCGATGAGGAAGGTGTTTTGAGGATTAAGGGAAGGGTATGTGTACCCCGCGTCGATGATTTGATCAACACTATTCTGACAGAGGCTCATAGTTCAAGGTATTCCATACATCCTGGTGCAACCAAGATGTACGGTGACCTAAAACAACACTTTTGGTGGAGTAGAATGAAGCGCGACATTGTTGATTTTGTTGCCAAATGTCCAAATTGTAAACAAGTAAAGTATGAGCCCCAGAGGCCCGTAGGAACACTTCAGAGAATGCCCATTCCTGAATGGAAGTGGGAGAGAATTGCAATGGATTTTGTGGTTGGTCTTCCAAAGACAATGGGTAAGTATGACTCTATTTGGGTGATTGTTGATAGGTTAACTAAGTCTGCTCATTTCATTCCGGTCCAGGTGACTTACAATGCAGAAAAGTTAGCCAAAATCTATATCTCAGAAATTGTTCTGTTGCATGGGGTTCCACTCTCCATTGTATCAGATAGAGGTACGCATTTTACTTCTAAGTTTTGGAAAACATTGAATGCGGAATTGGGTACTAGGTTGGACCTTAGTACTGCGTTCCATCCTCAGACCGATGGTCAGTCTGAGCGAACGATTCAAGTGTTGGAGGATATGCTTCGTGCATGTGTGATAGAATTTGGTGGCCATTGGGATAACTTCTTACCCTTAGCGGAGTTTTCATACAATAATAACTATCACTCAAGCATTGATATGGCTCAATTTGAAGCATAGTATGGTAGGAGATGTAGGTCTCCCATTGGTTGGTTTGATGCATTTGAGGTTAGACCTTGGGGTACGGACCTTTTGAGGGATTCTTTAGAGAAAGTGAAATCTATTCAAGAAAAGCTTTTAGCGGCGCAAAGTAGGCAAAAAGAATATGCAGATCGAAAGGTTAGAGACTTAGAGTTCATGGAGGGTGAACAAGTCTTGTTGAAGGTTTCGCCCATGAAAGGGGTGATGCGGTTTGGTAAAAGAGGTAAACTAAGCCCAAGGTATATTGGTCCCTTTGAAGTACTTAAGTGAGTAGGGGAGGTGGCTTACGAATTAGCCTTGCCTCCAGGGCTGTCCGGAGTGCATCCGGTATTTCATGTGTCTATGTTGAAAAGATACCATGGGGATGGAAACTACATTATCCGTTGGGATTCAGTTTTGCTTGATGAGAATTTGTCTTATGAGGAGGAGCCTGTTGCTATTTTAGATAGAGAAGTTCGCAAGTTGAGGTCAAGGGAGATTGCATCCATCAAGGTGCAATGGAAGAATCGGCCGGTTGAAGAAGCCACTTGGGAGAAGGAGGCAGATATGCAAGAAAGATACCCACACCTGTTTAAAGATTAAGGTACCCCTTCTCGCCCTTGTTTTTCTTCTTGTGATCGTTCGAGGACGAACAATGGGTAAATTGGTATCTATTGTAACGACCTGTTTAGTCGTTTTGAGCAGCAGATTTTATTTCTAGAAAACTGGCTGAGACGACAGACCCCACGACGGACCGTCATGGGCACGACGGACCGTCGCAGGGTCTCGTTTCAAAACACTTAGAAATTCTGAAATTGGGTTCCGAAATCGACTCTCTGAACTTCGTGATGACTTGGCAGGACAGACCCTCGTGGGCACGACGGACCGTCACAGACCCTTCAAGGAAATTGGGTCTCTGAACTCTGTGACGGAGCAGCAGGACGGACCGTCGCAGGCACGACGGGCCGTCACAGGTTGCATAATCGCAGTCTGGGTCGGATTTCCTTAAATGTTTTAAGGGACATTTTGGACTATTCTTGCCTTAATTATAAAGTTAGTGGGTTAATGTTAATAAGTCTAATTACTTGGGGGTTAAAAGAGGTAACCTTAAGTTAATTAGTGGGTTATTATTGCCATCTTTTATTCTTTATATATGCTAATTAGGGTAAGAGAAAGAGGGTTTGAATAAAGAAAATAGAAAGAACAAAGAGAGAGAGAGATGATTGAACGAGAGAGGAGAAACGAAGAGGAAAACACAAGGCTTTGGGAAAATTCTTGCTTGATCAGTAATCTTCGGTGGAGGTAGGTTATGGTTTTTAGGATATTCGTAGTAAACTCTTAATAGCGAATGATATGTATTGATAGTATTGTAAACCCTGCTATGTGCTTAATTTTATGCTTGCATGAATGTTATTATATAATTGTGATTATATAAGCATGATGAAGTTATTGAATCCCAAATCTTGCAAAACCCTAATCTCTTTGTTAATGATAATGCCTTGGTATGAGAGAAGGCTTGATAAACTAAAGTAATGAGAATGATAATGCCTTGGTATAAGAGGAGGCTTGATGAACGAACTTAATGAGATTAGTGGATCAGAGTGTCTCCGACACATAGAATTAAGGGATCAGGTGTCACGAACCGACACGTAGTATTAGGGGGACCGGGTGTCACGAACTGACACGTAGATTTAGGGGATCGGGTGTCACGAACCGACACGTAGATTTAGGGGATCGGGTGTCACGAACCGACACATAGATTTAGGGGATCGGGTGTCACGAACCGACACGTAGAATTAGGGGATCGGAGTGTCACGTTCCGACACATAGTAGTAGGGGATCAGAGTGTCACGTACCGACACAAGAGGAATAGAGATTAATGAGGGAGCGGAGTGTCACGTACCGACACAAGAGGAATATGGATAATGAATCTTGGAAGATGCTAATATACTCAATCTAATGAATCTAATCCCCAAATGAGTATGGTATTGAGGCTTGAGTCCTCATGTGTGAACTTGACGGTAATTGTTAATGATATAGTACTTGTTGTTGCTACATGTTGAGTATCATAGTTGATTTTATGATATTACTTGCTATATACTATTTTCTATTTTGAGTTGGCCGATGATATTTACTCAGTACCCGTGTTTTGTACTGACCCCTACTTTTATGTTTTCTTCTTGTTATTTGTGGAGTGCAGCAAACGTGCCGTCGTCTTCAACGCAACCGCAATTCTAGCCAGTCTTCGTCACATCGGATCTTCAGGGTGAGCTAACGCTTCTAGCTTGGACTGGACTTTCTTCCTCATGTCTTGATGCCTTGAAGTTCCGGCATGGACTAGCTTTTTATTTATTTTAGCTTCTTAGAATACTCTTAGTTAGTAATTTGATCATAGATATTCTTGTGGTGTTGACTTCCAGATTTTGGGGAATAATAGATGTTGAATTTTAGAAGTTAATGAATTGGTTTTTATTAATGAGTTTAAGTCTTCCGCATTACTTTCTGTCGATATTATATTGAAATGTTAAGGGTTAGATTGGTTGGTTCGCTCACATAGGAGGGTAAGTGTTGGTGCCAGTCGCGGCTCGATTTTGGGTCGTGACAAACTCTCATTTTTAACACGTAAAAAATATGTTAAATGGATAAAATAATTTATGTTTTAAAAAATTATACATTTTATGATAAATAATTATTTTTTCTATAAAATATTGACACATAATTTATTTTTGACAAAAATTTGGGCCCCCAAAATTTGGGGCCTAAAGCAAAGGCCTTATTTTTTAGTGCATAGAGTCGGCCCTGATTCTACGTCTAAACATGAAGAGCAGATTAACTATCAAAGTAGAAATAATACATAAGAAGTATTTGAATATACAGGGGGGAAAACACTTAGGTATTGGAGACTAAATGATCTTGAAGAGAACTCACACAAAGAACAATGAATACAAAAAAAGACATGAAGTAATACAATTGAGGTATATACGGATCGATTTAAAATGAGTATGACGATTTACAATCAAAGAATTTTATAGCCAAAAACATAGAGCTTAAATTTAAGTCAACTAAAACAACGATGTAAGGGGTTGTCTCAAATTATGACATTGAGAACTCGAAGGGCAGAAACATACTACAATGAATAATGCCCTATCAAAAAGCAAAGGAGAAAAGAGTATTGTAAAGGAAAGAGTGTTACCTTGAAAAACGAGTTGAGAACAAGGATTTTCACACCTCAAAATCTCCATACGAACGGTAGGCCAAAAATTCTCAGGCAGAATTAAAGAAACTTCTTTGAAATTCGAATTAGAGAATCGCCTTAAGATTTCTTGAGTGTAAAATGAGTATTGTTCACTTATTATTTTCTTTTTAAAAACGATATAGAAAGTATATATGCATTTCAAAGCACCCAAATAATTAATTTTTAATAACTAATCGACCTTTAATATTATTGATTTGTTATACAATTTATGATTAATTAAAGTAAATTAGAGTTCACGAGTGATTTGTAAATCGATTTTTTTTAATGTATGTGTTTATAAATATTCAAAATTGGTGAGATTATAGTACATTTTAAAAACGTATTCTTCATAACATAAATAAATAAAAAGTTTAATTATGATAAAATATTTAAGCATACAAATTTATTCTTAATAAATTAATTAAAAATTAAAAATGATATGATTATTATTTTAGTTAAATGAATTTAATGAATTAAATTAGTCTATTAAAAATATTTTAATGACATGTCATGCTAACTAGGAGAGAGTGATGTTTTTGAAGTGTCAATTATATTTGAAGGAAAATAGTGAAAATTTGGTTATATTTTGGTCCTAAATGAAACATAAATGATGTTTTAAGGAAATTCCCTCAACTTGGTTGACCATTTAGGGAATTGACTCGGTCATAGGATATGGCTATTGCCTTTTGAATTGGGCTTAGAGTTGGGCTTGTTGTGCAGATTGAAAAGTGGGTTCAGAGAAATTCGTTTTGGGCCCAATTTTCTTAGAAAAACTAATCCAAGATAATGGGCAAGAGATATCCATACATGAATTTGGAAATGACTTAATGAAATTTCATATTTTAAAAATAAAAATTAAGAAGTTAGGCAAATTGAGTTTTATTGGTGATTCGGCTAATATTCATATAATAAAAAAAACAAGAACCTCTAATAAATGAATATTAGAAATATTCCGACATTAATTTGATTATTTGTCATTATCACATAACCCAAGAACCTCTAATAAATGAATTATTCATGAAATAATAAATCGTTGGTTCTGTAATTAACATTAAGAGGAAAATAAAGATGAAAATAAGAATGTATGTACAAAGGCATTTGATGATAAAGAGAATCATTTGAGTTGCTCAGATTATACAATTGTGACATATGTCTAGGTGAAAATTCAAAAGTTTGTTAACATAATCAAAAAAGAAATTACTCTTGAACAAGAAAGCAATTACAACTTTCGAACTTGCATAATGAATTTCTTCAATTGATAAGTGAGAATTACATATCTATGTAAAAATAGATAATATTAAAGTTTATATATAATACTTTTAAGTTATAAAATTTAATGTAAAATATCAAAACATGATTTCTTAGAGCTGAGTACAATAATTATTTTTAGCACAATGAAAATATGTACCATAAGTGTATATGTTTAATATAGTCGGAGACAATAACTTTGCACACACAAAACAACTGAGTTTATAACATGTACTCAAAAATAATAATTAATATCATATGCATAAATTATAGAGTGTAAAAATCGTACTAGGATATACAAAATAGTCCTGAAAATAGTTGGTAAGATGTAATGAAAAATTTTAAATTCTAAGAAATCATAAAGAACAACATTAGAAGTTAAAAAAGAGACAAAAAATGTTGAACAACAACACTCCAAAGTAAAGTGGAACATTACATCCATACAAGATCATAATTAACTAAATTCAAATGGATGGTCTTGGACTCCTTTTTTGTGAACCTCAATCAATCTCTTTTTTATTGCTGTATGGCATATCAAGTATTTGCTAAAAATGACACTAAAGTTGTAAATATCATAAATGTTTTCTGTCATTGTCCCAAAATAGGCATAACTATTTGTAAGGTTTCATATCATCAGGCAACTTATTTGGATTAAAACATAGTAATTGTTATAGTATGCAGTTACAAAAAAATAATGCAATTGTCAACCAAGAAGTAGTTGGCATTTGAATGTTCACAACGGGATAAACTAAACCAAAATTTAGACGCATAACATATTAAAATCTCCAACATAATTTTGTGAGCACTTGAACATACAAATATCCAAAAAAAATAATAATAAAGACCACCTTAGTTTCCTAACAATCAATAAGAAAAAGACATGTGCTTAACATATTTTTCAAAAAGATAGTCTTACGAGTTGTATCTAAGTTTACAGTCCACAAATTTAACTGAAAGAAGTCAAAAAGAGTTATTACTTCTTTATCAAAAATTAAAACATTATAAAAAAAATGAGTTATCACTAAAAAAAATGATCTTTAGTGATAATTAATAGCTTAATTATAGTTAAATATGTAATTTTAGAGGCAAATAGTACTCTGTATAAATGTATCTAATGTTTATAACAACATTGAATTGAATGACAATTAATTAATGCCAGTAAAAGTTGTAGCACTCTTGGGAACGTGCATATTTATTGTCAATAATTATTTTTTTTGTTAGAGTGTATTTTGAACATTTGTTAATTTAACGAAAACTTGATATCTTGTTATGCTGAAAAAAGAAGACAAGAGGTAGTATGACAAATTAGTTAACTTGCAATAAAAGATGTGGACTAATTTTCTATATACAAATATTATAGAAATAGTGCGACGTCATACAAAATTTTTGAACCTAAGAAAAAACAATAAAAAATATTTTAGATGTGGCAAGCAAGAGAACAATAGTTTTGATACTTTTAATAAACTTCATCATTGGTTCTGTAGTAGTTATCAAAGATTTGTTGTTGTGTGCTATCAAATATAGCAAAACCCTCAAACAATCTTCTCAAAAGTATATGAAGTAACCTTGTCAAATGAGACAAAAGAGAGGATAAAATTTCAATCTTCTTCACTTGAATTATGAAGATAATTCAAAAAAAAAATCACCAAAATAGCAAAAAGAAATTGCAATAGACACATGATACACTATGATTTATAGTAAAAAATTAAGCTTCATAAAATCAGAGGAAGAAAACTTTGAGAAATGAAATACACTTTATAAAAAACATAATTAATGTATTTGAATTTGAAAAAAAATAATATAAATTTAATAATGACACAAATAAAAGATTTGTATACTAAAGAACGAAACATAATGAATTCAACCATCAACAATTTCAGCAGTGTTATGAGTTGTACACTAAAAGCTCCAAGAGTAGAAATGTCGCATTGCAATTGAATCAATTTGCTTTGTTTATACGAAGAAGTCTATAGAAAGGAACAAAAGAGAAGATCAATTTTCAACATCCTTTCTAACACTTTGACAAAGTTAATAAAAGGGTCACCAAAATAACAAAAAGAAATTACCATAGTTCGATGAATCACTATGACTTATATTAAAGATTAAGTTCCATGAAAACATTCAAGAATGAAAAAACTTCATAAAAACTCAACTAATGTATTTGAGTTTTACTACCCTATAGTGGGAAAAGAACCTACAAATTATAGTGGCAAGAATTTCCTATTTTTATTGACAACATAGGATAGTGTGAACAAATATTTATTGTGCCTTATCGGAAAGGTCACAACACTTTGAAAAAGTTACAACCCTTTGAAAAGGTCACAACCTTTTATAAAAGTTATAATTTTTTATAAAAGTCGCAACTCTTCATTAAAATCACAACTTTTCAAAACAGTTACCACTTTCATAAAATTCACAATTTTTCATAAAAGTCACCAGTATTTCATAAAAATCACAACTTTTCATGAAAAGGGAAGCCTAGTTTAGGAAATAAATATATTTATTAGGGAATTCTGGTTTCTTGTGGTGCCATATAGGCGGGCTAAGGTTCTCTTTTACACACACATATATATATATATATATATATATATATATATATATATATATATATATATATATATATATACATACAACTTTTAAATTATTAATTAATTTATTTTTTAATAAATAAAAGAAGTTACTATTTTAGAAGATAAGTTAGAGTTTTAAATTAACAGAAACTGTTTTTTTTAAAAACACGTTAACAAAATGGTAATTACATCCTCAAATTTTGATAAAAATTATTTCTTTAATAATGATAACAATAATAATAATATATTTCCGCGACCTCCTTATTTATAGCAAAACAAATGTGTAACAAATAATAATAATAATAATAATAATAATAACCAAATTAAAATAGATATTATCATAATAATAATAATCTTAATTATAAAATTAATTTAAATTTCAAAAATAAAAAAGTTAACATTAAAAGGATTTTTTTTGGCTTTTAACTTTTAGTGTTTTCAAAAATTCAAAATTTGCGCTACTTTAGTATTTTTACTTTCTTTTTATTTTATTTGAATATTAATTTTTTTTAATAATTTTTTTATAATAATACAGTTTTTTATAGGACAACACGGTTACAAAAGAAAACTGATTGTCAAAACTAATAAAATCTAAAATAATAAAATAAACCAATTAAAACAAAAAAAGGAAAAGGAAAAAGAGGATTAAAAAACCACCACATGAAAACTTTTTTTTCTCCTGTCCAAAAGAATTTGTAAAAGAACATATTGATCACTTTTTTTTATTGGCACAATACCATTCTCTAAAAAAAAAATTTCCATGCCAATCATATGCTTAATCTTTTTGTTATTCATTAATTTCAATAAGTAATTTTTTCATATTTTGACTTTCATGAAAGGACGATATTTAAGTAAAAAAGGTGCACAAAATTATATAAAAAAATAAATTCATGGGGTTTAGTTATGGTGTGTTTCTGAAATTTGATCATAGTCTAGGAGGTAGTGGTGCATTATCGGTATTCTACGTATAATAGAATTAAGTAATAAATTAATATTTTATTAAAAAATAGTTTATAAATTTTATATTTTGTTTCATTTATTTAATTATAATTTTAAGTACATTTTGTATATTATATTATTAAAAGAAAAGAACTTTTTTTGGATGAAGAATTTTTTTAATCTAATTATAGAAAAAAAAATGGCAAAATCTTACCGCATCACTATTTTATTACAAAATAAATTTGTAAAGAATGTCATGATACAAAATAATTTAAAAAAAGATTAACGAAAAAAGAAGGAAAATAAAACATTAATAAAGGAATAGTTAAACAACAAAATTTAAATTTGTGGTGTAGTTTTTATTTCTGTAGCAACCCTATATATTCAGGATTTTTTATAAAATGAATAATGATTTGCAAAGTGCTATTTCATATTTTTATTTTCAAAAATATTATTTTTATTATTGATATTATTGTATTATCGTATAAAAGAAGAGACTTATAGTAAATCAAAGAATTGAAGACATTTTTTTTTTGATCTTTCAATTTTTGTTTTGCTCAAAAAATAATTTATTTTATGTGGTATATTAACTTGATTATAGTATTTTTTAATCGATAATTTAAATTCATGATTTTGTACATTCAAAATTTATGAAATTAAATATGAGTAAATGAAAAACATTTTAATTTATTTTTTAGGATACAACGAGAGAAGAGTGTACTAAAAAGAGTTTGCAACATGCTTTGTAAATTATATTTTGATTTTAGCTAAAAGTACCGTTAATAATTGTAATACTAGGTTTTAGATTGATTTATGAAATTAAAATTTAATTAATTAGCAAAAATATATCAAATAATACATGGCACATATGTTATTAATCTTCATCATATTTGAAGAAGGATAAGTTGTTAGAATAATGTTTAGAGTCTTTTATGAACATATCCTTATTACACATAAATTATGGTAAAATTTTGTTAGCATTATTTGTATATGAAAAACCATAACATTATATATGATTATATATGCACTTTTGTTACTTAATAATAATTCACATTTAGCTATACATAAATTTAAAAACATTTTATTTTAAAATATACCCGCAACGCACGATTACGTATATTAATTAATATTAATTAATGAACTTCTTAATGTCAACGAAATAATATAATTAACTTATTTATTAACTAAATAATTTAGATTATAACTATTATGTAACTAAAATAATGAACCAAATATTTAACTTAAATTAGAATCTTTTTGAGAATATTTTATGATATTTTTAAAATATAATAATTATATATATAATATAAGACCTATATATTATTTATGAATTATCAACGCTGACAAAACTACTTATGATAACTTGCAAATTACATGAATTTTATTTTTTTAAATTTCAAATACTAATTATTTTTAATTGTTTGAAATTAAAGAAGCATAATGATTGATTTATATTTCGGAGGTCCAAAATTGTGTGTCAACGCCATGCAAATAATATGCAACTGCTATTAACAAAGATATCTCAATATCCTTGCAATATTGAAATAGAAACACTAGATCTAAGCAATTCCCGCTCTGATACCAAACCATGACAACTTTGGTGAATCATGTCCATGCATTGAGTGATCACAATTGTAGACTATTGAGAAGGCTTGGATAAAAAGAAGATTCGAGACACTTTGTGGAAGCTTCTCTTTATTTTTAATATGTGAGAACAATTAACAAGTCCTCAATACAAACCAAAAAGTTATTTATAGAATGTGATTTTCTAAGCGAAAATGCTAAATGTTGCCACAGATAAAATAACTAAATGCTTATTTGATGGATTTTTAATGTTGTCAAACTGATTTAAAAGTAAGTTTTTGACTTATTAGAGTGTTTGACAATTATCAATGTGACTTATTTTAAGTCAAAAGTGACTTATTTAAGCCAAAGGTTAAAAGTAGGGTGATGGGTACTTTTTTTTTTAACTTAAAAGCCATTTTATGTTGACCAAGTATATTACCTTTTTGCCCTTAATTATTTTATAAAATTTCCAAATTGTCCATATTGAATTAACCCTAACATCTCTTTCCTCAGTTTTCTTGTTCATATAGTTCGCCTGCTGAGCTTCTTCTTTCTTTTCTCCCAGTTTAAAGATTGAAAATCTAAAGCTTGAATTAAGTTATCTTTCGATTAACTTTCCGTTAGCTTTCTTCCTTTTCTCTCGATTGATAGACATAATATCAAATGTAGGAAAACAAAATCAGCGTGAAACTTTAAGTTTTCTTGATTATCTTTCGATTTTTAATTTTTAAATTATGTATTTTTTTGTGCATCTTCTGCAGCTGATTTCGTTTTGTGTATTTTATGTTTTGTGTATTTTGTGTTTTTTTTGGTTATGTATATATAATTTGATTGTGTGTAGTATATATTTGTCATTTATATAAAATTATGGAAGTAGTTATTTTCAATTTTCTTATCAATTCTCATCTTCAGATCAGTTACACTATGTTGGAAACACAAACTAATGCTAATGCTAAGTGGAATAATGATGCTCATCTCAAAATGAGAACACATTCATGAATACTTCAAGTCATGTCGACATTTAGGTTTGCCAAAGTTTGGCGACAAGACTTGAAGATTCATGAATGTGTTCTCATTTATTAAGACTTGTCGACGTGTAGGCTTGCCAAATTTGACGACAAAAGTTGAAGTTTTCATGAATGCATATTAATTTTTTTCGAGCCTTTTCTACGTGTAGGCTTTCAGAATTTTATGACTAGACTTGAAGTCTGCATTGTTGAATTTCAAGAGTGTTTGTTTCTCAATTCTTTATTCTAACTAGACCACCACAATTAATTTGCTTGTAGTGATCTCAATAAAAAAACATTCTTGATCGACAGCCATATGAGCCATCTATATTGATTTCAAATAGACGAGTCTACTGAGTAGTCACATTGTTTGTATCTAATCTTCCATGTAAGATGTGAGAAAAAAAACTAGAAGATTGCAAATTAGATTTTGAATCAAATAAAAAGAATATTAACTTTCCTTTATCTTAGTAAATGAAGATAATTTTTCCCTTAACTCTTTGTTTTCTCCTTCCATATTAGAGTTGCTTCAAATGGAAATGATTTATCTCAATCCAAAACAAATTTTCATTTTCAAAATTCATGTTATTATGTCTTTTGGAAGGATTAGAAATCTTTAACAGAATCTCTATATAATCCCATCCAATGTATAATTTCATCACACAAAATTCTAAATGCTGCAAAAAACAAACGATCATGTGAACCAAGTGTATTGAACTCTTAAGTTGAGACATCGCTTTTTTTTAATCAAATTGATAGACGTAGCCTCCCTCATATCTCGAAAGAAACTGCAAGTAAAGGGCTCTTGCTACTTTCTCAGGTAACTTAGAATTTTGTTTTGGCAATACCCATTTTGATGATTGAGCTTTGCGCGCCTGTAGATAAAAATCCATATTTAAATATAGAAAAATAGAAAATGCAACCGTTTGATTTTCTGAAACTAGAAACACGGGTCTATAATGTAGAAAAAAGATTGCATCCAAACTTTCATTTCATTACTACAGTTTTTATCTTCAATGTTAACTCGTTTCTGATATACAGATTTGCGCGTCGGTGGTATAAAATTAATTTCTAAGTCTAGAAAAATCGAAATTGCAAGTCATTTTGTTATTTTGAAACTAGAAACATGGAACTACATCATATAAAATATTTGTATCCAATTATTTTCCAATTGCTACAGTTTTAATCTTCAAGTTTGAACCCGTCTCGAATTAGAGGATTTGCACATCCGTAGTGTAAAATTCATTTCTAACTGTAGAAAAATCAAAATGGAAAACTGTTTGATTCTTTCTAAACTAAAAACATGAAACTACGACATATAAAATATATGTATCTAAATTACTTGTCAATTTCAAAAGTTTAAATTTTCAAGGTTGAACTTATTTTTGATGGTCTAATCTTTTTTTTTCTGGGCCACGTCGTACAATCTTTATTCCCAGCAGATATAATGGACTTTAGGATCAAGATGCGCCAAAGCCTTGCATTGAAATCATGGAGAACAAGCAACATTCGCGCGCCAAAGTTTTCACCTTGAAAGTCTATCCTTCGGTGATCGGCACCTTCCCATTTCTTAGAAGGACGCTAGACACTTTTCATCATCTCCCGGAGTGGTCAAAAACATAAATGAAAGATGTTATAGACAATTTCTCCGGCAATGTCACATATGAAAAAGTTCTTCTTTTGAAATCTTCCACTCATTAGAATGTTGTTGTCAGCATCCCTCCACGCCGTGATGAACATCTTAGCAATTGGTGTGTTCTTTCTTCTGGATTGGTGAGGTTCACTATACGTTTGGTTATTGGGAGTGGGTAACGGATGTGCTTTTCCGTTGCAAGAAGAATTTGGATAACATCAAGATTAATGATGCTATATTTGCTTCAATGTTCATATACGACCACCATGAAAACGTTCTCTAGGCCTTTTACGAGAATTGGCGTAAATCCACAAATAAGTCTCTTCCTTTGTAGGATAGCTATCTGTTTCTTGATGGGATTTGAGAACTTTTGGAGGTCTTCCTGATCATGGATCCTTTTATGATGAAGTTATACCCTCGGCTAAGGAGTTGACACATGTAGATGATCAAGTCAAGTTTTTTCTCCCAAGAAGCTGCTCATTCTTGTTTACTTAAGGTGCCACTGACGAAATCTCTTTTTGAGAATAGACAATGTTTTGACCTAAGGGGACGACAAAATATGCGGAGCCTTTACCAAGGACGTCTAATAATCCTACAACACCAAGTATGAACCATGACCCTTTTGAGATATTGACATGAGCTTTTTCCCTCGAACCGAAGAAAATAATGCTTCTTTTTTTGAGCTAGGCGTAGATGAATCATTCAGAGATGAGAATTATCTGGAGGCTTTTCTGGCATGTTGGCTTCGCAAGTTAGCTCTACCTAACAAGAAAGTTGGTTGTATTCATGCTAGTGTCTTCAAAGTTTCAAGCTTGATGGCTCATGTAGAAATATTTTCTTTGGCGGCTCTGGTCCTAGGTAACATCTATCGCGGCTTCAGGGATATATCCACTTCTTCAAACTTGTGTAGTTGCAGAACATTACTTCCTCTACATATGTATATGAAAGGACAAATGAGTATTTTGAGACCTAGTTCCATGTTACTCACCCTAAATGAGGTATGCAAATGTGGAAGATTTCTAGAGAAAAGATGGCGAAATATTTTGACCTTGTTGATGGTCGCAAGTTATTTCAACAGGTAAATGTGCATAACCACCACAATCTGGACATGCTACAAGGAAAGGAGCTGCATACTGATGATAATGGAAAATTGTCCACTTCCTGGAGCGATTTCATTATAGGCCTTAGATCAAGGTTTATCACTTTGAGATTAGATGATGAACTAATTCTGGAGCCTTATAGCCCTCACTAATTTAGTCAACAATTAAGATTTATTCAAGACTGTTTGCACTCAATTTTGTCCCTCCACAATAATAATTAATTATTGATCTTCTTAAATTCCAAACTGGTTGAAATAATTGATTTTTATAATGTTCAAAATATTTTTCATGTATTTGAGGTAATTTTGGTCGCTCTTATAATTTTTAATAACAAATTTTTTTATGTAATTAGTTTATTTGGTAAATATTAGGAAATCGTCTAAAAAGATTTGATTTTTAGTAAATATTTTGTCAATTAGTTTAATTATTTTAATAATCTATATTTTAGGATAATTACTTTATAAACAAGTTAATTATTTTATTTTTTGTTAAGATTAAGAAGCTTGTTAATTGATTTTCTTCAATTCATTTTAGTTATCTTTTTGTTGATTTTACCAATTAAATCAATTCGGCTATGTTTCGTAATTTCCAACGGTTATAATCATAATCCGAGTAGCCAAGTTTTAAATCAATTCTACCTAATTTTTGAATCAACTAATAAGCCTTTTTCAGTCAAGATTTTTACTGAACTATGAGAGTAAAACCAGCTCACAGTTGAGGCCCAACTATTTGCACCATTAAACAACAATTTAATATCCATTAGAAGCCCACTGTACTCAATTTGGAGCCCACCAAACCAACAAACAGTACAATACAACGGTAGATCGACCCGCGTCGATCTTGTATTTCGTCCATCTCCCCAGCAGAGTCGCCATTTCTGTTTTACTAAAAATGACTAGGTTTTCGAAAAATTAATTAAACTTATATTTTAAGATAAAACAAATTTTTAAAAGAAATATAATTTCCACTTAATTTTTTAATAAAAATCAAGAAAAAACATAAGTTTTCGAAAGGATCTAAACATATATAATGCAATTTTAAAGTATAAGGGTTCGAAGTTCAATGTATATTCCGAGAAGGTGTTAGAGGCTATCAATTTCTAAGTGACTCAAGAGGAGAGTCGTCTAATAAGAATTCAAGGGTGAACGAGTGATGAGATTGGGACATCGGATGACTCTCCAGCGTTCGCAGGTGAGCAGAGTTACTGGTTTGTGATTGGAGCTTTCCTTAACTTTATCCAAAGGATAAATTCAAAAATTTCATCCAAATCTCACCTGTTCCCCCTCCTCCCCTATATCAATAGGAAAATCTCCTATGTTTTAGTTTCCTTCTACTTCAATATTAAGGTTGGCGTTCGCTGGGGACGAATATGATGAAAAGTTGAAGAACTTAGACTAGCTTCATATGAGCGTCCTGTCACAACCGGAATCTAGACCCCGTGAAAGCACACCACTAATTCCTCACTAAAACTCATACATAAGGACGGCAAAAATGGAGCAGTCACCTTACCTCAATTTATGCAACTTCTCCTTACAACTTGAATTCTTTTAGAATTTCATCTTTCCTTCACACTTGAACCAAAGAAGAAAGAAAGGTATTTTAATAACTAAGGAAGTGTGCAGTAGGTGCTACAATATTCTTCCTTTGTAGTTATATTAGAGCATGAATAACATGTTTTCCCTAATAATCCATGGCAGAATTAAGCTAAATATATGAGTTTTCACTTATATTGTTTGTAAATTATGTGGGTTTCTTCAGGAATCCTAGAATACTTTAAGGCTGCTAGTTTAATCTTTAAGAGAAAAAAGAGAGACAGAGAGAGAGAGAGAGCTAGAGGTAATATTTATTTTTCTTATGTGTTAAAATGGGTGAAGAATATTTGCTCATATATATATATATATATATATATATATATATATTATATATATATATATATATATATATATATATATATATATAGAGCTTTATTGAGCACAAAATATCCTCAAGAACCTCCTTTATTTGGGGTCCATTTTGCGAGACCGGCGTCTTTGACCTCTCAGAGTCGCAGAGAAGCCTACATACATTGTCGTTACTTCATGTAGATTAATTTTAGCAAAAAATTTAAACTTTTGTTACTTAAACTTTATATTGGAAAACATTGATCTTGCATAATACTATCTACGTAAACTCATAAGCATTCACAACAACCATCTAACTCAAGATAATCAAATGAAAGATAAATTCATAAATATAGAGTTGCCAAAATGGCACCAATACAACGTCTGAAAGTAAATATGAATGAAATGATAGTGGAACACACTCCACATGCTCATGCCCACGTCTACGCTAGAATAAATCGGTAAGCATCCTCAAAAGCATGAGGGCCTACCAAATCTGGACTAAAGCTCCACTTCGGTAACTTCTGCATCGACTTGAAAGCTCCTACGTCCAGCTGCAGCTGCAGCTAAAAGCAGATAAATGTATGGAATTAGTACACACTTGTACTAATTATAGGTATATGCAATCACACACCATGGACATTCATGATTTATAAAAGCTCTCTCCTAACGATATGAGTTATGGAAAGTCATGTCAGTGGACTTGCAAAAATTTGATTAAGAAAGTCATGCCGTGAGAGTAACATGAATCATCATATGCATCATATTGCACACAACATATAACATATTGCATATAGCAACATAACATATTGCATATAACACATATCATATTTCATTTCATTTTTTCATATGCCATGAGTCCTTCAAATCATGGACTTAACATTAGGACTTCCCAAAATGAGGGCTCAACATATGTGACCTCAAAAAGGGAGCCTTCTTTAGCAAACACATAGTCTGCTTCATTTATTCATAAGTACTTCATTCATAGGCTAGTGTGAACACTAACTACACCGAGGATGTAGTTTAAGACATTCACCGAGTTTACTGTGCAATGACCAAAAATAACCTAGTGTCATTAATTAAGTCTAGTTCACCTTTTGATTATCCTATCCAAACACCTTTGCTATCATTCATTTTATTATCTTTCATACTTTGAGGAACTTCAACTTTAACCGATATAGATCATGTGAGAATCATGAAATCCGGTGTGTTCCCCCACACCAAAAAGAGTTGGAGTAACTAGCCAAGGTGAAACCAAGAACATACCTAGATCGCTTAGGTAGAAAGAACTCGCTAGTTCCTATGTTGGAAGCATAGTTCAAAGACTAGGAGATTTAGGGAGACCCATACCCGTCTGGACGGACAGTCTAATCTCATGAGAATTACATGAACATGTTCCTTTCTGAAAGAAGGAATTACAACTCATAGCTAGCCTATCGATGCTCTGTATAAAGTTCCATTACCTTCATGTCATAGATCATAGAAGCTGGCTTGTAGCATGAAGTAATCATAGCTCATTAGATGATTTCTAATCTCATCATTCCGTATTAAGTGTGAACTGCTCCTTACACTTACATGTAGAGTGTGATTGAGACTTGTCTCTTAATATTGAACACTCTTTTAGGTGAGTACTTTTGGTGACCTTATATAGGCATAGGTACAACTTTTCTCACTTGCACTAGCCTCATATTATGGTGCCACCTTGTTCTTTCTTAACATGTTTTCATTTCATATTTACTCACCATTCATTATTTGTTCATCGTTTAACATACATATGCTTTCTTGGAGTTTACATTGAGGGACATTGATTCTAGGCGTAGATACAACCTGTCTCACTTGTACTACCCTATCCTCATGTATCCACTCTTTCTTTACTTATTCATCGTTTAGTATAAATATAATCTATTAGTAATTTCATTTAGTTACATTTAGTTTTAGGCGTAGATGAAACTTGTCTCACTTGCACTAGCCTCTTATCATGTCGTCACTATTTTCATTGGTATCATAATATAACACAATTACTCACCTTATTACGTGAATGTTCATTTCGTCATATGCTAATTCACTTGGCCTTTTAGTGTGTTTCACATTTTTACCTAACCCTCCTGGGTTCACATCATTTCATTACATACATCTTAGGTTCACTTACTTTTAAACGTACGCTGGACTTATTGATCCATACGTACAAGCCATGAGGATTCATTCATAATTCGTCTAAGTGTCATACTTACCCAAGATTATGTGGTACAAGACTTTTGCATCTTGTAAGTATGCCAAGGTCTCAATTTTAATTCCTATAAGCAGCATGCATTAATTATTTAATCATGTAAGACTTATGTGTCAATACAGAATTGGGCAAGGAACCCTATTTCAAATGCCTTGTAGAACACCTAGTTAATCTTCTTTATGATTTTCGTTGTCATAAACTTCTTGGATAGGGAACCCGAGATCCATTCCCTACACCTGCACTTCCTTTATTTTTTTTCTTGATTTTTGTCTTAAACATTTTGTCCTGGGGGACCCAAGATCGAATCCCCACGCCCACATTCTTTTATTTTTCTCTCTTTACTTTTTTCTTTCGTTTAGACTAAGAGGGTGTGGGATCGAACCCCCACAACTCCATTTTATTTTTCTCCTTAATTCTCTTCATTCAGCTGAAAAGTTATGGGTTCGATTCCCACATACCTCATTTTATTATTTTTTTATTTCATTTTTCTCTTCTCTTCTTCACCCATCCAAGAGGTTGTGTGTTCGAACCCCACACATCACTTTATTTTCTTCCATTTTTCTCCTAACTTTTAACTTGAGCTTTACCCCATTTCGAATCCCCCTTACAACATTTTATTATTTCATTTTTTTATAACTTGTATATGGTGAGGTCTTGGGTTCAATCCTCACTGACCTCATCCATTAATTTTTTTTTTTGTTGAAATCAGCATTTTTGATAGTAAGCTGCCGAAAACAAATTTCCAGAATGCTGGAAATTTGTTCACCCTTTTTGCAGTCCATTTTCTCAAAATTCAAATGTTAGATTTAGGACAAAAAATTTTCTAGCATCTAGTGCATCTTTAGGTGAGTTTTCATGGTTACTTTCAGGAATTTAATCACCTTTCTATAGTCTATTTTCTTATTCTCTTTCAGTTAAAAAATATGACATTTTGAGTATTTTTTAGGGAGTTCTTTAGGTGCATTTTCAAGGTGATTTTCAATCAAGAATTTTTCATTCAAACTTTGAACTCATATGAACATCACGTTTTTAACATATTCATACATGCAAAATACAACAATTTAACATGTCAAATTCCATGCTTCATGACGAGACCAAAATTACAGTACACACGTGCACCCACAAGTTAACATATCACACATTTTCGTAAACACTTCTTTCATTTCTACATAATTCCGAATGCACATTCAAACACGTAATCACAACTAGCCGTAAAATCATCTACCAAAAGTCATACCAATGCATACTTGAAACATTCAAAGGATGTAATGACAGGGGTATGCAACGGGGACAACCTTAGTTTTTGATTGTGAATAGTGTGAACCTTTGGGATCTCTTGGGAAAGGGACCAAGAGGGAAGAAAACCCATACCTTAACACGTTCAAAGTCTTTTTGCATGCTGCAAAAATCCCCCCACTAAGTCAACGTCTCACAACCGAAATCCCGATCACAATCCGTAGAGAACTTGATTTTTGCTTTTCGTTTTGAAGTTTATTTTTGCTTTTGAGTTTGAGAGTTCAAGTTTTTGATGAACTTTGTATCCCTTTTGTTCTGTTCTTTTCTTTTTACTGATGATTGATCGTGTAATTAAGGTGATAGTAGAGAGAGACGTGAGAATGAGTTAGCTCATGATTAGGAGATTAGGTGGAGACTTAGTCAAATTAAGACTTCTCTTAATTATTTAAAAATCTGATTTTTTAAAGGGTAAGGGAAATGACCACCAAGCCCCTAAAAATCAGATTATAATCATCAACTAATCCACCTAAATGTCGCTTCCACCAAGGCTCAAACCCAGGTGAAGCCTAACCTGCAAAAAAAGTCAATTTCGGCAAACCCTACCTGAATTGCCCCTCTTCTTTATATTAATTAATTTATTAATTAAATATTAAGGGTAATAAAAATACTACCCCTAGATTGGAAAATACCATTTTACACCTAGACCCTCCAAACCTAAGATTACCCCTTTTAAGTCCGGTAAAACTCATCCGGGTGAATCTCTTCAATTCGGGTGCCCTACATGGTTGGTTATCACCTTTCCTCGCTCCACTAACTCACCAAGTTGGTTGGCTTTGCTAGTGCGTAGGTTCTGAGGTCTAGTTTACGCGCAACAAGTCGTGTGAACCCGGTCTAATCTTAGGCATTCTAGATACATTAGGCATTACTTAGCATAGTCATTTTAGGGTTGTTACACTTTCGTTGAAATACTCTTGCATGAGTTACTTTGAGTCTGTCAAAGTTCGTGTTGTGTGGTGTGTAGGTTTCGTTGTTTAGTTCATTTTGTCCCATTTGCTGCTCCACAAAAAGTAATAATCTCGCTCTTTTATATGTTTGAAATTTTATAGTTTTCCATTGTTAAATTACCCGAATCTCTTTACTATGAGTTGTTTTTGTTTCATTGCCACAATTACAAATATTGAATGTTTCTCCACAAGTCTTAGTTTTCTTAAATATCTACTTGCCTTGTATTTCCTTCATTTCTCATTTCTTGTTCCTGTTTGTCGCTTATGATTTTTATTTAATGTGCTAAATATAATATAAAATAAGTGGTGCCCTTTTTGTTTTATTGTTGCCTCATCGTTTGCCTTCTATATATGACTGGTTCTTTTGACACATCGACTATTTATATCTATGTTTTCTTTGGCTGAATAAGATTGATTCTTTTGGAGGATTATCTATTCAAGTTCTTTAAGATTGCTGCAAACCTTTTTGCTTGTTCAACTCCGTGCTTAATGTTCTATTTGTTAGGTGTTGAGTTTTAGTAGCTTGAATATGCTATGTTTAAATTTCTTATTTGACATCATAATCTACTTTTGATATTGATCTTAATGTTTTTCTCTTTAGTCCTACTTTTTCTGATTTCGTATTTCACTATTCGAGCTTATCTCGTTGTTTCATTAATTTATTTTATGAATGGAGACTCTGCTGGGGAATTGAATAGTTATAACCTTAAAATTAACTTGTTTGTCAATATGTGTTTGATTGATTATTTTCTTTATTTATTATATTATGAACTATAGCATTTCATGACATCCAAATCTGCCAAATGGAAAGCAGATTGCATTAGGAAAAAGGGCGGTTACGTGACTTACCACGACTCTCTTTAATAAAAATGCAAGTTAAATTCTTTGGAAGTGATAAAACGAATAGTCGACTTGTGTTCATGCATAGTCAATTATTAATCTTCAGCCCGTTGTTGGTTCGACTCTGTAATCATCATTTCTAAACCAATTCTAGTCAACCTAGAGTAGAACAAATCAATATCCAAATCCAAGCATTAGCCTATGATGACAAAACACTAAATACGTGTTGGGCCCATTTAAGAGACCACCTTGAGTCCAAAATGGCCCGCGACCTAAACGAATGATCATATTTATTTGTTTATATATGAAGGATGTATACATTATTTGAAAAGTCATTGTCCTTAGGGTAAGAAGTAGATTATAATCTATCTTAGTAGAAGAAACAGTGTTAGAAGCCACTACTCCATCCAAAGGTGTCGGCATTCGGAGGTGAGAAGAAATCAAATCTAAAAGACCTTCCACGGAAGCATATTTTGGGGTTATACCCCTGTATGGGATTAATTATTTGTATCTCATTTCCCTACTATGTATCTCCATTCAACTTACTTATAAAGTTTGTATAATTTTGAGTTTTTGGGGTCAACGCAGGGTTTCAAATGATGTACACATCGTTAGGTCTACACTTGGCATAAAAGGGTCATATATCTATTGAAACGTGCAATAACTGCTTATGTATTATAATTGCTTATGTGAATATCTTGCTTTGTTTGAAGATGTTCTGACCTACTCTTTTTTGAAATTTTCTAGAATCCCTTAAGCACAAATATAAAGTTACTATCAAAAGCACGTCCTATATATATATTTGAAAATTGAGGTTCTTCTTTTCTCAAATATTACTCAAGAATATCTGAAAAGATTCGCCGTCTCATATTGAAAAGAGATTCAAGGGTCGAACTACATAATACCTTAATTCTCACTCATGAGATCCTATGTATCCTTTCAATGTTCGATCCCCATTTTGAGAAATTTTACCTTTGACAACTCGTGCTAGGAGAGGAGTTTTATTTCATTCAGAAACATGATTGTGAAAGATACAATCGACTTATCTCGACTCAAGTTAACATTTTTGATTCACTAAGCTCAAAATCAAATGGATAAATTCCTGTTTTTTAGTGATTTTATCTAAACATGTGGGCTACTTTATCTTGAAGTGAAGCAACTTTAATGTGTTTGTGGTAATATGTGTGTTGTCTTGTATTATTTAGCATATTCATAGACTATCATATTTATCTTTGAGTTATTTTTTCTTTGTCTAATCCAATTTTTGCTTTCAACCCTCCAAGAGATGAATAACCTCCCCTCCACTTTCCTCCTTCAAGCGCGGAACAATTTCAGAACATACCCTGCAACCTTATTCAGAATCCTTCCACCATTGACTGAACTAGTCCCAATCCCCATCACGCCTCCCTTTCCTACCAAGCACCACCTTGTCCTCAAAATATCAACCTCAAACCTTCCTCCTTATCAACATGCTTACCCGCGAAATTTCCCCTCACTAAAAATCAAAATGTTAACATTCCGCAAACCTTCTCCCATCACCAAAATCAACAGAACACTCCCAAGACTTTCCCCCAAAATTACCAAGTCACTCAAAATACCTAGATCTCTCTATTACTCTACCATTGCCTCAGAATGCTGCTTTTCAAATTCCAATTCCAAATGAACCCTATGCAAATTTTTCCGAGCTTGATCATTATGAGGAACAAGAGAGCATGGAGGTCAAAAGAAGAGGCAATCAAGCTAATTATGAAAGAAGAGATAATGAAAGCCATGAAGGAGTTGTACTAGATTCCTGAAGTCGATGGATTGAGTTATGAGGATTTGTGCATCCATCTGAATCTCAGTCTCCCAAATGGGTTAAAAATGCCAAAATTTGACACTTTTGGAAAATAGAAAATCCATTGGCGCACCTGAGAGCCTACTCTTACAACCTCGTAGGAGTTGGCACGAATGAAACCTTGTTAATGAGGCACTTTAGCTGAAGTTTAAGTGGGGAAGCGTTAGAATGATTTGCCTCTTATAAGATAATATAATGGTCTAGTTGAATGCACAAACTAAAGAATTCATCAAATGGTTTGCCTACAATGTGGAGATCATTCTTTATCGCTATTCTTTTAGAATTAAGAAGAAATACACTGAAAGCTATCGTGAATATGCATATAGGTGGAGCAAGAAGGACGGCTGCGTCCGACCATCCATGTCTGAGAAAGAGATACGCATTTAGGAGCCACAGTATTATGATAGGATAATGTTGCTCATTAGTGAAAAATTTGCGCAGATAGTTATGGTAGGTGAGGCTATCGAAGATGGGTTTAAAACCAGAAAGATTGCTCGTGTTGCCCCCCCCAACTTAATCTTCAGGATCGTTGAAAAAGAAAAGAGAGGATGCATCTTCTAATTCCTGCGCATCCGATGGAAAAGGACACTTTAGAAAATCCTCACCTTACAAAGGTTATCCTCGAGCTCCACAAAGTTCATATCCATCTTGTTATACTACCTAAGGTTATCAAACTTCATTGGCGAGTTATAGAATTCTATCTCCTAATTAAAAACCTCCACCACCGAGTTACCAAATTCCACCTCTTGATTACCAAACTCCACCTCTAAATTGCAAAAATACCCATTCATATTATAAAGCTACACCAATTAATTGTTCAAATATCCAACCAAGTTACCAAAATCCACCACCATACTACCAAAGTACCCTTCCTAGCTACCCAGCTCCACAATATTAAAATTTCCAAACACGAGCACCAACTCACCAAAATCCTCCAAACTACCGTCAAATACCGTCAAACTGTCCTCATCGACCAATTCTTAAGAAAAAAACTTCTAGAGTCTTTACTGCTTTGACTGAGAGAAGAACAAAATTTTGAGAGATTGAATCAACGGGTTTGATATAGAAAATTGATCCAAAAATATCAATGTCAACTTCAAGATTAATATAATCGATCTTCACTGTGCTTACCATTCAGGAGGTGATGGTCATATTACCAAGGATTGTATAAACATTAAACATAAAATTCAAGACTTGATAGATCAAAAGGTCGACACTCTTAAGACTGCCACTCGTAATGTCAACAGTAACCCCATGTAGAATCATGTAGGGGTGACAATTAATATGATTGAAGTCGAACAAGATTTGAATTTGGAGAAAGATATAATCTCAGCCGACCTTGAAAATCTTGAGAAAGTTGTAGCCTCTCCAACCAAAAGAGAGAAATATTAATTTGGGTTCATGACACTTCATCAAGCTTTTAATTCAGTACTAAAGGAGAGTCATAACGAGCTGAAGATTGATCAATTTTTTCCAAAATCATTTCATCACTCATATCCGTCTTTTCCAATGAAAAGTAGTCTAAGGGAAGGAATCAATAATTTTTTCAAAGACGGTGATATTATTGTTGAAAGATGATTGAGATGCCAGTCATACTAGACAACGAGCCAAATGAGAAAATGCCTAACTGGACATCCACTCTTTTCTTGATTCCTTGCTCGTCTTGGTAGAAAAGACAATTTTCTATGTTATTTCTAAAATTCGGTGGTGTTCCGAATGAGGCTCGAAAAAAATCATTTATTCTATTTTGCCACACTATGTCTTAATCTCCCTCCTATTATTTTGAAAAAAAAAGCAAAATGACTTTTTGTCAAAGTTCTTATTTTCTTATTTCATATGAAAACTCCTTTATTGTAAAAACTTGTTTACTTGTTTTATATTTTCTAATTAACAATATTTGTCTATAATTTTAGTGAAAATATTTTCAAAACTAGTAATGTCGTGTCATGTCATAAGCTGAATGAATAAAATTGGGTAGATGCGTACGAGTTTGAGGACAACAATGATAAGACCATGGTACCCAAACACATGGTTGAGGAATTTAGACAGTTCAAAGTCACAAAGAGCTGAATTCAGAAAAGATTGGAATAGTGAATATGGAAAATGATGAATGCGTCAAAGAGATCAAAATTGGGGCATATCTGATAAAAGCATAGGAGTAAGAACCTATCTGTTTGCTTAGTGATCACATCAATACATATGTTTGATGACATTGTATGGTTGAGCATGAACATTAGATCTCACAAGTCATCAATATACTCAAATGTTGTCGAAAGATATCTGGTTTGAAAGTATCTTTTCCTTGTAATCACCTTTATTCGCTTCTAATTGTTTATACTTAGAACTTATCCCATTGTAATGAACTACGTCTGGTCTGAATTCTCAAGAATGAGATACATATGCGGCCTATGACGGCCTCTGTCGTTTCTTTAGTTTAGTTTTGTAATTTTTGATAATCTCTAGGGGGAATTACATATGACCTGATTCCTCCCTCAACTGAATACGTAGGTGCCACAATGGCTCGATCATATCTCCATAAGATTTATATTTTTCTTAACTAGGACAAAATTTTTGAGAGGGACTCAAAAATTCGCAAGAAGAGGATCTCTCTAATAAGTTGAGAGTGAAGACACATTGAGAGTTGCAACTGAGACAAAATTTATGAGAGGGTTTAAAAAATGCTAAAAGTAATATATGAACCGTTCGAGATACTCCAAGACATCTAAATGGTACAGAAATTTTTAGGATGACGTCAAAAATTTCTTCAACCATCCCTAAGAGTTTATAGTCAATTTCGAATACATTGAGCATGATTAGAAGTTTAAAACTAACTTCAAATGATCTCTGACATCGTTAAAGTTCATAGTCAACTTCAACAATGTCCCACATCGTTGGATTTAAGAGTCAACTACAAAGCTTCGTGATTGTATTCGATTCAGGAGAACCATGTCAGAAATTTTTAGAGATTTAATTTTTTGTTTTTAATTTTCCAGGTTAAGCTACCGCACATACAAAAGTTTTGGACCAAGGAAGTTTATTTAAGCCTGACGTGTCATGACACTTGGCGGTGACCTTTTTCTATTAAAATTTTTTGAAAACTTTTCTATTAAGCATTTTATCTATATGTTTGAAATATTTTGCATAAAATGTTTGTCTTATCTATCTAGAAGTGAGGGATCAGAGCGATCAACTGAAGATAACAAGAAAAGGAGAAATCATCGAAGTGATCGACAAAAATCAATTCATTTTTAATCTAATACTTTTTATGTGGATGCAGGTTTGTAGATTTACCTTAAAATCAACATATTCCTCCGTTCATTGAATATGGAAAAGACAAAGGGTGAAGATCTCCCAATAATTATTAACTTTTTCTGTAGACGTAGAAAATATTTTTTGTTGCTTAGATTAAAGATTTAGGAATATGAATAGCATTATTTCATTCGATTCCCAACAAGGAGAAATCCATAATGAACATGCAACTAGTGTCAGTGATAGAACAAATGAAAATCCCGAGGTACGACATTTTTTGGTTTTTTGTCAATGAAAAATACTTGAAGGACGTTATTTTCATCATATTATCAGACATGATGCTATAACTACTGTGTTATTTAGGTCGTATTATTGAATGAGATGATACCACTACTCTGAGGGTCATATTTTATTTACATTGTCGACTGAGACAATACTACCACTTAAAAGATACATAAAAGATCACCTATGTTTCTCGGTGAAGCATCATCTTCGCCCGGTATTGATATCAATCCTCCTATCAATGGATAAGCATCATCTTACCTACGAACCTTTATCATCTTTATCAACATCATCCTACCGATGGATCTTTATCATCACCATCAACATTACCCTACCAATGGATCAACATTATCCTACCAATGGATCATCAACATTATCCTTCTAATGGATCAATATTACCTACCAATAGACCTTTATCATCATCAATGTCATCCAATAGAAGGATATTCATTTTAATTATCCTACAAATTAATTAGCGTTATCCTACCAATGGATCATCAACATTATCTTACCAATGGATCAATATCATCCCACAAACGTATCTTCATTACCATAATACTACCAATGGATTAGCATTATCCTACCAATGGATCAATATCATCCCTCTGACGGATACTCATTAGCATGATCCTACCAATAGATCATATTGTTATCCTACCTGTGGATCAGCATCTTCCTACCGACGGATACTTAGTATCATTATTCTATCATGAATCATCATTTTCCTACCAATTGATCTGCATTATCCTATCAATGGATCATTAGTGTTATCCTACCGAATAATCTTCAACATCATGATCTCCCTATTGATGGATCAACATCATTACCTATCATGATTGACATACTATAAATATTGAATCATTTCTCTTGTTATTGGAGCATCAACAACATCATCCTATCGATGAAGCAAAATCATCATTATATAAATGAAGAATAATTTATCCTATCAATGGCGAACCACCATCATCATCTTAACGATGGATCATTATCATCATCCAAACAATAGATCATCATTATGCTATCAATATATCATCAATATTATCCTACCAATAAATCAACATTATCCTACCAAAGAATCTTCAGTAGCATCATCATCCTATCGATGTAGTGTCATCATCATCCTATCATGTAGAAATATTATCCTTCCAATAGATCAACATCATATGACTAATGGACTATCGTCATCTCACTAATGAATAATCATCATAATTATTTTCAATTGCATGAACGTCATCATAAGAGCCATCAACAATTACATCAGTCTATTTGTTATTACTTCGACATAAAAAAAGAGAACATTGAAGATTACATAGCGAACAAGAAATACCAGCTCTAATTGATTTACGTCAAACTGAAAAAAACTAATGTCAAATGTTCAAGGAGAACAACTACGTGTCAATATGGTAAAAAGGCTCTCTCTTCATTTGAATTAAATTTTATCCTAATGAGTTCTCAGAGTCTTTTTTGAGAGCATCCCAAGAGGATGAGTTCTCAAAGGATGCAGCACAAGTGAAAATTTTTCTTAGCAACTCACTGGGATATAGTTTTAAGAGGAGTGCTGAAATCATAAGACGCGAGCTCATGAGCGACTTCCATTAAACCACACCCATACTAGAAGGAATGTGAGTTTTTCTTATGATTATCAGTTTCCGTTTTGCCTCCTGAAATTTTTTGGTGTTCACCGGATGTAACTTTCCATTCCGACTGATAGTGCACAAGAGCTTTGAAATTATGTCTGTGTAACTTCTTACTTATGGATGCGAAGAGCTCCATATTCATGCATAATAGGTTGCAAAGATCTTTTTCATACTCTACTTATTTGTCACTCTTCAAAAACCAAAGGTTATCTTGCATACTAGATTTCCTTTTCAATCGATCGAGACGAACTACAAGCAGTCTGATCGCTTGAGTTTAAGGATAAGTAGGCAGACTCAATGTTGAATGCTCAGTTGTATCCTATTATTTTCTCTTAAATCCTATTCTCAAGTATTGCGGTCCCTTCATAAATCGGTATTGGGGTGGCTTTTGAATTCTTTAAAAATCGTTCGTCAAATTAAGTGTATCAAACTACAGGTGGCCTGAATTCTCATACATCTTGAGATATCAAGAAAATCCAATTCTGTGGTTCGGCCATAATTCCTAAGGTCCGTACCAAATCCTTTTTCCAAAGATGAAGATTTGGTCGGTCAAAATTGGATTCGTCAATTTTATTTGCCTCAGATTTATTTAATTAATCCAAGTTAAACGAGGGACAATTGTTGACACCCAATTTTGGCCCTCGACAATATAAATTTATCATTGAACTTCTTAAATTCCAAACAATTTGAAATAACTAATTTTTATAAAGTTTAAAATATTTTCCATGTATTTGAGGTAATTTTGGTCACTCTTATAATGGTTAATAACAAAAACATTTTTTATGTAATTAGTTTATTTGATAAATATTAGGAAATCGTCCAAAAATATTTGGTTTTAATTAAATATTTTGGTAATTAGTTTAATTATTGAATAGTCTATATTTTAGTTTAATTAGTTTGTAATCAAGTTAATTATTTTATTTCTTATTCAGATTGAGAAAGATGTTAATTGATTTTTTATCAATTCGTCTTATTTAACTTTTAGTCGAATTCACCAATTAACTCAATTCAGCTATATTTTGTAATTTCGAATGGCTATAATCATAATTCGTGTGGCAAACTCTTAATTCAATTCTAGCCAATTTTTAATTCAACTCTTAAACCTTTTTCTTTCAAACTTTCGAGTGAACTTTGAGAGTAAAATCAGCTCACAGTTGAGGACCAACTATTTGCTCCAGAAAACAACAATTTTATATCCATTAGAAGCCAACTATACTAACAAACAATACAATACAAAACCAAACCAACCCGCCCTGACCCCTCTACTTTGTCCTTCTCCTAGCAGAGTCTCCATTTTTGCTTTGCTAAAAAAATACTAGGTTTTCAAAAAATTTATTAAACTTATGATTTAAGATAAATCGAAATTCCAAAAGAAATAGAGTTGCCACTTAATTTTTTAATTAAAAATAAGAAAAGAACATAACTTTCCAAAAGGATATCAACACATAAAAATCAATTTGAAAATATAAGGGTTCGAAGTTCAATGTACAAACTGAGGGCCTAACACCTTCTCAAAATTTACATTAAACTTCGAAACCTTATATTTTCTAATTTATTTTTATTTTGTTAGAACCTTTTGAAAACCTATGTTTCTTTTATTGATTTTTATTAAAAAATTAAGTAGCGACTCTTTTTCTTTTGGAAATTCGATTTATCTTAAAGCATAGGTTTAATCGATTTTTTGAGAACCTACTCATTTTTTTTGAGTAAAACAAAGACGCTCCCAGTGCACTCATAGAGCACCATTATGATGGTTCACTTCTAGTTTTGAGGTAACTATGGTATTGATGTATTCATCTTTAATGCTCTTTGAAAATCATCTTCAAAATGCGTCCTTCCAATAAGGGGTCTTTAATGACTCGTGGTTATTCAGATTAGTGGACAACCCATCGAGGGATTCTGCTGAGATGAAGTACCCACATAATTTTAAGAGGTGCAAAAAAGGATGATGCTTCTTTACTGGCCATAGGAGATCAACTTCAAGAAAAGCTTCCTGATTCTTTAAAGTCCGAAGCAATGCCAAATGTTCCTCCACAATCCGTCACAGTTGTTTCCAAGTGTAAAAGCTCGAAGAAAAAGACTGCACATGTGGATAACGGAATTAAGGGACCTTTACATACCCCAAGGCTATAAGCATCACTAACAAAGAGGTGAACGACGTAACTCTCAAGAGGAAGAAACCTTCCACCTCTTCGGGCAAAGTTGTTGTAAAGTCACTTGACATTGCACCATCTTGTGGAAACATATCAAAAACACCTATTTCTCTTTATGAGATTGACATTAGTACTACTGCAGCCTCTATCTCCAATGAGAGAACTGTTAGACAAGAGCTACAATGGAAATGTTTGAAGAAAATGCCTAAGGACTTGAACAATCAACAATGCCAATTCGCTAAATTGGATTTCATTAGTATTGATATTGTGATCTTTGAAGATGTTGCTACTGGTTCTACAATGCCCTTGACAGAAGTGGCACAACAGGTAAAAGTCACCTGTTGAATATTTATCTAAACTTCTCTGCCCTTTTTTTTTATTAGATATTAATTATGTGTTTTTAATTATGCAGTAGGGTCTTGGGGGACATCACTAGCGGTGTGAATGTATTTGAAGATTGTATCACAAGCTCGAACTCTCTCCTCCCTCTTGTTGAAGTTAAGAGTTAAGCCGTGAGTGAGATTCAACCAACAAAGCCGATGGATCCGTTTTCTGAAAAGATTGAAACTTCTCAAAATTCTCAACTACTAATGTGGAGGTTGTTGAAACCTCTCAAATAGGATGTTCAGATGTTACCAAGGATTTGGTCCGCCCTTTGCTGAGAATTGCGGAATGTGGCGTACCTTATGTGAGTGCATTACTCAATTCTCTGTTGAATTTTCAGAGAACCTCAAACAGTTGGAGGCAGATGTTGCCTTGATTCTTAAAGGTATTTGATAAGTTAACATCATCAACCTTTCTCCTTTGGGGGTTATGCTTGAAAATATTTTAAACAAATATGGAGATTACTAAGCTGCGAGGCAGTCCACGTCTCAAAATATAACATGGGATTCTTATCAAGAGTTTCTTTCTACTGCACAACAACGTATTGATACCACAAATCAGGAGAAACTTAATATGGACAAACACTTGGAGGTTCAGCTTTGAGTAACTTTGGGAGAAAATCAATAACTCGAAGTAGGAGGTTCTAAATGATGTGATTCCTTTCCGTTGGAAGCATAACGCATAGAAGTACAACATATGTAAAAATTACAGCAAAAAGCTTCCAGATCAGTACAAATATATTTCAAAGTTAGCTCCAGCTGTGTCTCAGTATGAGCTTGTTATTTCACTGTGATGAGTGCACCAAGCAAAACACTATTTATAGAATTTGCAAAAAAAATCATTCCAAATTGATGACAATAATTTTTTAGATGATGGTGATGAATTGGAAATTAAAGAAGCACGTGAGTTGGAGATTAAAGAAGCTTGCACAATTCAATTATCTGAATAAATGAGTCTGATAGCTTAGAAATTATAGTGGTGTTTGGGTTAAAGGTGATGATGGAAATCAAAATGAGAATGTTGATTATTTTTGCATCCTACATGAGATTTTAGAGTTGGAGTATTCGGGTTGGACAATCTACCAAATAGTACTTTCCCTATGCAAGTGGTTTGACCAAACTTCAAGAGGTATGAGGGCGCTTAAGCAACATAATATCATTGAAGTCAAGCACACTATGAAGTATGGGGCTTAAGATCCTTTTAATATTGCACAGAATACTAAACAAATGTACTATGATCCTTATCCTTTGTGTAGGGATAAGTCTGATTGGTGGGTTGTAATCAGAACAAAACCGATGGGGCGAGTAGAAGTTAAGAATGAATCGGATTTTTTCTGAAACATTCTGGAAAATTATATGTCTAATGAAAAGCCAGTATGCCCTTAGGATATCCTATTAGGGGTACATAGTCACCCCAATGCCCATTATTGAAAAAATAATTGGGCATAGTATAGAAAAATTGGCTAAGGGATATTAGCCAATTTTCTATATACGAATAAGAAATATACTTTTTGGGTTGTCATACCCCAATCCAAGATTGATGATTAATAAGTGTACCTTCAATGAAGACCCTAAGCTAAAAGAAAATCCGTTATGAATAGTTTCACACAAAGTACTAGGCATCCAAGTGTCATGCCTAGTACCACTCCACATGACCATTTAAAATGATCATGTAAATTAAGTAGTGCCCAAGGACATAGTGAGGGTCCTTGGGACAATAAGTAAACATTACCAAAGGAACCATAAACTAATAGTTAGTTAGGAAAAAACAACCAACCCATGTGCAAGTACATGTGAAGAATCACCAAAGGAGGAAACCACCCTAACCGAATTCAGTTAGGGTAGTTAAGGGGACAAAAAACGTGCATAATACACCACTCCATGCGGGGACTAACTTCCTAAACAATTTTAGACTCTATAATACTTCCCCAAATAGCTAACTAACCTAGGACTAACCAAATTGGACCCATTATTGCACCCGACAACCTAGGACCAAAATCGGGTTGACACTAACCTAGTACTAGTTAAAGAGACAACCTAGTACCTAAGCTATTATGGTCCGAAAGGTGAATTATGGTCCTAACAATTTAGGGTAATTTAGTAATTCTCCTAGGTTACCTAATTAATTAATCTATCAAATTGATAAATTTATTTAAAAGGTTTCAAATATCGGTTAAGACAAGAAAGGGACAACCTAGTACCTAACCTAGGATGGTCCAAAGAGTTAGTTAACATCCTAACGGCCTAAGGGTACTTTAGTAATTACCATAGGATACTTAATTAATTAATTTATCAACTTAGTTAATTAATTTAAAGCACCAAAAAATGAAATCATAAAACAATTTCCAGATTTCGGTTAAAACAAGAAAAAGACAACCTTGTACCTAACCTAGGATGGTTCAAATGATTAGTTATGGTTATAAAGACTTAAGGTTACTTTAGTAATTATCCTAGGAAACTTAATTAATCAAATTATAAATTTAACTATTTAAATTAAAGGGGTCAAAACAAAATTCTTACACTAACCTAATACAACTCAAGAAACATTCAAGTACTTAACCTAGGATGATTTAAAAGGGTTAATTTTTGTTCCAATTACTTGAGGGTACTTTTGTACTTACCCAAGGTACCTAAAATAATTAAATTAAGTATTCAATTGATTAATATATAGTCAAAATGTTGACCAAAACCATCGTCAACACCAATTTTCATATTTGCCTAAGTGTTATGTTCTCCTATGTTTAGTCAATTTAGGAGGGGTGTTTTTGTAATTACTTAATTAATTTATATAATTAACTTATTAAAACATAAGTTGAATAAGTCAAGTTTAGTTACTAAACCTAAAAACAACGTTCAAACTCAAACAAATACACGACTGAAACCAAAAAACAAGCGTGAGAAAAACAGTGAACAAAACACAAGAAAAAAAAAATTCTTAGACGATTTTCAAGGTTTTTTCAAGGTTCGTTCAAGGTGGTCTTCATAGATTAAGTTATATTTATGGTATGGGTTTCTCTCCTGCAATTATTTATCCAAGATAACTTTCTTTCGAACGATTCAAAGATCTTGAAAACTAGGGGTTGTTTCCCGTCGTTCTTGTCGAACTCCTTTCCCTAGTATCCTTGTTACAATTTCAATGTTGAATAGGTTAGAAATCATGTTGTTGGTATGTGGTGCTGGATGTTATTAACATTTATTGTTATTGAATGATGACTATCGAATGAACTTATGCACTTGTATTTGCGTAAAGTTAATCTTATCATGATAATTAAGGATCGATAATATGCCAAGTTAAGTTTGTGATGTGTTAAGTGAATATGTGTCTTTGGCAAAATGTTGACTTCCTGTTGTCGTGATGTTATGAAGATTTTAAAGCCATCAAATGTTTAATATAATGATGTCCAATATGTTCTTATAACGTTACACTAAAATTCATAAACTAAGAATCGACTCAAAGACATCTATTAAATCATATCTTTAAAAAATTGGCTATCTGATTCCAATAAATTTGGCTAACTTTATTTGGTCAAAATGAATATATGTTAATGGATAGGAACTTATTTAAATGATTAAAATATATGCTAAGTTTTCATACATATGGCAATTTAAATATGAACATACGTAAAAAATTGGCTTATGCCAAAAAGGATGAATTTGCTAGTCTAACATCCCAAATCTTGAACCAATACTAATCATATGCCAATTATTATTTAGTAAGAGTATCAAATATATGTTAAGTACTTCTAGAGTAATATCAATGAATCCATAACCAAGGGCATGACATTCATTCGGAGAACTCCCAACATGCTCCACAAGAATGAACTATGAACACATGAAACTCATTGAATGAAGTGCTCATCATCCATAAACGGTGATATGAAGCTACTACACTAGTGTAAGTAAGTAATGTGAGTTATAACATAATTAAAGGGGTCTAAATTAAAAAAAGTTATCAGAATGGGGTGTTAAAGGAAGGGAGACAAGTCTTACTTACATCAAAGCTAATTTGTTAAAAGAATACTCACGAATGAAGGTGTTAGAATCTGTGAAACTAGTCTCATTAAAACCTAAGGATGATATGTAAGGAAAATTCACATTCATCAATGTAAATTAAGGATGATATGACAAAACAGTTCACATTTCATCAATGTAAAGTAAGGATGACCAGTCATCAATAGATTAAGTAAATTTCAATCTAGAAGCAAGCCTCCATAATGCTTGAGTCAACACTAAAAAATAATGAAATGAACATTCACATAAAAGGGATGAGTAATTATGAAAAGCAAATGTGCTAATGCGAATGAATGTGGTGACAATATGATAAGAGACCAATGTGAAAGAAAGAGCAATCTCAAATGAGCCTAATTAAATATTACCAAAACGTACTCACCTATGAGAGTGTAAAGCTAATGAACAGACCAGTCTCTATGTACACTCTAATGAAAGTATTGAGACTGATGTATACCTAATACTAATGATGAGATAATAAATCATCTATTGAGCTATGATGTCCTCATTCTAGAAGACAGCTTCCATGACGTATGAGTTTAATGAAATAGAACTTTATACTTAGCACCAATAGCTATCTATGAATGGTGATGCATTCTTTCGAAAAAGGCGGAGGTTCGCGTAACTCTCATGAGATGAGACTGTCCGGCATGCAGGGTATGGTTCTCCTATATCTCTTAGTCTTCGAACCTATACTGCCTATATAGGGATCTGGCGGGGTTCAATTCCCATGTACACTATTTCGGGTCACTTTGGCCGGTGATTCCACCTCTTTTCGGTGTGGGGTAGACACTGGATGTCATGATTCTCACATGATCTATCGGTTAAGTTTAGAGTTCCTCAAAGTATGAAAGATAATGAAATGAACGATACCAAAGGTGTTTGTGCAAGACAATCAAGAGGTGAAATCAGATTCAAGTAATGAAATTAGGTATTTCTTGGTCATTGCAATTCATGATCCCAATGAGAGTCTTAAGATTGATCCTTGGTACCGCTGGTGTTTACATCAGCCTACGAATGAATGAAATGATAAAGTAAAGTACAAATGAACGAATAAACCAGACTCTGTGTTTGCTAAAGAAGGCCCTCGGGTTGAGGTCCCATATGTTAAGCCCTAACTTGAAATGTCTTAGGCTACATCAACGATTCCAAAGTCTCGTGTATATGAAACGTATTATATATAAAACATTAAAGTAATGAAATCAATTGAATGATCAGTAGATAATTGCTTATGAAAGGTAATCAATGTATAGTGTAAAAAATGACTCACTATAAGGTAGGGAAATCATTCCTTAGTCCTTGGATTACTTATATCGATTCATTGTTGTTATGGGACTACAATGAATCATTGCACTTGTAAGTAAAAGATAGGACCAAAAGAATTATTGAACTACACAACAACAAGAAGAAAACGACTGAAAAATAATCTAAGTGTACAAAGAAGAACTCTCATCCTAAAAAAATCAAAATCTCAAATCTTTGCCCCAGTTGTTGTAAAATTACGTGGATGATACTAATGTTTTGTAATCATATATAAAATGGTTTGTGTGCTTTCAATGCATTAAAATACATCATATTCATACCACAATTCACATCTAATGATTTAGGAAAGTGTAGTCACTAAGCTTTCCTGAAATAGCATGTTGTTTAGGAAGAGCATTCTTTGATCATGCATAGGCTTATGTGTATGTGTACATACAACCATACTTAGTACAAGTGGTTTACTAACCCCTACTATTTACAATTTTATAGATGTAAGTTAAGGGATAGATTGACGATTCTAGCAATGGTTTAGACATCAGTTTTCTCGAGACTAATTGGTAGGTCCTCTTGATTTCGAGGATACTTCAGTTTTAGTCTAGCCTTAGTTTTAGACATAGCTAGTGGATGTTGTTCCTAGAGTTTCTTTCATACATTTATTTGAAGGTATTTCATAAGGCATGTTCGGAAAACTATTTATTATATATTCATCTTCAGTTTTGAATTGATTGCGCAATTGTTTGATGGTTGTTTCTTTATGTTGAGCTTAGTATATGATGAATTTATTAAATAACTATATGATGTCTATGTATACTTCATACGTTAAAAAGATTTACATTTTCCGCTAAAGTTAGCCATATGAATGTGATGAATGCAATATAAGGCTTGTCTGCGACCTCTGAGTGGTCAACGACACCGGGTGCGATTCGAATTCCAGAATTTGGGTCATGACATTGCATATCAAAATGAAATATCAAGTGTTCATCAAGTTGTGGATGCTAAGTTAGAAATAAATTTGGAGAATTCTTATTACATTTTAGATGAAGTTAATAGAGAAGATTTAGATATGCCAACAAATTTGGAGGAGGATGAGGAGGAAACTTTTGAAGAAGATGAGTGGATAGATAAAGAGGAAACTTCTGAAGATGATGCAAGTGAATGGATAGATGATGAATAAAAATGCGAAGAGGATGAAGAACAATTTTTATGTTTAGTTGGTAGATTTTAGCTATTCATATTTGAGTATACTTTATATTTTGATAGTAATATTTGTTCGTTAATGTTAAAGACTATTTGGATTAACTCTTATGTTATCATAACTTTGTTTGATATATTTGTTCGACATTATGAAATAATTTTTTACTATTCTTTTTTAATCTTTATTTTTAATTGATATAGATGGTAGATAAAGACAAGGGTAAATAAAAAATGTTAGCTAATCAAAAAAAGAAATCCAAAACCAATGTTATGAGAAGGTACACTAGGGTCGTGAAATCTTATGAGCCCTATAGAGTTAATATTTCAAAGAAGCCTAATATTATCTACTCACTCGGTAAAACAGGCACATAATTCCTCTACTCATGTGGATCCAAAATCTGGTTATACTATATATACACCTACTGTTGTACCTAGATCAGGTTACCAAACATTGTAGGGCTATTCCCATCTTAGTTGTGATTCTACCATACCATCAGATAGTTCTAGTCAGTGCAATAATTTGAATAATAATAGTGGATCAGTTGGAATTTTCAATCTTCATCTTGAATCCAATGGCTCGGAGCTTAATACTCCCACCACCCAGCACTCAGACGCACGTGGTCCTCAGCCAAGCGATAGAGACAATTCTCGGAGACTTGTCATCTAGCCATTAGGATATAAGTATGATTTGATTATGTTTCATCTTTCATTTGTCTATTTATATTTTAATTAATTGATTGATTATTTTTTGCTTATTATTCTTTGTCAATGAACTCAAATTTCAGATTACGTCCGGATGTGGGCATGACAAAGATTATTTTAAATTGCATCGGTACTCACTATAATGGTGTGTACCAAACTTGGGGTTCGATTCCACTTAACCACATGGGGAAGATGTTCAATGAATTAAAGGTAAGAATGTGTATCAATTAAGTTCACGTCATATACATTTAAATTCACTATTCTTTTGAACAATAAGTATTTAGTTATTTTTCATTACAGATATATGATGTATGGGCTTCCGAACAGGAGGAAGAAGTTCAAGTGAACATCAAGGTTAAAGATTCAAAGTTTCATTCTAGCACATTTAGTGAATGTCGGAAAAAATAGAATTCCTAATTTTCAGGTACCGGCTCAATGGGATCTGTTAATGGAACATTAGGTATTGATGAAAAATTTAAAAAGAGGAGTGAGATTGGGAAGATGGCTTGCACATCAGAAAAGGGAGACTCTTTGAACACTGGTGGAGCTATTAGCCTTAATACTAGGGAAGAAAGAATGGTATACTTTCTTAATTTTGTAAAATATATATATTTTTCTTTTTTGATCAGTAGTTTTTGGAGATTAAATTCTATTTATGTTATTTGCAGGAAAAAGAGTTGGGTACGCCATTAGCTGTAGAAGATATGTTAAAGGTTACACATGTCACGAAGAGTACGAACCTCGGAGAAGATGAAAGATGGGATGAGCAACGTGCTAAAGATACATACGTAAGAACTCTATTAAAACTAATCTTTTATTTTCTTGTATATATTACATTCTTATAGAGTTCTTTGTTTAATTACATGATAGGTTTATAACAACATCTCAGGAATATCATAGTACTCTACCTCTTGAGAGCCGGGAAAATTCATTTACACAAGAAGAAAGTGAGAACTTTGGAAAAAAAGTGCAGGTGAATGATTCGAGGTTCATTCTATGACTATCTAGAAAAGACATATCGAGAAAAGCTGGCTTGATATTGTGGTTTATCTTCATCTTGCTTCGATGGTGGGATAAATAGAAAATATATATAATGGAGGGTAAGATAGTTTTTCTCAATGTCGAACTTGCATATGTAGCAGACAGAGAGAAGGAAGAGAGAGGAAGAGAGAGGAACAGATTGCGGCAGAGAACAAGAGGTATGCTGCGCTTCAGGACCAACTTACTTTTCTTTTTGAATTAGGAAATATTCTTCCTCCTTGTCTAACAAGTAGTAATGGATCTGATCAGGAGGGTGATGAGAGTGATAAGTTTGATAAGGAGAGTGAGGGTGATAAGAAGTAGTGGTATCAGTTTGACGTTTTAGACTTCTATATTTTTGGAACTGATTGATCATATTTTCGTTTATTTTTGAAAATGGATGAAGTTTATTTTGAAGTTGGATAAAGTTTATTTTGAAATATTTTAATGTATATATTGAAAATATTGTGTTTTTTTGATTGGATGATGTTTATTTTAACATAACTAATTTGGAATTCTTCGGGTTGGATGAAGTTTATTTTGAAATAGCTTATTTGGAATTCTTTGGATTGTTTTGATATAAATATGCAAGTGGAATACTAAAATTGCAGATCAATGCTGCCACTTTTGTAGCAGAAATATCGACTCCGGATGTCGGAATCTCAAAAATAAGAAATAAAATACCAACCTCCGGATTTTTGAATCTTAAAAATAAAAAATAAAAATATCAACCTCCGGAGGTCGTAATCTAAATATAAGAAATAATAATACAGACCTCTGAAGGTTGGAATCTAAATACTAAGAAATAAAAATATTGAGTTCCGGAGGTTGCCATTTCAAAAATAAGAAATAAAGCAACCGACCTCTGGAGGTCGGAATCTTAAAAATAAAAAACAAGAATACCGACTTTCGAAGGTTAAAATATAAAAATTAAGAAAAAAGAAATTAAAACATACCGACATCCAGAGGTCGGTATTCCCAAATATGAGAATTAAATATTCTGACCTCCAGAAAATGGAAATAATAAAAATGAAAAGTAAAGAAATATATAAAAGTGACCTCCAGAAGTTGAAAAAAAATAATGAATTTTATTAACTTAAATTGATACTGACCTCGAGAGAACAGTAAATACCGACTTCCAGAGGTCAAAATTGAATATCGATCAAGCTTTTTTCGACCTAAGCTGGGAAGTTGGTTTTTGGTCAGTATTTCATGGAATTTGACCTCTGGAGGTCAGTATTTTTAGGTCGGTATTAACTGTTTTTTTAGTAGTGTATAGTGACTCACTGGAAGTAAAAGAATGAACAAATTTAAATGGTTCTTCACCGTAAGAAATACATAATAATTCCAAATTTCAATGCTTCATATGCATGTTTTGAGTGATGAGTAACAAAATTTAAACGTATATAGCGTAGTTAGTTGTGTTCTGATGATGTTATAAATGACTAATTTGAGCCTAAACGAAAATATAATCTAATAAATTAAAAAACATATCAGAACGTGAATTTTAAAATAGAGAGAGAATATGTGAAAAAGTAAGTAAAACGAGAAAAGTAATAATACAATTTTGTCAAGTCCTTAACTACAAAACAAAGATGATAAAAAATATATAATCGATGCAATTTTTTTGAGCTTTTATTAGGCACCTCCCCTTCTATCCATATCCAAGAGCCTTTTCGTGGAGTCAAACTAAAGTATAAAATCTGATACTATAACAATAATATAGAATATCACTATTTCAAATATGAAATAAAAATATTAATCTTGAGTAGGAATCTAATGAAAACAAAATATGAACCTATATAGACAAAATTGAAGAATTTAATATCATAAGGTATCTTAAATTTTAAAATTAAATAGTTGAGGGTTATGAATACAAATTTAATGAAAAAGAGTTAATGATATTAAAATAAATAAAAGAAAGAAAAAAATAAAATAATGAAGACAAAAAAAAATCTCATGAACTATTTAACATTTGTTGGGTGTTGTAGTTTTATCAGAAAAGCAAGTAAATCAACTTCTTCTCATTTTATACTATTCCATTGTGTGGAACAAAAGTGAAAGAGGAAAAGAAAAAAACAAATATTTTGAAATATTAAAGCAGTAAATATTGAGACTTCTAATTATTTTTTAAAAAAAGAGTAATAACAAGCGTAAATAATTTTTCAAACATTTAAGTATAATAATAAATAGAGAAGTAGTAATTGACATATTTATTTGTCACGATTCAAAATGAGTCGTGAGTGACACCCACACTTAACCTCTTAAGTGGGTAAACCAAAGAATCTAAACCCCAACATATACGAATTAGATTAAGGTAGTAGCACGAAAGAAATAAGGAAATGAAGCTTTCCTAAGGTCCTATAGCCTCTCGAAGAAAAGCAAAGGAGTTACCATACCGTTCCGCAAGACTCTACTAGACTTGTCCTTTTGTGATGAGATCATCGAACCTAAGACTACGATACAAAGTTTGTAACGAGCCATAAAGATTCGTGAGTGACACCCACACTTAACCTCCTAAGTGGGTGAACCAAGAAATCTAAAATCCAACATATACCAGTAAATCAACTACAAATAAGAATAATATGCGGAAGCTCAAAACTTGTTAAAGTAACCAGTCAAATCAACTTCTAAAGTTTATTACACATTATCCCCAAAATATGAAAGTCATCACATCAAGGACATCTAATCTCCAATACTAAGTCTAAGAGTATCAACTACACCAAATAAAAGAATAAAATGGTATGTGTCTGAAAATATAGGACATCATGTCATGATCTAGAGCATCAAATACGAGTTTGAATGAATAGCACATCCTGAAACAGATATGCTGGAGACTGGATAGAGCTGAGGGCAAGTTGAAGTCATTGGTACAGTCGCTTCACTCCCTAAAAGGAAAACAAAGAAATAACACAAGTTGGGCTCTGTACTGAGCAACATGTACTGAGTAGGTATCATCGACCAACCCAAAATAGAAACTAATATACAATGAATAATATTATAATATCAACTATGAAACATAACAGGTGACAGTCAACAAACAACATGAACAAGTGAAAACTGAAACAAGTCCATAATCAATCACAAATTCAAGCACATACATGAGGATTCATGCATCCACACCACACTAGTTTGGGAAATGGTTCTTTTAATAAATTCAGTTAAATCAACATTTTTTAATGTTACCGTGTCGGATGTGACACTCCGATCCAATTATTATCGGTACGTGACACTCCGTTCCTTAAATGCCGTGTCGAAACGTGACACTCCGATTCAATAATACCGTGCTAGAACGTGACACTCTGATCCATAAATATCGTGTCAGAACGTGTCATTCCGTTCCAATAATATTATTAATTTATCATTTATTATAACTATTTTCCCATTCATTAACAATACTTCATCAAGCCTTCTTTATTCAAGGTATCACTTTGATAGAGAGGGCTCATGATTATGAATTTCACGGTCACGGGATTTCGGACTAAACACAAAACACACAGCCTCACAATCAAGTACATATTAAGATTCACAATAGCATTCAATGCATATCAATCACTGTAAAGAGTCTATCTATTATATAGAGTAAACCATAACCTACCTCCACCGAAAAATCGAAGGCAAGCAAGCTACTTCTCCAAAACTCTTCCTTTCCTTAATGCCTCTGAACCTTACCAATCTATCAAGTATATATGCATAATTTGTATGTTCACGAGTCTATGGACACCCATGTTACTATATGTCTTTCATAGACCCAAACATTCACCCGATTCTATAATTAATTTGCGAAAAATCAAGCCTAAAGGTAAATCTTAATTCCTCAAATTAGCATAACTTTAATAACATTCAACTCTCAAATTCCTTCCACTCCTAAACATAACAGAATAATTGTAAAATTCCATCTAGTTATTAACATCCCACGGCTAATAACTGAAGATACCAATTTGTCTCCCAAAAGTCACAATAATCAACTTATATTATTAACTCACCTGCAATTCATTTTAAACAATTATATTATTACCTCAAAGTTCAACTACATCATGGCTTAGTTTCTAACTATTCCGATTCAATTTATGTAATTTCCTTCCACAATACAGACGGTACTACTTATAAAACTAATATGACATAACTCAATTATGTAATAACTCCACGAATAATTACAACTGCAAGTTATGTTTCTCACATACATTAGCCGCATACGTTCAATAAAGAAGAGAATCATAAAGGAACCATATTCCAGTTTCTCATATATATATATATATATATATATATATATATATATATAATATATTTTCCTATATTTCTAATCATTGGCTTAACATTATACCTTAATTAATTTGCCATCATTAATCCAACCAATAAATAACAATTTAATACATCCAATTGATAACCATGTCGTACATAAGAATCTTTTCCCAATTAAAATCTCTTCTGAAGCTACCACTATGTTGTTAAGTGTTATCTATTTACCAAGCCTTAATTTTATAGATACCAAGCGACAATTATATGTAAACAATGTTTAGCGTAACTTAGGGTACCTTACACTGCAATCAATTTTTTTCCCAAAGAGTTTGGTTTTTGTTTCACGTCATTTTTTGTTCTTCCACAATTTATCTTTTACCCTAATATAATATGTGATTCACTATAAGAGTAGTAAAGTGGTCCACTACTAATTCAAATGTTATCTTCTTTAACCACAAACTAAATTAATTATTTAAACGACCCCACTAAATTCATAAATGTAGTTGTAAATTTTCCAAATATTCATTTAGAATATATCAGAAAATATTTTATGAATTAAAAAGGTTTAAAACTCAAAACTACCAAATTGGTCGTTACATTAATTTTTTGTCCAATAATAAGTAATAGCAAAATATGAAAAATTATGGAAAAAAAGATGAATATAATTTTTGGTCAAAAAGAAGTGCAACTTCATATTTCTATAAGATTTTAAAGCAAAACAATATGCAATAACTGTTATTCTTATAGTAGCCTTTATTTATAAGGTTAATAAACAGAAACAGAAATAAGATGAAGCAGAAAATACATAAAATACAAGAAGTATTCCGAGTCCACAGAAACTACTGTGTGTCCTTAAGAAATTTATGCCCCTCACTGTACCCGGTTATGGATTAATTTCTCCCAAGATAAAGCGGATTAAACTTGTTAAAGATATAGCGGTACCTCCAATTTCTTTAACTTCAGCGAACTTCAGAACAACAACAAGTCACACAGACTCAGTCGATCGACACTTTAATTTTATTTGAGAGAAAAATAAATGTAGAGAAGGAAAATTTTCAGTGTTTGAAAAATCAAAAATTGACTTCCTTTTATAGCCATTTTTAGCAAGGAACGTGTTTGTTCAGACCCGTTTTATCCAGAAAGTTGTGTCTTTTAAAAAAATAATAACTTTTCAGAAAATTGTGTCTGTTAGGAAAATAATTACTTTTTGGAAAGTAACAACTTTTCAGAAAGAGTAACAACTTTTTGAAATGTTACCATTACCCACAAATTTATAAGAGATAATATTAACAGGATTTATTTGATTTAATAAAAATTGATTAAATAATTTTTATCCAAAAATTATCAATCAATCATTTGCCAAATCCAAATCCAAATCCAAATCCGAATCCGAATCCGAGGCCGAGCGAGCGATGACGACGACGGCGCGAGGGGGTATCTTCTTCTTAGCTCTTTAAGAAGTAATGGAAGTGTTCCCTTATATAAGGAAAACAATTTCCCTTTCCTTTGCCGATATTGGAGAAATGACTTTTCATTTGCACTTTGCTAATGACTTTTCATTTTCCCTCCAAAGTAGTTTCCTCACTTTTCATATTCTCTTTTTTCTTTTCCCATTCACACTTGCTAAACTCCAACAATCAACCACATGAATGGGGAAGGCTATTATTAAAACATATGCATGAAAAACTTGTGTGTCTTGTAGGTAAAGGTTAATCGCATCTTGATAAGTAGGTTTCCCTTTAAACTTTCCGTAGTGAACATATATCGGATATACTCGGTCAATTGATAGGTTTGATATCTTTGAACCGTTGAGCATTTGTGTATACCTAGAAAACATATGTCACACAATCAACCCTTGAACTGTTCTTAGTTCTCATTGTTTTGTTCGTTTCAGCCATGAACACATCTTTGATAGTAAGTGCTTAAAGAACTGGCGTTACTGGATTCTCCTTGAAGCGGCTTACACTTCACACTTACATAGGTGGTTTCTAAATGTGTTATACCATAGATACACCATTTAATATTCCCTGTATCAAACTTAGAAAACATTAAAAAGTCCTTATGTCTTTATCCTGGTAACTAAACATTGTCTCATAATGAGAATGGACCACACAATAATAATAATAATTTTTTTCCTTGACAATGTTGAACCGTCATCATTGACTTTGTTTTATCTCCTTGAACCTAGATCTAGGGATCTCCAGTCTTCTAGGTAGAGTTACCGCCACCATGACTTGTTCTTGGCCATAGTCCCATTCCCGTCGATGATTTTTGAACTCCCTCTCTATTGAGGACTTTTGTAAGTTGATCCGACACATTATATTTTGACTTCACATAGTCAATTGTTATAATTCCACGAGAGAGTAGTTGTCTCAAAGAAATATGTCTTCGTCTTATGTGACGAGACTTGCCGTAATACATAATGCTTCCAGCCCTTCCTATTGCAACTTGACTATAACAATGTATGCATATAGGGGCCATTGGTTTGGGCCAACATGGAATATCTTCTAAGAAATTCCGGAGCCATTCAACTTCTTCACTTGCCCTGTCTAAAGCAATGAATTCAGACTCTATTGTAGAGCGAGTTATACATGTTTGTTTGGATGATTTCCAAGATATTGCTCCTCCACCAATAGTAAAAACGTATCCACTTGTGGATTTTGTTTTGGTTGACCCAGTAATCCAATTTGCATCACTATATCCTTCAAGAACGGCTGGATATCTGTTGTAATGTAAAGCATAGTTTTGAGTGTCATCTAAGTATCCCAAAACTCTCTTCATTGCCAACCAATAATTTTGATTAGGATTACTTGTGTATCGACTCAGTTTACTGGTAGCGCGATCTATGTCTGGTCGTGTACAATTCATGACATACACTAAGCTTCCCAATATGCTAGCATAGTCCAATTGAGACTGACTTTCACCTTTATTCTTTGCAAAATGAAGGTTTACATCAATTGGAGTCTTTGGCCTTTTAAAATTAAAAATTTTGAATTTTTCAAGTATATTTTGAATATAATGAGTTTGAGACAATGCTAGACCGTTAGGAGTTTTCAGAATTTTAATTCCTAATATCACATAAGCAACTCCTAAATCTTTCATATCAAACTTACTAGCGAGCATACGCTTATTAGCTTTTATCTTAGCTATGTCTTTGCTCATTATAAGCATGTTATCTACATATAGTCATAAAATAACTTCCTGATTTGGAGTATCTTTAATGTAAACACATTTATCACATTCATTGATGTTAAATTCATTTGACAACATGGTTTGATCAAACTTTGCATGCCATTGTTTTGGTGCTTGTTTTAGTCCATAAAGTGACTTAATAACTCTGCACACTTTCTTTTCTTTACCATGAACTACAAAACCCTCAGGTTGTTCTATGTAAGTTTCCTCTTCAAGCTCTCCATTTAAGAAGGCTATTTTCACATTCATTTGATGAATTTCAAGACTGTATACTGCAGCTAGTGCAATTAACATCCGAATTGATGTAGTCCTAGTCACTGGCGAGTATGTGTCAAAATAATCAAGACCTTCTTTTTGTCTAAAACCTTTGACAACAAATCTTGCTTTATATTTGTCAATAGTTCCATCGTCTTTCATCTTCCTTTTAAAGATCCATTTTGAACCCAAGGGTTTGTTCCCTGGAGGAAGATCAACAAACTCCCAAGTATGATTGCTTAAGATTGATTCAATTTCACTATTAACAACCTCCTTCCAAGAGGTTGAGTCGCTAGACAACATTGCTTCCTTTAATGTTTGAGGCTCACTTTCAAGAAGAAATGTTACAAAATCTGATCCAAATGAAGTGGATGTCTTTTGACGTTTACTGCGTATTGGACTTTCTTCATTTTGTTCATTCTCTTTTGGTTCTTCTTTGGGTTGTTTATATCCCCCATTAGATGACTCAAGTCTAGTTTTATACAGATAGATATGTTCAAAAAATTTAGCATTATCTGATTCCATTACCGTATTATCATAAATATCCGGATGTTCGGACTTATGAACAAAAAATTGACATGCCTTACTGTTTGTGGCATATCTAATGAATACACAATCCACAGTCTTAGGTCCTATTTTTACCCTCTTAGGTGTAGGAACTTCGACTTTGGCTAGACACCCCCACACTTTGAAATATTTCAAATTGGGTTTTCTACCTTTCCATTTATAATATGGAATTATATTTGTCTTTGAGTGAGGCACTCTGTTAAATATTTGATTTGCTGTAAGGATAGCTTCCCCCCACAAGTTATGTGGTAAACCTGAACTTATAAGTAATGCATTCATCATTTCTCCTTTCTGCAATTACATTAGACTGAGGAGTGTAGGGAGTGGTAGTTTGATGAATTATTCCATTTTCTAACATATTTCTGCAAATGGAGATTCATATTCTCCACCTCTATCACTTCTGATCATTTTGATCTTTTTAACTAATTGATTTTCAACTTCAGTTTTGTATTGCCTAAATGCATCGAATGCTTCATCCTTGTTATTTAGGAAATATACTTAACAATATCTAGTGCAATCGTCAATATAAGTTATGAAATACTTTTTCCCACAACGTGATGGTGTTGACTTCATGTCACAAATATCAGTGTAAATCAATTCTAAAGGATTTGAATTGCTTTGAACATATTATAAGAATGCTTAGCATACTTAGATTCAACATAATTTGACATTTTGATTATTGCACTCAAATTTTTGCAAAATATTTAAGTTAATCATTTTTCCCAAGGTTTTGTTATTAACGTGTCCCAAACGTTCATGCCATAAACATTTAGATTCAAGCAAGTAAGAAACAACAAAATCTTTATTCATATCAACTGCAATTACATTGAGTTTGAAAAGGCCGTCACTAAGGTAGCCTTTTCCTACATACATATCATTTTTGCTTACTACTAATTTATGAGAAAAAAATACATATTTAAATCCATTCTTGGTCAGAACTGGAATTGAAACTAAATTCTTTCTCAATTCTGGAACATATGAGACCCTGTTCAAAGTCACCACCTTGCTTGATGTCATCTTTAATAGGACTTTGCCAGTTCCTTCCACCTTTGCAACAACGAAGTTTGCCATAAACAATTTTTATCTGTAAGTGCTGGAGTATATGATGAAAATAATTCTTTGTTCGCACAAACATGGCATGAGGCACTAGAATCTATCCACCATTCTCTGGGATTTCCAACCAAGTTACATTCTGAAAGCATTGCACAGAGATCGTCCATTTCTCCTTTGGATTCAACCAAGTTTTCTTGATCCTTCTTTTTCTTGTCCTTCTTAGGACCCCCGCATTCAGTAGCCCTATGACCATGTTTACCACAGTTGAAGAACTTTCCATTGAATTTCTTCTTAGGAGGACTACTTTTTGGACCAGATGCTTTCTTTCTTCTCTTTAATTTTGTGGGATCTTCTTAAACAAAATTTATTCTAATTATTGCTAAATTACCACGTGACCTCTTTTCTGCAGCCTTATTATCCTCTTCGATTCTCAACCTTACTATTAGATCTTCAACATTCATCTCCTTGCATTTGTGTTTCAAGTAGTTTTTAAAGTCCTTCAACAATGGAGGTAAATTTTCAATAATTGCAGCCACTTGAAATGCATCATTCACAATCAATCCTACATTAAAGATTATGTGAGTATTAAGGGAAAACTAAATATTTCTAACCTAGGCATAAAATAAATTTATACCTTCAGCAAAGAAAATCATTGATTATGACCTGCAATTCTTGAACTTGGGTGACGACAGTCTTACTGTCTATCATCTTATAGTCCAGAAATTTTGCCACAATGAATTTCTTCATTCTGGCATCTTCTGTTTTGTACTTCTTTTCTAAAGCATCCCAAGGTTCTTTTTAGGTTTTGGCATTGCTGTACACATTGTATAGATCATCTTGCAGACCACTCAAAATATAATTTTTACACAAAAAATCTAAGTGTGTCCATGCTTCTGTTACCAAGAATTGTTCATCAGCCGGAGTTTCATCTGACATAACAGGAACATTCTCATTAATGAACTTCTGCAGACTCAATGTAGTGAGATAGAAGAACATCTTTTGCTGCCATCTCTTATAGTCGACTCCACAAAACTTTGCAGGTTTCTCAGTCGGCGCTAATGCAGCATTTGAACGATTATGTGCAACCGAAGTTGTTGAAGCACTTACTATTCTAGCATTTTTTTGACTTGAATCAGTCTTTTTTTTCTTTCACAAATGGTAGATAAGTTAAGTATTTGAAATACTAACAGTAAAGAATTTTTTTTTACACAATCTATTTCTGATTTAACGATAAAGTTTTTATGTTCTTAATCGTTAATCGAATGAATTTTAAAAATTCAAGAAGAGTAGAAACCATAAAGGTTTTAATATCCAGAAACCTCAAATATAGAAACTGTTAAATTTTATAAGATTGTTATTCTTATAGTAACCTGTATTTATAAGGTTAATAAATTGAAACAAAAATAAGATGAAGCAGAAAATACATAAAATACAAGAAGTAATCCGAGTCCACAGAAACTACTGTGTCCTTAAGAAATTTAATCCCCTCACTGTACCCAAGGTTATGCATTAATTTCTCCCAATAAAACGGATTGAACCTGTTAAAGAAATAGCGGTACCTTCAATTTCTTTAACTTCAGCGAACTTCAGAACAACAACAAGTCACACAGACTCAGTCGATCGACACTCTTATTTTATTTGAGACAAAAATAAATACAGATTTTATTTATGTATTATGCATGCCTTTATATAAATTCAATCACAACATACAATTTTATATATATCCTACACAATAAACACCTATATATAAAGTTTCACAACAAACACATACATATAAATTCAACATGACAAACACTTATATGTAAATTCAACAAAACATATACATTAACATAAATTCAACAAAACAAACACCTATACAACAAAGACATATGTCCAAATTCAACAATATGAATGCTTATACAAATTCAAAACAACAAATACATTACATAAATTCAACATTACAAACACATTTATATAAATTAGGACTTAACTTAAAAAAGTTAACCCATACAATCATGATGTCTTAACAAAACTAAAAATAATAAATAAAGTTCTTGAATACAAGAATAATGTCAAACATAAAATAGTAAAATTACTTTTTCCATAACAACACATTCTTCACACTTTCTTAAGGTATAATTGATAGTTATACTCCATCCAAGACTTTCTAGCTTCGTTCTGTAGACACATAAGTTGTATTAGATCAAATTCATACAACATTGGAATTAAGTTCACGTTCATTTGGGCCGAATGATTAATTTGGGCTTTACAAATACATAAGCTCATCTTATTAAAAATTCAAATCTAAGGTCCATCTCACCTTGAAACCCGAACCCATGCCACATGTCACAATGACTAGGCATCCGAGACCAACAAGGTGATGCCAGATGTCTAAATGAGGTGGTAGTACCTGTCAAATGCAATAACCAATCACAATTCGTCAAGTGTCAAATAATGACATCCTTTGGCACAATCACAAGCAACATTGTCCACCCCCTACAACTATATATAGGTGATGGACATGACATTGTAGGGACATCAAGGAAAGTTTTCAACATGTATTCCGCAATTGGAGAAATCTACACCATCAACTACATAAATCTTCCAAGGAGTGATCAACAGAGTTCTTTTCGGAAGTCAACTTGAAACGATGAAGTGCTTTCTGACGTCCTAGAGATCGACAACATCTCAGGGAGGTCTACATCATCCAATAATTTGAAAAGTATGCTACTAAATGCCCTTGAATCGTGAAGAAACTTAGAAGAAAGAATAAGGAAATTGTACACAACATATTTCATTAATAAAATCATATTTACTTTTATTTATTTTGCTTGTAGTCAATTTTTAGCCCTTTAAAAAAAAAATTGCAAATCGATTTGGCACGTCCAGTTGGACAAATTCTACTCTTCATTTCTTTCTGTTGCAAATCAGAAACTACAAAAAACAAATACTGTGATAGCCTTCATAAAGATTAGTTATTTTCTTTAAAGGACTCTATTGATGTTGATCTCAATTATGTTGGCTCGATAAGTCGACTTAAATTCAACAACGGTGGCTAGATTGATCTGAATACTTTAATTCTTTCGAGACGATGAAAAACAAGATCTCTCATATGATGATCGTAAGTTCAAGACTTATGGGCAATCTTTCATCTGTGTTCATAGATTTTTTTCAAATTTTGTCCAACTTTTGTGAAATATGAAGATTCAATGGATTATCAAACTTCAATGAATGTAAATTCTTTTATGGCTGAATCAAATAACATGGATGGAAAGTTTGTGATGATGGAGCAAACCATTGAGGCCTTGAAGAAATCTGTTGATGAAAAAAAATCTTCATAGTGCTCAACTTATAAAAAAAGTTGGAGGCCTTCACACCTGGAGAGTCCACTTGTCCATCTGGTTTTGATCAACGAAACAATGACGTTGAGGAATCTCTAGCAAAGTCAAAATTTCAAAAGGAGAAATAATCCTTTTCAATTCGGAATTATATGTCCCAATAGTTAGACATGATAACAAATATTATCAGCACGTAATGCAGCAGAACACGACAAAGTTCCTTGTACTAATCCATGACATATACTTTAAAGTCTATCAATGCCAAAGAACTATCAACCACCAAAGCTACAATAATTTTATGTCAAGGGGAACCCAAGGCAACATATCACCCACTTTGTTGAAAGTTGTAGCAATGCTTGAACACATGGTGACCTTTTGGTAAAACAGTTTGTTTGTTCGCCGAAAGGGAGTTCATTCGACTGTTATATGAACCTGGAACACGAGTCTATTTATAGTTAGGAGCAACTAGAGAATGAATTCCTCAATTTTTTCTATAGTACTCATCGAATTGTAGGCATGTTAGAGTTGACTGACACTAAGAAAAGAATGGATGAGTCTGCTATGGATATCATTGAGTTTGGACTGCAAAGATTTTCTTTCAGAAGTATCTACTGTTGAAATGTCCATTCAGGGTATGCATTGGGGACTTCTATACATACTACAATGAATCAAACTGCATACTTTTGAAGAACTTGTTACACGAGCACATGACATGGATTTGAGCATCGCGAGTCATCGAAAGGCATCTCCTTTTGCTGATCTGACACACAAAAAAGAAGTTCAGAAAAATTATGAACTAAAAGACCCAAACTAAGAAATCTATAGAGGTGAAAGCAACTTCTGTAAAAGTCACCACCAAGAGTAAACTAAAATAGGAGGAATCCCCAAGTCAATATCAAAGAGAGGAGAGGCGTCGCCCAACCTTCAAGGAGTTAGAGGCAAAGGTCTAACAGTTTCCAGATGCCGATGTACCTATGATTCTTAAGGAATTGCTGGCTAAGAAAATTTTTGATATTCCTGAATCAAAGAGGCCAGAAGAGATCAACAAGGTTGGTGGTCTTAGATATTGCAAGTTTCATCGCGTCCTTGGCCACAGACAAGTAAATATTTTATCTTGAAAGAGAATATCATGATGTTGGAAAGGGAAGGAAAAATCATCATTGGCAAATATGAATGATCGGAGGCAAATCATGCTAGTGTAGAACCAAATCAAAATAAGTGCTAAAGGTCATCATTTATACCACACACCACCTTCTTGCGATTCAGAAGTTTAGCGCCTATTGAAGTTGATTATCCAAGGAAAACTCTTGAAGGCTCACTACCGATAGACAACTACAAAAAAATATATAATGGTTGGACTCTGGTTACTTATAAGAAGCGGATACATCCAGCAGTCCTTAGGATACAACTTCCTAAGACAAGAGCAACAAGGAGTGATGTGAATTCACTACAACCATCAAAAAACGTCAAGCCTTGTACTAGCTGAAAGATCAATGGTTCTTCATCGTATAAGGTTCGAACGCTCATTACATTGGATGAATTTTTTTAAAAAAAATTGTTTTATAGTAGTCAAATTAGTGCTACACATGTTATTTCTAGCGTAAATGAAACAAAAGGAAACGAAGGTGAGCATAATCCAACAATAACACAAGAACATCAAATTAATGAAAAAGTTATCCCGTGTTGTGCTATAATCTCCTTCACATATTATGACTTGTTGTTAGGGTCTAAGTGACATAATAGGCATTTTTTTGTTGTAGGGTTTATTAGAGAACAATATCTCAATCTCATATTAATCGATGCTGGTTCGGCAGTCGATACCATGCCAAAAGTTGTTCTGAAAAAACTTTGGATCTATATTGATGAATTGTTCAAAAGTAACCTAATGAACCAAGGTTTCAATTGGGAAGGACAACGATCCATAGGGAAGATTTTCGTGTAGGATTGTCCATTGCTACGTGAAATCAAACACTTTGATTCATTTCATAGATGCCAAAACATCATACACCTTGTTTCTCGGACATCCTTGGGTTCATAAAAATTGAGTGGTACCATCTACTTTACATCAGTGCATGAAGTATATGAATGATGGTGAAGTTGTCAAAATATATGGAGGCATCAATCCTTTCACTAAGACAGAGTCATATTGTGCAGATTGCATGATTCTATTTAGATTCTAGAAAAGCAAATGTGGAGGAACATGTGGAATCCGACCGAATTGATCTAGAAGATAGCAAAGTTCAATGGGTCACTACCAAAATTTCTAAGAAGAGAACGAAAGATGTTTTTATTAAGCTCTCACTATCTAAAGGATACATGCAAAACAACATTGATAATAAGCAACCAAATTTTTTGTTACATTTCAAATGAAAATCGAAAAAGGGACAACCACTGCTAGAGGAGTGTACTCAACAAGTCCACCCATCAAGGAAGGAACTCAGTAGCATAACCTTCCAAGATTTAAAGGAAGAAAATGACTGTCCTAGTCGCACAAGTCTCGTCTATCGCTTTGGATCCCTCATAAGGTAATACCCAAGTTGGTAAGATAAAAGGAATCTTCAATCAAAAGGTCTTCATATTGTTTGAAAAATCAGGTTACTTCTAAAATGCACCGAAGATAGGAGAATTCAGGGATGACGTCACTAGTGAAAAGATACACTGGCTTATAACGTCTCAAATGCAGTTGTGAAAGTAATAATATCATGTCGGCACTCCTAGGTTGGTGTTAGGATTTACCTTGTCGGAGCCACTTTGAATATCTTCTAAGAAGGTAAAGAAAATAGCTTCATCACAACAAATACTCTATAGAAAAGACAAAGGAATCTAAGAAGTTTAAAAAACCATAATGGGCTTTGGTGATTGAACGCATTGGAAGATTCACACCTCTTGTCTCTACATTTGAAAGATTGGGCTGCGAGGATGAAAGAAGATCCTCTAAACAAGGGGACATATATTTCACCACCTTAAATACTTCTGTATTCATCGCTTGGGAACCAATAGAAAGTCATTATCCGAAAGGAGGTTGATGGAGCATGAAAATAAAAATTCTTATGATGTAATTGACGATAAGGAGATTCATAGTGTTTTCCAATCATGTATGAAGAGAAATGTTGTATTTCCAATCACAACTGATATTTTTTTTAAGGTAAAAAAAAGCACAATTGTTGTCACCAACCAATTTCATGGGGAAAACAAGAAGGATAAAGATAAAGCCATCACAGTCTTCGTGGGAAGTAAAATGGACGATTCAAACTTGACACAATCATCCTATCACATAACAGTGTAAGACGGTCCATACAATGTTGAGTTGAATTATACGCCCATTGAGGAGATATGCTTAGAATTTATTTATGCATTAAAAAAATTGAGTCGTTATTTTGAAGCGTACATTATCAATCTAATTTCCCGAGCTGATCCCGTGAAGTTCGTAATGACTTGACCAGTTCACTTAGGACGTCAACAAAGATGGTCTACATTGTTTAATCAATATGAGATCATATACACACCTCAAAAAGTTGTCAAGGTTCAAGCACTTGTTAATTTCCTTGCTGAGCACCCTATCTCCAGAATGACTAATCTTACCATTCTAATTTGTTCTAGGTGAAACATGTTCGAACAACACCGCAGAGTATGAAAATTTGATTGTGGTCCTTGAAATGACATCGATATGCAAATTCCTCAATTGGATGTCTGCGGTGACTCTATATTAATCATCAATCAACTCTCCGTGAGTTACGAGGTAAAGAAGGAAGATCGTTCGTCATATTACTAGTATGCTACTTTCTTACTCGAAAGGTTTGATAATGTTTTCTTAAATCACGTTGTCAGAGAAGAAAATCGCATGGCAGATGCTCTAAATAACTTGGCTACAAAAATGAAATTTGGAGAAAATGATAAAACAAAGGTGTGTGTATGTCATCGATGGGTTATTACTGGTTTTCTTGATCTTCAAATCTATGAAAGACTAATAGAGTGGTTGAAGAACAAGATTAGAGAAAACCACTGATTGAGTATCTTGAACATTGAATACTGCCTGATGATCCATGAGTAAGATCATACATTAACTGAAGGGCACCAAAATTCATCTTTCATGATGGAATGTTGTTTCATCGTTCTTATAAGGGACTATTCTTGCGGTGTCTTGACAAAGAAGAAACTCAACGAACAATGGAGGAGGAACAGTCTAGAACATGTGGAGCATACCAATCATGTCCTAAACTTCATTTTTGCCTCAAGAGGATGGGCTACTAATTGCCAACATTGGTGATGGACTGCTTAGAGCATGCAAAAAAGTATCAAGCATATCAATTCCATGATTATTACATCCAATGATCTCCAGAGGCTCTACATCCGACTTTAGCGTGATGGCCCTTCGATGAATGGGGACTTGATGTTGTCGGACCTCTTCCAAAGTCGTTAAAAGGACAAATGCATATCTTGAATGCCACTGACTATTTCTCTAGATGGGATGAAGTTTTACATATTAAAAGAGGCAAAAAAAGGGAAATGTTGTTGATTTTATCAAATAAAACATAATTTTTAGATATGGCATACCAAGATGTATAGTAACTAATAATGGGACACCCTGTAACAAATAACTCATGAGTAGTTTGTGTGAGAAGTTCAGTTTTAAAAAACATAAAATCTTCAATGTGCAAGGCACCTTCCAATGGTATTGTTGAAACTTTTAACAAGACACATGATAACCTATTGAAGAAAGTAGTTGCAAAGAATAAAACGGACTGGCATGAGAGAGTTGGTGAGGCTTTGTGTGAATATCGTACAACCATTAGAACGGCTACACAAGTGATTTGTTTTCATTGGTGTATGCTGTAGAAGCAGTCTTTCCATTGGAAAAGCAAATTCCATCATTGCGAATAGTATTCCGAGAGGAACGTACAACTGAAAGCAACGCTCGACTTCGTCAAGTAGAGTTGGAGCCATTTGATGAAAATATATTATAAGCACAACAAAGGCTGGAGTGTTATCAAGCTCGACTTGCAAGAGTATTAAAAAAAAGTGCAACCTCGATCATTTCGAGTGAGGGACTTGGTCTTAGCAGTCCGGAGACCCATAATCCTCAAAAACCACATCAGTGACAAGTTTATATCAAAATGGGATGGACCGTATGTTGTAAAGGAAGCATATTCAGGTGGCGCTCAAAAAATTGTAGACCAAGATGGAGTAAGAGTTTGCCGAATCATCGCTGAGTTTCTGAAGCAATACCTCATATGAAGGTTGGCTACGCTCCTTAAGGTATGAGCATAAACTACATGTTACTCCTGGCCTACAAGAGTATAAATTGTGTATGACCCAAAAAACTCATCATCTTGAACTACGATATGACTTGATCCTCTTCACCGAGGTACGTATGAGCTTGGAGTAATCACTCTAAGCTCAGTCAAAAGAGTAATGAAATGGGTTTGGTAGCCTTGCATAATCATCAAACTAGCTTTTGAAATTTTATGTTGCTAGCACATAAAGTTCAAATGCGTCAAAAAGGAGCAAAGGGGAAGATTTTTGGAGCGTACTTTCCAACGTGAAAATAAGCTCGTGATTCAGACACGTCTTCGCTAACTTGTAAATTTTCTACCACGTCCACTCAAATATAGAAAGAGATCATCATATTTTTGGGTTGATCCGAGCATCTCAAATGCCTATTAGTGGAAATTCATAAAGATCTTAATAATAGTTTTTACACACATTGAAGTTCTTGAATCCTTCTTTGCAACAAAAGAAGAAACTTGTATGGCTGAGACTCCTACATAGGGTCATGGATCTTCAACCGTGTTCGTTCAAAGTTTTATATCAGACATTCTAAATTTGGAAGTCAATTTTGGGTATTAATCTGATAAATTCAAAGGAATTTTAATTTTAATAATTGATATGTGATAGGCCAAGGAATTCATTAGTATTGGATCAAGCAACTTGCAATTATACTTGAGTTTTTTGCTTATGGTGGAGATAATTTTGTGTGTTAATTGATGCTTCAGTATGTTACTCAAAATTAGGGGTATTTTTACCTATAACATCAAATTGAGATACTCTTTCGAATCAAAACTCCATGTTGAAATAGTTTAGCCGCAAAGATCATAATACAAACACTCCAAGGTCATGAAACAAGAAACCTCAGTGTAAGTGAGGAAATTCCCAGTATCTGATATGTTCCAACATTATCTCTGTCATTTCTATCAATTGCAGACTTCATCATTTAAAAAGTTTGGACAACTTTAACAGTAGAATCATTTTTCACCAAGGTTTCAGGATTTTCGTTTGCATTATAAACAATGTAATCGGTTCAGCCAACTGAAGCTGAACATTCGAAGTTGTAAGACCTTGATCTAAATGCCTCTCTGAAATATTGGTTTCATTCTCCTTAGCTAGGACAACAGATACTTCTTCAGTCCCCACCAAATCATGTTCACCTTTTTCTAGGTCCTTTTATATTATTATTTTTGTTATTCTTTGAGTATTTCTCATTGGAAAATTTAAAATCATTAATGTTATATTGGGACATTGTGTGAACTGTAATCGGTCCCTAAGAAATATCCTTCAAAAATTGATCAAATGTGGCGGCATTTTTTTAATTGTAGACCTATATATGGTTAGTTAATTAAAGGCAATGATAGTAGAAAGAGGAGTAAACTAATATGTTAATAGGTGTCTATATTACAACACTTACCCAATTAGTATACCACGTTATAAATGATGGAAACACTTGATCATAACCATATTGTCTCACAAAATAACTGTAGAATCACATCCAAAATACAGTTAATTTCCTTGATAAAATCGTAGTTTGGTATATGTTGTTTACATATTTACTTTTCTTAATCTAAGAATGGTTGGAATTCTAGGTTATTAAGCAAGACATGAAGCTATGCAGATTTGTTCTCATTTTCGATAAGTTTACGCAACGTACACTTTTTTGAACCCTTACCCGGTTGGTTGAATATTGATAATGATTGTCTGCATGATCATTCAAAGTATCTTCATGTTGATTAGGTATGTTTTCTCAAACATGAAACATACAAAGTAGTAAGAACAAAAGGGGGAACTTTCTTTAGCTAGATATACTTGAATCATTCCACCCTCCACCCTATATTTATTCTTAATACCCCGTTTAGACATGTCAATGATCCTATAAAATTATATATTAAATATATAATTTCGAAATATATATGAACAATTTATGAAATAGGAATAAATGTGTTACAGTTACTTACCCCTTAAAATGATACATCCACCTATATTGAACAGGACCACAAAGTAGGGCTTCAAGAACAAGGTGAATGGGAACATGTTCCATCACATCAAAGAACGTATATGGAAATATCTTCTCCAACTTAATACTAATTACACAAATATTTTCATCCATTCAAACCAAATTCTCCATTCTCATTATGAAGGAACAGTAGTTTTTGAAGAACAAACTGATCTCTGCCATCAGTTTACGTATGTTTTTGGAAATCCACCAAGATGAATTGGAAGTAATTTTTCCATGAAAACATGAGAGTCGTTTTTTTCATCCCATGTAATATTAAACATTCCATGTCAAGTCTCTTTCCAAAATTTGAGGTCCATATGACATTTTCAAGCTTTCCACCAACTCAAAAATTATCTCTTCTGTTCCATTGTGAATGATAAACTAGGCTTGGGCTTAAGTAGCTTGTTGCTGGCAGACTCTTATAAATGCAACTCCGGTCGTCTATGTCAAGACCCGAGCCTACACCCTGGACGTGGCTGACACCGAATGACCATTCCTGGCCTTGAGCGAACCCTTGGCTTGACTTACTCAAGCTAAATTAGTTACAGAATTGGAAAAATTCTCATAAATAACTTTAAATATTGTCTTGGCCAAAATGGCACTTAAGTCTCAAATATAGAATCTTAAATAAAGAGATACAACTGAACTACTAAATATCTATCTATGAAGCCCTAAAACTTCTTTGATGAATGTTGGAACATGCCTCACAACATTTTGAAATATGAGGATCAAAAATTATAAAAAAGGATCTTCCGGAATGCAAGGAGTTTCACCCATTCAGCATTGCAACCCTACCTTCTTTGCTTGAAGCTCAACTCAAGCCTACAAAAAACAAACTCATTCGGCTTCTCTTCTCTTTAACCATCTCCGGAGCATAGCGAGACAGTTGGGTGAACTTCAACCATACTTGTTAATAATCAAGGAATCCTGCTTCAGAGTAAGGAACTATCGTACCCTTGCTTTCTTCAGTCCCAGGAAAAGAAACTCCCCAAGAAATCTTCATCAAAGCAAGCCCAACATAGATGTAGTACATCCTCATCTCTGTCCTCCTTCCACTTTTCATACCAAGTCCTAGACACACTCTTGTGTTGGTATTCGACTAGTTCTACTCTCTCAATCAATAACATGCATTGCATCAAATACATTCTTCAACTCTTCTACAAATTTTCTGCATCTTCCATGGTTCTTAAACCAGTGACGCTTGGCGGATTCATCCTCAAGAATTCCCGAATACTCAAAGCATCAACCCCTTCTTGTCGCTCCTCTTTATTTCCCGATTTGGCTGGTCACAACTTAACTCATCATCCGGATAGCCTCATGGAATTCAACATTGGTAACTTGCCCTTAAGGTTGCACTTCAGGTGCATTAGGTACCTCTCACTCCTCTACATTTCTTGTAGCTAGATGACCTTTGACTGCTCTTCATGGAGGCATGATGATTTTTAACATACACAAACACGAATTAGAGGGAAATTTTTTGAGATAAACTCTAACGCACAAAATCAGTATGAATTAAATAAGAAATTTCTAAATGTTGTAGCTTCCTAATCATATGTGTGGCGCGTTTCACACAGATGATTAAGACTCTAAAGACACGACTTCATAGACTCCCTAGAACTCTTGAACTCGATGCTCTGATACCAAGTTTGTCACGCGCTGAGCCTACATCCTAGACGTGACCTACACCCAATGCCAATTGATGACCATCATCCAACCATTGGCCTGACTTACTCAACTCATAGGAAGACTCAACATAATATGTTGTTGAATTTGAAAATTTCTCATAAATAACTTTAAATACTATCTTGATCAAAATGGCACTTGAGTCTAAAATATAGAATCTTGAATAAAGAAACACAACTTAACTACTAATTTTCCGTCTGTGAAGCCTCTAAAACAACTTTGATGAATGTTGGGACAAATCCCACAACATTCTGAAATTGAAAAAACAGGAAACCATTAAAAAAATAAGGATCCTCCGGAATTATAAGGAGGCTCACTACTGACTCTCGAGCTCAAAATAGATCAATGAAGCACTGCTTGGTGATCTTGGTTACCTGCGTCTACATCATAATACGATGCAGACCAATTGACATCAGTACATTGAATGTACGAGTATGCGAGTTGGAATGTTAAACACAATTACATAGCTTGAAATGAGTAATAATGGACTTACCTTGGATCTCCTGAACTCATGAAATAACAACTTAATATAAAGTAGTAAGGACACGTGCAATATAAATTGTTTGACAATAGCATAAAAAATTAGTTTATGTATATATATATATATATATATATATATATATATATATATATATATATATATATATATATATATATATATATATATATATATATATATATATATATATATATATATATATATATATATATATATATATATATATATATATATATATTATATATATATATATATATATATATATATATATATATATACATATAACATTAATTAATATAATTTCTGTTGGAGGTTCTCTTACCGAAAACCATCTTTATGAGCCTAAAATTAATATAATTTATGTTGGAGATTCTCTAACCGAAAACCATCTTTATGAGCCTAAGTGTTGGTACAACGCTTTACCTCATGTTGCAAAGGGCCAACCTATACCTTTCCATGGGCATATGAACTTACATCACTTAGTGGATCCACTAGCTTAACTTATGTGATCATCTTAAAAGTATGACCCCCTAACACCCATGATGGATACATGGTTTACATGAGGACTTGAGTTAAGTATGAACACTTATCCCCCACATAAGTGCTCAAAACTACTCCCGAAAAATATACTTTCGCTTATACTTTTAGAATAACTTCCTTTTCAGTTGAGATAATTTGCTGAACAACTTAGCTTTACAAAAGCTCCTTTGGAATCGAAGTTCCCCTTTCTTGTTTAAAACTCTTTTGGAAAGTCTTAACTTCCTCTTGAATTAAATGTAAAAACATTTATAAAGTTTGTAGAGAATACTTTGTTCCCTTATAATTTTTGAGAGATAAACTCAGCTCTTTACTCTTTAATTAACTTGAAACTTTTGATCTTGATCAACTCTTTAGGGAATACTTTGTCCCCTTGTACTTCTTTTGAAGAAAATTATTCAACTTTTTCTCTTTCTTTAACTCTAAATTTGAGCCTTAAAACGAAGTTAAAACGTTTAAATTAGACTCTTCGATGCTTTAAAAAACTTTACTTGAAGTTACTTCATTGTCTTAGACTTAACTTCTTGACTTCAATGACTTTGATCTTAACTTTCCTTGAATTGGTTTATAGATTCAAGGATCATGGTATCATGTTTATGGATAATTTCATGATGTTCGGATGTAATTTAGAGTGTTGGAACCAACTAGGATTTGTAGGTACATCACTCAGAAATACGTATGAAAGGATGGGGGAGAAATGGGAACTCTATGTGACCCTCGAGCTCTGAGAGGCGTTGGGTGCTAGAGCCTGACGGACAGAGGCTGTCCTTAGGCTCTATGGCTGGCGTAGTGCACCAGATCTTGATGGATAGATTCTATCATAGGGGCTCTAGTAGGCGCGGCTACCCAGGGCCTATCAGACGGGTTTTCCGACTTTTCTTATTTGATTTTCAATTCTAAACCTCTCAAACTTCCATGGAGTTCCCCCAAAAACTTAGGATCACTAGTATCCTCAGTACCCAATAGTTAGACTCGTAAAACAACCCGGAAACACAAACCAAAACCAATAAAGGTACACCACAAATCTACCAACAAGACTTCGGCAATTGTCCATCAAGAAATTCAAGATTCACCATTTAATCAATAAAATAAATTTTTAATAAGACATATTGGTGTGTGGATGAACGAACCCAACACAAAATGATCTCACATTCCTATATAGCGATCACCTCCGATGAATTCCACTAGCCAAACCTTAGTGTTCTTCAAGATTTTTTTATCTACATTTTATTTTCTCTTTTCTCCCAAGCCCTGAGAGTTCTAAACTTTTCTAAAACTTAATAGGGACTTTATTTTACCCCTAATAAACCCCTTAAATGAATTAGGAAATAGTAGGGTGAAACACTACTTTACCTTTAGTAAGGTGAAAACACTACTTTACCCTTACGAAATGTTACAGTCTACAATGTTATTGTAAATGAAGTCTAGCCTTCACATTATCTTTTGTCTTTCCAGCCACATCCATTACACTTTTGAACAGATTATCAAAATAATTCTTCCTAATATGCATGATATCAAGATTATGTCTAAGCAAACTATCCTTCCAATAAGGCAACTCCCAAAATATATTCGGTTTTGTCCAATTATGTGGAACACTATACCCATAAATTTTGTATGGATGTTCCTCATTTACCTTTGAAAAATTTTGAACCCTGTCCTAAATATCATGACCCGTTAATACTGGGCATGAACCATCTCGTTCAGTTTTATTCTTCTTAATTGTATATTTCATAATCCTAAACTCATGATCAGGTTGCAAGAATCGACGGTGACACTCAAACCATTAATTTTTCCGGCCATGTTTTAATGTGAATGACTTAGTATATTCCATACAGTAGGTACATGCTAACTTTCGAGTTGTCATCCATCCAAATAACATTTCATAAGATGGAAAATCATTAATAGTCCACATTAAAGTAGCACGCATATTAAATTTTGTTTACGAGAAATGTCCCATGTGTCTACCCCCTCAAAACAAAATAATTTCAACTCATCAATCAAAGACTGTAAGTACACATCAATCTTGCTTTTTGGATTATTCGGACCCGGAATGACACAATTCACATACATAGATGGACTTCTCACACACATCTCAGGTGAAAGATTTTATAGTGTAATATACACAGTCAAACAAGAATATGGAACATCCCCAACTGAAAATGGGGTGAAACCATCTGCAGACAAAATCAACCTAACATTCCTTGGTTCAACAAAAAAATCTTGATAAGTTTTGTCAAAATGTTTCCAAACCTCTCGATCAGATGGATGACACATGAAACTAGGTGGCTTTCTATTTTAATGGTGTCATCTCATACGAGGAGTAGAGCTATTTGATACATACAACCTCTTCAATCTTGGTAGAAGAGGTAACCAATGTATCACCTTAATAGCAACTTTCTTTCCGGTAGAACCAGTCTGATAGCGAGGGTGACTACAAAACTTACAAGACTCTAGATCGACATCCTACTTATATTATAACATACAATATTTTTCACAAGAATCAATTAATTCTTATCAAGGATAGTCTTAAATTAGACACCAATCCATTTGCTCTATAATAAAAATGAGGATCTTTGCATTGGGATCAACTTATTCCTACATAAGATCTATCATAGAGTCCATTGCTCCTTGAGAAATTTTTTTGTCAGATTTGATACTCAACAATCTAACTGACAATTTATAGTGTTGACTCCCATTAAACAAAGGACTACTACAATCACACAATTGTTCATAAAAGATGTTTGCGTTTTCATTAGGAGATTTTTCTACATTTTCCCCAAATTAAAAATCAGAATGCATCCCAATAGCATCATTAACCATATTTGACATTCTAGAACCTTGGAAATAATTACTCTCTATAGATCTACTACTTTCACCGACAACAAAGTTATTAAACATAGTGTCACTTTCAATGTTACCATGACTATCCCAAACTGTATACACTGGTTTGAATCCATTCATCATAAGATACATAGCAATAGACTTAGTTGTATGATATCTCACAGTTTCACAATTAACACACGGGCACCGAATCAATATTAAAGTTAAAAAATGATCAAGTGTCTTTGCATGATTTATAATTCTAGTGACACCATCTACAAATTTCAAAATCATACCCGCTCGACAAGGATTGTTTATATTATGCATCAAACTATGATTAGGATCAATCTTCACAAAAAATAATTTTAATACCAACAATATATTAACCACCTAAATCGCATCATATATTTTTAAATTATTTGAAGAACTTAACAACTTTATAAGTCAAATTAGTTTAGTTTTAACCTAATTCCAGCACTATATTCACCAATTTAACTTATTAAGAAATTTAACAACTTTCTAAGTCTAATTATTTTAGCTTTAACTTAATTCCAACACTATATTCACCAACTAAACCACATTATATAATTTTAACTTATTTCTAGAACTTAAAAACTTTATAAGTCTAATTATTTTTTTAACTTAATTCCAACACTATATTCACCAACTGAATAAGGTGACTATCATATTAGGCTACCATCAGTTGAATGTTAGGGAATGTGATATTCTAAACACAACTTTTAGAACCAGATATGGGCATTTTGAATTTTTAGTTATGTCCATTGGTTTGATAAATGCAATTGCGAAATCGATGGATCTTATGAATAGAGTCTTCAGAACTTATTTAGATGTGTTTGTCATCTTCTTCATTGATCAAATACTGATTTATTTAAGAAATGAAGAAGATCATGCTAAGAACCTCAGCAGAGTTGTGCAGACTTTCAGAGATAAGGAGTTATATGCCATGTTTTCGAAGGGTGAGTTTTGTCCTATGTTTATGACATTCTTGAGTCACATTGTTTCCGGTGATGGGATCAGAGTTTATAACCAAAAGATAGAAGCAGTCCAAAGTTGGCCTAGACGTACATCTCTGTTAGATATAAGGAGTTTCTTGGTTTTGGTTGGCTATTATAGGTGGTTATTTGAAGGGGTTTCATCTATCTCGTCTCCTTTATCAAAGCTAACTCAGAAGACAATCAAGTTTCAATGGTCTGAAGCTTTTAAGAAAAGCTTTCAGGAGTTGAAAAAGAGATTAACTACCGCTCCAATTCATACATTACCAGAAGGTACTCAAGGTTTAGTGGTGTATTATGATGCATCAAGACTTGGTTTGGGCTGTGTGTTAATGCATAATGACAAGGCTATAGATTCTGCTTCTGGACAGTTTAGGGTTCATAATAAGAATTATCCAACTCATGACTTTGAATTTGCTATTATAGTTTTGGCCTTGAAGATATGGCATCTCTAATTATATGGTGTTCATGGTGACGTATCCACTGACCACAAGAGTCTCATATACGTATTCACTAAAAAGAAGCTAAATCTCAGATAGAGGAGGTGGTTAGAATTACTCAAGGATTGTGACATGAGTATTATTTACCATCCAGGTAGGGCTAATGTGGTTTCTGATGCTTTAAGCAGGTTATTAGTGGGGAGTATTGCCCATGTTAAAGAAGAAAATAAAGAGTTAGCTAAAGATGTGCACAGGCTTGCACGCTTGGGAGTCAAACTTATGGATTCCACAGAAGGAGGGATATTGGTAAGTAATGGGTCTGAATCATCACTAGTTTCTAAGGTAAAAGAAAAGAAGACAAAGACCCCATTTTTCTTGACTTGAAGGTAAATTTGTATAAGAAAAGAGTATTAGCTTTTGAACAAGGGGAGATAGTGTGATGAAGTATCAAGGTAGGTTATGTACCTTGGGTGGATGGACTCCAAGAGAGGATCCTGGACGTATAGCTCCAGATAGTCTATTCATCCGGGTCCCACAAATATGTACAACTACTTGAGAGAGGTATATTGGCGGGAAGTCATGAATAAATACATTATTGAGCTTATTACCAACTGATAAAATTTCCAAAAAGTTAAAGTGGAACAACAAAGCCCTAGAGGGTTTGCTCAGACTATGGAACTTCCGGAATAGAAGTGGTAGATGATTAATATTAACTTCATCACAATCCTGCCAAGATTTTGAAGGAAGCAAATTTTATATGGGTAATTGTCGATATAATGAAAAAATTCGCCCACTTTTTGCCGGTAAAAACTACTTATTCGGCTGAGGATTATGCTAAGTTGTACCTTCAAGAAGTCGTAACAGTTTCCATTATTTTATATATGGGTGCAGAATTTACTGCACAGTTTTGGAAGTCTTTCCAGAATGGTTTGGAATTAAAGGTGGACTTGAGTACTGTTTTTTCATCCTTAGACAGATGGCAAGCAACTCGTACTATCTAGACTTTGAACACATGTTAAGATCTTGCGCCGTCATGGCTTGAGATTGGGTAGTGCAGGCTTGTTCTTGCGTAGTAATGGCTTGGTCCATGTAGAGAATAGCAGCCCTTATGTCACCATCCGTCAAAGGAGGAGGACTGACCGGAGTTTTGTCATCATTAACATCTTCTTCAAGAGGAGAGACTTGATTGCCTCGGGGAGTTTCTCCAACATTTGCAATCTCTTCTTCAAGTCTTTGTGCCGCGTTACTTCTAGTATTCATTGCATATAATCACAATAAAAAGATTAGCTGCTAAAAGCACATAGAGTCAACTCTATAGGCAAGATATTTGACCTCTAAGAAAGTAAGAGTTTCCTAAGCATCACATAGGTTATCATCCATAAGTTTGGGGCACTTCACAATTATGAGTAAGAATCTATATAGACGTGGTTTAGAAAGACATCAACTCAAATATATTCAACCTCATAATCTAATACCAAGTTTGTCACATTCGGGAAGCATCCTCTAGACGTAACCGGCGTCGGCGTCGTTTTTGAGGACTAAGACTAGCCTCTTAGCTTACATAATTAGATTCATATGTCAAAAATACATAAAATTTAGAAGTTTTCATTACTTCTACATTGAGATTTACATACACCTCTACATACCCATAATATTTACATCGAATATATATAGACCCTTCGTATAGGATGATTAAATTATCTTCTACTTTTATTGCACATAGATATATAAAATATAACATAGTCTAAAATGTATGTCTCATCTCATAACAATCTAAAAGGATTATAACAATTTGTGCCTAGCCCCTACATCAATGTAATAAAGCCACATATAGGCTATACAATGTTTAGTATTCAAATGAAAAGGAAAGTACATAAGAGTCTTAAAATTATAACAACTTCATAATCTTGATAGTTGCATTGCCTTAGAAATTGAGGACCTACCCAACTTAGATGAATGAGTATTACAAGTATTCCTTCAAATTAGTCTCAAAACCCTTCAACGACCGGAACCTAAAATGTTTGGGAAAAGGGAGAAAATGGGGTTTGTATACCACTTGTACTAATTATGAGACCATGCACAAATGTCTGAAATCATTCTAAAAATAGGACATTCCATTAGAATATACTATTTTACATTTAGAAAGACTTATGCACTTTGAAGAACCAATACAAGTTATTAATACATATCATGTACTATACAAGACCAATCCACCTTAAGCCAAATCAAGTCACATGAATATCAACATACTTGAACACTTAGTCAAAACAACTCTATCATCAAGTTATAGTAGCAACAAGCATAGATGAGAGTTCATTACAACATATCAAAGCAAGACAATTACCCATGAACCCTTATTGAGTCAACAAGTACAATGACCTAGCAAAGCCCCATAACCTCACTTAATGAAGTAACCCAACAACAACCATGACCAACATACAACTTCTCATAGCATATCAGTAAGAGTACATTTCATCATGCTTTTACAATGAAGACAAACACATACTCATGAGTGAAACCAATCATCATATAGTATAAACAATGTGAAAGATCATCATATACATATCATGTGCCATTACAAGAATATACATATATAAGAACATCCTCCTTAGACTTCCCTCAAGGATAAATAGTGGAATATTTATGTAGAATCACATACGTCACTGAGACTAAGTTAAACCCATTAGGTTATCCTAGTTAGAGTTCATTCCTTTATTTTATTTCATCTTTTTGGAATATCATGACTTAAATGACATAGACCACAAGAGCTAATGTGGAATCCGGTGTAATGGAACCCTACACCGAAGGAAGGAAGACAACTTTCCAAGGTAGTATAAAAACATGAATATAGAAACTATATGGATCTACTAGCTAGTATTCTTATGGAGGAAACATAATTAAAGAACTAAGAGATATAGTTGGGACCCTCTTTATGCTACATGCAATGTAGTCTCCAATTTCGAGAGTACATTAGTGATCCTACCTTCCCTATGTGGGCAGAGACACTCCTCACTCTAGTTCACTTGGGGCTAAGCTAGAGTCCCTTTTGAAATGTTTTTATGTCTTTAAGAATCGTCATAGCTTAATGTTGGTCATAGGGTTTATCCCTTGTATAATCATCATCATCTTCATAGCTTAATGTGAATTGCATGAGTATATTCTTTTCATTACAATTCTTATAAGTGAGGTTAGCCCATTAACATAATCATATCATGATAAGGCACATAGGTAAGTATCAACATCCTTATATCATTTACATCTTAGCCAAAACCCCACAAACCATAGTCAAGACATTTCAATTTCAACATCATATCAACCCTATCAATCCTAATACAAGATATACTTCAATGCAATATCATCACTTAATCACAATTTACCATAATCGAAGTAAAGAATAGGAATGACAAGATTATTGCCAAGTCTCCTTTATAATCAACCATCAAGGTGTTACCATAAATACTTAACTCAAACCTCTAAGGGTATAATATAATCACACATCAATAATCAACATGACAACAAACCAATTGAATCACTATATCAAAATCCATGACTAGTTCATACTTGAAGATAAGTGACCTGGATCAATTACTAAAGAACTAACATGATAGGACTTCAATTCATCTTAATCTGTTTATAATTGATAAAATAACATCATTTAATAGTAATTCAACCAATAACCAAGTCAATTAAACAAACATTACATAATTCATATCAAGATAACAACTTGGGGTTAAGGGGAATAGGTCATAATATCCATCAAGAAATAAGATAATTGAGTTATAATACAATATAATATATTCATAATATCCAAAGTAAATCATAAACAAAGCAGTTTACAAGATTCATTTTGAGATTGGAAAAGACCCACTTGAATTTCATACTTTTGAAATCAATTTGAAGAAACCCTTTGTGGAAAGAAGTCCCAAAGGTGAAACGAATCTCTTACCTTATTGTTTCATGAAGATTGATGGAGAAAACGTGGTGATTTCAACCCTATAACCCACCTATACGTTGTATTATATGGTATTCCTCAACTTGGGAGAGAGAAAGAAGAGAGAAGGAAGAGAGTTGAGTTTATGAATTATGAGGTCTTAAGTTATATTAATCAGCATAGGGTCTTTAAATAGGTTGTTAACCCATAATAAATTAAATAAAAACTTAATTAATTAAGTTCACAAAGCTTAAAATGTGGAGTGAAACAGTTCACTAGCAGACGACTCCCCGATTGATGCCCTGTGTGTCAAACGACAACCAAGGAAGCAACCGTCCTGCTGGTCTATAGGTAAGTTCAGAAACTTGTCAAAACAAAATTTGTCCAATTATTCTAAGTTTCTATCGACGAAGGGAATCAATGCCACGTCCATGCGTCGATTGGAACACGGTCCATTGATGACAAGTCGTTGGTGAAAACTGCCTTAGGCAATATTTGACCCAAATTCAAGGGTCCTCCTGAAGGGCCTTGGTTGGTCCTTGGGGAGTCGTGCTAGGAGTTTCAACAATGAATCAACTCATATACGTATTAGACAGCCTTCAACCAAAATTCTTCAGTTTCTGACTCCTAAAACTTAATCAAATAGGCTAAGACACACTAGCACCTCATTGAACTAGTTTTCGGACGTAATGGACTAGAACATGTCTTAGACTTTTGAGGTGTTACATTAGATCATAGAGTTCAAGTGTCCTAGGAATTCTAAGAAGTTGTGTTTGTAAGTCTTAGTCATCGGTTTGAAGGGTGTCACATCTATGATTAGAAATCTACAACATTTAGAAATTTCTCACTTCTTTCACATTTCTTTCGTATGTTAGAGTTTATTTCTAAAAGTATCGCTGTAATTCATACTTACGCGTGTTTCAGATTAACATGCCTCTACGAATAGAAATAATTTGTCATCCAGCCAAAAAGAATGACGAAGAGCCACAGGTACCTGATTCACCAAATGTGCAACCTCAAGGGAAAATCACCGACGCTGAATTTTGTGAGGCTATCAGTACGCTAAGTCAAGCAGTGACTAATAAAGTAGGGCAACAAGGGGGATCTCAACAAGCATAGGGTGACACTTCGAGAATCTTGGAATTCGTGAGGATGAATCCACCATGTTTTTCTTGTTCAAGCACTACTAAGGATCCGAAAAACTTTGTGGAAGATAGAAGGTGTTTGAGGTGATGCATGTGGTTGATATTGAGAGGGATGAAATAGGCACATATCTAATTAATAATGTGGCTAAGACTTGGTTTGATCAATGAAAAGAGAATAAATATGAGAATGCACCACTTCGAAGTTGGGCTTGGTTTCAAGAAGCCTTCTTGGGGTGTTTCTTTCCCCGAGAACTGAAGGAAGCAAAGGTACATGAGTTCCTTCCTCTGAAACAGGACTCCTTGAGTGTTCATGAGTATGGAATAGTTCACTACTGTCTCTCTATGATCTGAGATGGTTAAAGATATGTAAAACAGAATGAGCCTGTTTGTTGCTATCTTGGGTCGTGCTTCAATCAAAGAAGTTAGGGTCGCAATGTTGATTGGGGATATGGACATTTCAGGACTTATAGTTTATGTGAAATAGGTAGAGGAACAGAAGCTGAGGGACAGAGAGGTGCAACAGAAAAAAAATGCAAAGACTGGGAATGGGTATGGTTAACAAAAAGGTGGTTCAAGTCGATCACAATTTTAGAGTTCCCAAAGGGGCATGACCATCATCTGCTTGTGCACCTGCATACAAAAACAGAGGTGAGCATAATGGCCAGAATTTGTAGAACTTCAAGTCTAGACCAGCACTGTACCAAGGTAGTATGGCACAAGGAGGTAGTTGGGCTCATGCATCTGGTAGGTGTGGTAGATACCACCCTTGTAAATGTCGTGATGGGCAGACATGTTGCTTCAAGTGTGGTCAATAGGGATACTTCATGAGAGAGTGCCCTAACAATAAGCAAGGTGGTGGAAATCTAGGCAACAGAGCTCAATCTTCATTAGTTGCTACAGCAGACAAGGCTACACCTAGAGGATCCACTTCTGGTATTGGCAGAGGGGCAAACTATCTCTATGCAATCTCTATCCTCCAAGAGCAAGAGAACACTCCTGATGTTGTCAAGGGTATAGTAAAGTCTTTACTTTTGATATTTATGCTTTATCAGACGATATAGAAAGTTTATATTTTGTTACTCCTTATATGGCAAATTAGTTAGAGATTCTTCCTAAAAAACATTGTGAAGCCTTCTGTGTTTCTACACCTGTTGGGAGTCTATGCTAGCGGAAAAATTTTATCGTGATTGTCCTGTTTTAGTCAGTGAGAGGAGCACAATGAATGATCTAGTAGATTTAGACATGATAAATATTCTTGGTATGGACTGGCTCCATGTCTGTTATGCATCAATAGATTGCAGAACTCGAGTTTTCAGGTTTTTGACTCCAGATGATTCAGCCTTAGAGTGGATTAGTAGTTCAGTAGTGCCTAAGGGTCATTTTATTTAGTACCTTAAGCCAAGAAAGTTAGTTTCAAAGGGGTGTATCTATCACTTAGTCCAAGTTAATTACTCAAGTGTTGAGGTACCTTCCCTTCAGTAAGTTCCTATAGTAACAGAGTTTCCAGAAGTTTTTCCTGAAGGATCTATCTGGAGTCCCTCCTTAAAGAGAGATAGACTTCTTCATAAATATCATACCGGATACTCGTCTTATCTTTTTTCTGTCACAAAGAATGGCACCAGCAGAGTTAAGAGAGTTGTAAGAACAATTGAAAGATTTGTTAGACAAAGGCTTATTCGACAAAGTGTCTCACCTTGGGGCGCTCCGGTCTTGTTTGTAAGAAAGAAACATGGTTCGCTTAGGATGTGTATAAAATACCGTCAACTGAGTCAGGTGACCATCAAGAATAAGTATCCTCTTTCAAAGATACATGATCTTTTTGACCAACTTCAGGGTGGTTCTTGCTTCTTGAAATTGATCTCAGATCAGGCTACCATCAGTTAAAGGTTATAAAATTTAATATAATTATATACTATTTAATTTTACGAAATTTCAGATGTCGGTATTATAATAATTTATTGTTTTTTTATTTTACAGAAAAGTATCCTCCGGATGACGATTTAAATAATATTGAATCAAAATATTTCTAAATTTTGCTTTTATATTTCATAGAGAAAAAATAAAATATGGTTATTTATTCATTTTCTTTAATACCGACATCAAGAGGTCGGTTTTTATTGTATTTCGTTTTATCCGCAAAAAATACAAACCTCTTTTGGACGAAATTTTGTTCCCGCTTTATTTAGCATAAAACCGACTAGTTGTAGTCGGTTTTCTTAAGTTTTTGTAATTTTTAATTCTTAGTAGTCGATATAAGTTTTTTTTTAGTGATAATAATATAAGATATATACGAAAAATTAGCAATAAAGATTTATTCAGATGATAATGAAAAATATAAAATAACAATTATTTAGATGATGATAATAAGAGAAAAAACAAGGGAAAAAAGATTAAATATTGAAGAAGAAATGAAATAGAAGTGTTTAACTCTATTTCCTCCTATTTTTAGTTTCACCATTTTTTTTTCCGAAATAAAGGAAGATTCATCGGATAGTAAATTTATCATTCGACAAAAAGAAGGAAAAAAAATCAAGTCCTTGAATATTTTTATCCGGATTTTATGTATTAAGATAATAAGATGCAAATTTTTGTTCTTAATAAATTAGTCTTTTATTTTTGAAAAACCTTTGATAACAATTATGTAATTCACTTAAGCTCTAATTCTACAAAAATATGATGCATTGTGATTTTGTAATTTTTCTTATTTCTATAATTGATTTTAAATTTTTTTAACCAAGAATATTCGAAATATTTTTAAAAAACATTTCATAACTGCACAAAGCGCGGGCAAATTCCCTAGTAAGTAGTAAAAAAATGGAAAACTGCAGAGATTCTTGTTTTTATTTAATTTTATTTATTGGAACTTAATAAGTACTTGGAAATTACATTTCGAAAAGTACTATGCGTGTTTCCTTAAATTCGATTCTTGAAAAAGCAAGGAGACAATTAACTACTCCTATAAAAAGCCTCATAAACTCGTATGTTGAAATTACTAGTATTCAGGTTCAAAAGTCTTAATTGTTCGTTAGTGTAAAAGTATAACTATGACTTTCTTCTGAAAAAAGCAATGTTGGTCGTGTTGGTTGTGATGATGTCTTCTTCGAGATCCTCCATGGCTACTGTGTATTAAGTTGGTGATCTTGCAGGATGGACATTCAACTAAAATTAAAATGAACGGGGTTTATTCAAGCAATTATAACCTGGTGATATCCTGGGTAACATGTCTTAGTCATCATCATTTGAAGCAAATTGTTATAGTAGGGAATATTTATATATAGGATAACGTTATATATAGTACTAAAATTAAAATAAAATTTAAACAACATCGAAGTGAGTGTTAATATAATGTTAAAAGTATAATGTAGTCAAATTACATAATCAATGTTTCATGTTATATTGTCAATTAAGACACACATAAACCTAACTAGTTTCGTATTGAGCTTTGCTTTTTGCAACTAGATAAATGCATATACATTGTTGAATTGTATAACAAAATTTTTATTTATTGAGATGTAAAGTAAGTCTAAAATTGAGTTCTTCATAAACTACTCATGCATATCAACTAAATTATCAAAGATGAGCCAAATTTACTGAGTTATGTCAAACTTTTCTTGATCTTTTAATGAAGTTTTCAGCTACGATCCATCCTTGCACAAAGTGATGCAAGTTTACATCAACGACTATAACTCATGCACAACAAGTAATCCAATTGCCACATTCAACTCAGGTAGTGATTCAATAACCCTTACACACCTGATGGAAACTACTTCTTCATGTGTGGTATTCCATGTCATTGTGCGTCTAGACTCAAATTACACATCAAAGTTAGTCCAACTAGAACAACAACTCCTCCTCCTCCTCCAGATACGAACCCTGAATTCGAAGACTTTGGGTGCAACAATATAAACATAGCTTAAATATGAGGTCTAAATTAAACTTAAAATATAAAATAAATTAATAATAACAAGCTTTAGTAGGATTCCAACCCTGGTCTATAGGGTTGAATCTTTTGCTTCTACCAGTTGTAAAAAAGAACTTCTATATTTTGTTATCTATATCCTAATTTCTACCAGTTTTTCAAAAGAGATATACATATGATTTTTCGAAAGTTAGTGGGTGCACGTGCATTCTCTCCATATAGTGTGGGTCCTCCCCTGCTTCTCCTACTCCTACTATGATGAATAATTGTTATCTTGATCATTTTACTACAAATCAAACTAAGAAACCTTACTCTAGTGCAAGCACTACTGCTTATTCACTGAACATGTTATTATGCACATTGTTTCTTCTACCCATGGTTTAGACACTGCACTACAAGGTTTCACATATATAGATTTTTTTGTGGTCTTACTTAGGTTTATTTTTGTATAAAATGTTTTTGTTGTTTTGTTCCATTTGATTTGGAAGTTCATTTAGTATTGATTTTGTAAGTGGTTGATTTTAACAAATTTATTGATGATAGTATTAGATTATGATCTACAGTCAGTTATACTATTGTTACTACTTTCTCGATTTCATATTAAGCGAATTTTTGAGCGTTTATTCATTGGTTAAAACAATTTATTATTCAAAGTTCAAGATGGATGTTTGAATTTTTTTTAGCAAAAAAAATTCATTACACACCTGAACTTGAAGCTTTTTATTCGGTGTACACTTACACTTTATTTTGTGTGAATTATCCCCCCCCCATACTTGTTTATTTATCCAACACGTGCACCTTTTCTGTGCACCTGGCGTAGAAATAGAAATCACACTCTACTAGGCGGGTGAGGGAGTGATTTTTTGTTATGTCATGAATCTACAACTGTAAACAAAATATTAAAATCTCTATTTTTTTAATATTGACCGGCTGCAGACGACATTACCGTCGTCATCGTCATCATAATCAAAGCCCAAGGGACTGTTCTTCGGGTAGCAGAGTTGTTTCTCATTGTTTAAAATGGATAAGACTTCCGATTCAGCTGATTGAGCAAGGTGAGAGGAGGTGGAGTGTTATGTGAACTTGAAGAAATGTGTTGTTTTGCAGCAAAAGAAGATTAGAGTGAAGAATTGATTTTGCATCTGAAAGAGAGATGAGAAGAGGAGATACAGTGGTTGGTGGTGGAGATTGATGGCGATCGGGAACGGAGTTGGAATATGATATTTATTTTTTGACATTTTAATTAATCTAGGTGGCTATTATTTATCCAAGTGGATATCCACATCATCACTATATTTGCCAGCTGACGCATGGGTAGTCACAGTAGGAGCAACAAACAAAAAGGGTGTACGTGATGGTGGAATAAACAAGTTTGAGAGGGTAATTAAAACAGAATATAGTTTTAGTGTACAACAAATAAAAAGCTTCAAGTTCAGGGGGGTGATAAATACTTTAGCCATTTTTTAAAAAAAATATTTTCCTTTTAATTTGTTGAAGTTTTATGAGCTAAATTATCTTACTTACTATGTTATATTTATGTTTTCACAATAGATAATAGTTAAACTTATTATTTGATTTGTGTTCTTGAATATTTTTCTTAATATGTGTTCATTACCTCATAAATTCAATTAATATGGATCGGAATAGAGGAAATAGCATTTTGTAATTTGTTTAATGACCTAATTAAGATATTGAATTTAAGAAAAAGATTGTTTACCCCCTTCCGAATAAGCCTATAAGTTTAACAAACTGAGACTTCTCAACAAAAATTCCCGTAGGTTAACTATCAAAAAAATTAGCGCCTCTGTATTCAAAACCCTATGTTTGCTTCTTCTAGTGACAATAGCCGGCACGGCCAGCGTCCCTCTAGATGAAGGACCTTCTCTTACCCCTACAATGCCGACATAGACCTCTACTTTGAAACAACCAAAAGCACAAAGTAAAACTATACCTCTAAAACCAATTTGATACCTACATGGAGAACCACATGTAATATGGAAGCATGAAGAAGTCAATCAGATGATCATCAATGAGAATTTGGAGTATGCTGTGGTCGGAAAATTCTCGTATGGATGGCCGGAGATCCAGGTTTTATGGAAGCTTATACAAAAACAATGTGAACTGAAAGGGGAATGTAATATTGGTCTACTGAGCAACTAATATGTATTGATTAGGGCCACTTTGTTGGAAGATTATGCTCATCTTTTGTCGAAGCCTACTTTTTACATTAAACAAAGGAACTTGTCCTTTCAAATGAGAACTTTAAAGTGGGATCCGATGATTAATCTTGAGGAAGAAACATCCACAGCTATTGCTTGGATTTCCTTCCCCTCACTTCCCCAAATTTTTTTTTGGAAAGGAAGCGATCTTCTCACTAGGTGCATTAGTAGGAAAACCACTTCAAGTAAATATGGCAATTAAGAACCAAACTAGACCCAGTTGTGCGAGAGTTAAGTTGGAGGTAATTTACTAAGAGAATTCCCATAACGTATTAAAAGTGGAATGAAAGGCAGGAATGAGGAGATAATGGAGAAATGGATTTGCATCAAGTACGACTATGTTCCAAAATATTGTAAAACATGCATGATTCAGGGACATAACGAAAAGCAGTGTTATATTGAATATCCAGAACTCTTTCCAAATAAAGAGAAGGTCGATCAAGTAGTAGCAGGAGGGAAAGCCAGTACGGAAAAACAACATGGAAAGGAAAAAAAAAAGAAGGGATGGAAATACATATTAAAGGGGGAAACCAACAAAGTGACAAGAAGGTTCAAGAGTTTATAGAACAAAGACATAGAAAGGGAGCTGGGGGGGAGGGGGTATAGAACAGAGCTGGAGAAAGTGTGGAATAAAGTCGGACTGATCACAACAAAATAAATTTGATGCATTGGACAAAGAAACACAAAAGCTCGAGGAAGAACAACAAGTAAATGAGATCGGATAAAGTGGAAGTAAGGCAATAACCACAACCCCAGGAAAATAAATGAGCAATAACATGGGAAACATAAACAACCTTACTACTCCAATTGAAGAAGTGCTAAAGTTTAACAACAAGAAAGGAACAGGGCCTATAACAATCTCATAAAACACTAATAGTATAAACAATGATGATGGTGAGGAGAAATCAAATGGAAGAAAACGATGGACACATAGGCTAGGAGAGGACAATAGATGGACAGAAAAGGGGTACATTAACAAAAGGAAAATCAGCTGAGGCTACATCAAGAAACTTGCTCACAAAAATTAATAACTCTTGTTCAAATAAGACAATGTTTGAGGTGGGCAAGAACGTGGATGATGATTTATTGATAAAGAAAGGTCCTGATTTAATGAAAGACAATGAGGAAGAGTTGCAGTTTAGAAAGGAGACAGAAGAGGATGATGATATGGAGTATAATATTCAACAGATAAGTAAAGCAGAGGATTTATCACCAAGCATACCAATAGTTTGAAGAATGGGCCCAAGACATGTAAACCTACAATTCCCTTACAGGTGAAAACAAAGAGCAGCAAAGAAAACACATAAAATAATAATCAATGATCAATATTCTTTTGGAACATTAGATGAATTAATTCTCAAAAAATCATTCGAGAGATTAACAGATCTAAATAGAAGACAACACTACTCATTCATACCTCTAATAGAACCTTTTTAAGATCCAATAGAACTACATCATTACAAAATAAATATGGGTCTCAGTCATGAAGGTTTCAGTACTTCAGGGAAAATATGGTATTTCTAGAGAGCAGAATGGGAAAGAAGTGTGGTTTTTTATACCATTCATGAAGTAACCTTAAAGCTCAGCAAATATAACAAAGAGTTTCTCATATTAGCGGTTTATGCTAGATGCAATGCTCTAGAAAGGTTTTAACTGCGGGAGGAGTTCGAAAGTGTCGTGGAGGGTAGTCAATTGCCTTGGATCATAGGGGGGATTTAAATGTAATTGTAAATGAAGAAGAAAAATTGAGTGGACTAGCTTTCACAAAATTCCAGGCCATGGATTTTGCAGTTTTTGTTAATAATTGTAATTATCATAAATAAAGTTTGCAAACACTAGATACACATGGTAAAATGGGCGAATCGAAGAAGAGTTCATTTTCAAAAGACTTGATAGGGTTCTAACGAATCAAGTTTGTATGGGTACATTTCCTTCTTCAGAGGTACATCATCTCATCAGACACGGTTCTGATCATGCTCCTGTTACACATGATTTGCAAGAGCCTGCACTGAAACCGTTTCAATTTTTAAATTTTTGGACAAAGGACCATCAATTTAAAGAAAGAGTTTCACATAATTAGAAGCTAGATTTTATGGAATTTCAGGCAAAATTGAAAAAGGTAAAAAAAGCACTATCAGCTTGGAGAAAGGAGGTTTTTAGGAACGTCTTCCTTCAAATTTCTATGATAGAAGATGTTATAAAGAAAAAGGAGACCTAGCTAGAATTATACCCCTCTAGAATAACTGGGTGGAGTTGCATCGAATGGAGGCTGAATTAAAGAAGGTACTGAAAATTAAGGAGGAATTTTGGAAGCAAAAGGCAGGGATGAAGTAGTTTTCCGATGAAGATAAAGCACAAAATTCTTCCACTCATAGGTTAAAGGGAGGAGGAAAATGCTCCACATATGAGATATAGAAAATGATCAGAGGGTGAAGGTGCAAACTAATGTGAAAATCGGAGAGGAGGCGGTAAATTATTTTGCCGAAGAATTCAAGGAAGAGGATATGACTAGAGATTTCTGAATGCTTTACCATATTTAGAAAAGTATCATAGTTGAAGAGAATGAGGAAATTGTTAAATCGCGGAGGAAGAGGGAGGAAGAGGAAGTCAAAAGGGTGGTCTTTGAACTGAATAGCAGCAACGCATGCGGGTCAGATGTTCTTTCAGGGTTATTTTCCAAAGCTGTTGGGAAATTGTTGGAGGAGACATTACAAAATTGGTACAGGTTTTTTTTTTTTTGTGGGCAAGATTTACCCAAATTTGTTACACAACAATTTGGTGTTACTACTTATGTTCATTACTAAGCAAAATAAATTATTTAAGGACCATAAGCTTATGTTCATTACTAACAAAATAGTCTCTAGATTGATACACGACAGGATGCAGGTAATACTACCAAAAATTATATCCTCATCGCAGTAGGATTTTGTAAAAGGGAAAAGCATCACCGAAAATGTATTAATGACTCAGTAGATAATTAGAGATACGAATTGGATAATAAACATTTTAACTTGGTGGTTAGACTGGATATTGCTAAGGTGTATCATAGAGTGTCATGGATATTTCTAACGAATGTTTTGAGAAAGTTTGGTTTTGCTGAAGTGATCATTGACATGATGTGGAGGCTACTCTCAAACAATTGGTATTAAGTTCTCATTAATGGGAGGTAACATGGTTTCTTTCGATCTACCCTGGGATAAAAACAAGGTTACCCTCTGTCTTCTACATTGTTACCTTTTTTTTAATTTTTGGTAACTGCATATTTCATATATAACAATGACTTTACAAAACAAAGTAGCATTGGACTAACTACTCACTCATAATACCAACTAATCTACTAACATCTAGTCTTCTATACAATCAATCTATATAGATCAGTGATTCAATACTATATATATCTAAACCGAAACTATGGGTAGACATTGAGCTGTTGGAGTGCATTCTTCCATTTTGCCCTGGTCTGACTCTTCATATGCATTAGCAGTACAATTTCCTTCAAAACTGCACTAGTGTTCATGCTTCCATTCTGAAATCTGATCTTGGTCTTTTTTCTCCATATGACATACACTAGCATACCAAAAACACTGTTTGTTATTTCAGCTTGTCAAGGCCTTCTTCTTTGCCATTAAGCACACTAATTTCACTTCCTCGTGCCACTCCTGAATAGCTCATGAGAACCCCAACCATTTACATAATCTACTCCATAATTCCTGTGTCACCTGACATTCAAAGAACAAATGGATGAAAGTTTCTAATGCAAATCTACAGTATGCACAATCAGGAGGGACTTGGATCCCAAATTTAATCATTCTATCAATAGATTCCAATCTCTTCTGGACAGCTAACCATATGATAAACCTATATCTTATGTATGGAGAATATATCACCAATCATTTATGCAACAAAAGTTGAGTTCAAGTCCCCTTGTACGGGTGAAGTATTCATTTCTCTGTTTCCAAAATCTTCCTCACAACCCAAGAAGCATTCTTACTATGCACCAACTTGATCCATAATCATTCTTTATTCCTTGCTAATTTTTTTTGATATGGTAACATTACTAGTACACAAGAAAATCCGACAAATTTATTCAATATTATCATATATTTGGGACCAATAAGCTTGAACCCCAAACAAGACTGACTTAATCAATTGTACTCTTCCCGCATATGATAGTAGGTTGGCAGACCAGTAAGTGACTTTTGCAGTAATCATATCATATCGTATATTATTATAAGTGGGAAGATTTAAGTTCCAAGTTAGATTACGAAAATGTCTTTCACCAATTTTTTAAATTAAAGAGTCTTTTACTAATTTTTAAAATTAAATCAATAATGACAATTAAACTTGACAAAATGAATGATTAGATGTTACAACTTATCATTTTCCATTTCTTAATGAATTTGATTGTTAAACCTTTTAGCTTCTACCATTAAACACATTCATTCACAACCTTTCTTCTACTTAATTTCTCCCTTTATAAATTGGATAACAAATATTGATCCATTGCACTTTGTGTTTCATCATCTAATAGTTCTTATATAACATTTATTATTGGTCATTATTTTTCTTATTGATTTGTGCCTTCGTTCATTTTTTATTTTCGTGATTGTTGAAAAAACACATCATCTAATAGTTCTCATGTAATTTTTTTTATTGGTCACTATATTTCTTATTGATTTGTGCCCTTCATTCATCTTTTTATTTTAATGATAGTTGGAGTATTTATATCCGAAGAATCTTAAGCCTTGGGGCTTAGAATTTTTGAGTGATGATTCTAATTGGTAAAAATATTTTTCTATCCTTACAAGTTGTTCATTATCCCTCTAAAAAGATTGTTGATATTTAAGTTTTAGGCAGAAAGTAAACATTAGAAAGAGTTTATTTTATATGCACTAAAACAAATATAGGAGTACTTCAGACAATGTTGAGCAATTTTAATCAACAAGAGTTGGACCTATATAAATAATAATAGTAACAAAGGTCAAACGTGCAAGGCACGTTTCCAGAACTAGTTTTATTATAAGTGGGAAGCCTCCAAGTCAAAAGTCGAATTACCAAAATGTCCTTATAATGTCATAATATTGATGAACAAAAATGTACACATTAATTATAAATTAGTACTATTATTTTTTATTAAATAATATGCTTATATATTTATGGAAAAGAATATAAATACACTCTTAAAAGCTAGGATTGTTATTTATTTAGTTTCTCTTTTCTTTTCATTCTTCTTCCTATTATTTTTCTTTATATCTTATTTGTATAAATGACCAAAAAGACCTACAACTTAAGAACTACATCTGTTAAAAAAGATATTTTAATAAAACCTTAATGAAGAAAATTTCTATCAAAACAAAAGTGAGACCACAATCAATGGTTACAAATGTATGCATGGAAGAATTCTGAAAGTTTCTAATTGTTACTATTTCTCTATTGGTTTGTAAATGAATTTTTCCTCTACAATTTTTTTTTTATGTATGTTGGGTTTATAATTTTCGTCACTTTTTCCATACTTCATCATTAGTCATGTTTTCTTCTTATTACAATTGTAAACCCTATTTGATTGCAGAAGATAATTTACAAGAGCTTTAGCAATAATTTTGTACGAAGAATAGAAGAATATTACAGCATCAAATACTAAATTGTTCTCATAATTCAGAAACTCGAAAGGTATAATTTCTCCACCTCAATTTGTCTGATATTTAAAATTTCTTGAAATTTAAATCATACAAACTTTAATTAATATTTTAAAATTAAAACTTATAATACTTCTTGTATAATTTTTCGAATATTTGTCTTTTAATTTTGTAATATTGAGTTAATTTGATTCAATTTAGCTTCGTAAAATTAATATAATTGACTATCGATTAGCCAAGACTGTCACATAATTTGGAATGTAGGGTTGTACATTTCTCCCTGAAAACTGAAGGTGTTAAACACATCATGTATAAAAAAATTTTATAAAAGGGATATAAATGTTTGATATAAAGTTAAAAAGTCATGATTGGATGATATAATAGAGGAAATTATCGAGTGTAAGGTTTGTAGAAATTTCCTTCTGCAATCAAATCAGGATGATTTAATCATTTTTGTATATTAATTTTTGTTCATATTAATATATTAAATCTTTGGACCTAATATAATTAAAATTTAATTTGGTTTTAATTTTAATTACCCAATCAAGTTGTATTGTTCAAATCTTGTAGATTCATCAATTGTCTAATCATTTGACATACAATATTATATATTTAAAATTGTGTGTGTTTTTTAAAAAAAAATAGTTTGTGATAATCATTAAAATGTGATTTTGACATATATAACTCATATCGTAATAATATGTTTAGAGGACTCATGTGTGAAGCACATGTCAAGAACTAATTTTTTAAATAAGTGGCAAGTAATAATTGAAACTAAGCTTCTCAGATGCTAAAGGCACTCCTATGTATCTGAATGGGAGGGTACCTTCAATATATCTCAGCTCCTCAATAATCTCTGTTTTTGTATGAGTTGCAACCCCTGCAATATACAGAGAACTTTTCTCTACATTATCCTGTAATCTAGAACCTTTGAAAACTTTTTGAATGCTTCGTTTAGCAGCCTAACCGATATAATATCAGCCCTACAATACATCAATAAATCGCCTGCAAAACAAATATGCATACTACCCAATTTCCTACACCTTGGGTGAAAATTGAAGTTCCCATTGCTAGCTAATTGATTCAGTTCTCTTGCCAAATACTACATAGTGAAGACAAAAAAAATAAGGGGTCATAGGATCCCATTGTCTAATGCCTCCTTTTGCATTAAACAACTGATTCAATCCTCCATTAATCGTCAAGGAATAGGACACTGTAAACACATATGTCATGATCCAATGTACAAATTTGGCAGGGAAACCCATGTTAGTTAACTTCTTGGGAAACCCATTCAAGAGTATCATAAGCCTTTCTAAGATCCACCTTCAGAACACGCCTTGGGGAAATCCATTTCCTAGAGTAGCATTTAAAAATCTCATGACCAAACAATATATTATCAATAATGATTCTTTCTTCAACAAATGCATATTAGGATCATCCCACTAGACCACTAATCACCTGCTTGAGTCTTCTAGTTAACACGTTTGAAATGATTTTGTACAAATTAGTACAACAAGCTATAGGTCTGAAGTCCACTATACATTGTTTATTATTAGAGGACTAAACAATTTACATGGTTATAAGGAATTTAAAGGGTTTCGTTTACCAAAGTGGAGTCTACAAATTAACCATGTCTTGTGTGTCGATGATAGGAAGTTAGTGATCAAGATGATGAGAGTACTGAGAGATTATGAAAACACATTGGGACATTTGGTCAACAAAGCAAAGAGTTTTTTTACCACTATGATAAGACTTAATTGAAAGTTGCTATTCGATTGACAAGGTTGAGAGGTATCGAGAAAGGAAAGTTTCTTTTTACTTACTTGGGTTGAGAAATATTTTACGGGAGAAGGAATTCAAGTTATTCTGACGATCTAACACGGAAATAGCCACAAGGATACTGACATTGCACCACTGGTTTTTGTCTTTTGGAGGAAAATATGTGTTAGTCAATCATGTTATACAATCTATGCAGATATATATGTTATCTATTGAGCCCAATCAAGAAATCTATTGAGCAAATACATCAAATATTTGCTAAATTCTTTTGGGGAAAAGTGGGAGGAGAGAAAGGTAAACACTGGGTAGCAAAGGAGGAGATGTTTAACCCAAGGGGGAAAGGGGTCTAGGCTTCTTATCCCTTCATGAGGTAAATAAGGCCCTGTTTGAGGAGTTATGGTGGACATGTAGAGTTTAGACTAATTCAATATGCAACAAGTACATGTGGGATAAGTATTTTAAGCAGCTACACCCTGTAGTACCGAAAAACACTGGAGCCTCCATATTTGAAGAAAAATGATCAATATTAGAGATGAGGTGGAAGAAGACATATGGTGGAAACCAAAGTTGTAAAATCTAGGTTTTGGTTTGACAACTGGACTAAGCAAGGGGCCATGTATTTCTTGGGAGACGAGACAGTCAAAGAGGAAGATCCAGAAGTGAAGGACTTTATAATAAATGGATTATGGAATGAACAAAAATTGTGTGATTTCATATCAAAAGAGAAGATGATACACATCATAGACACTACTAAACCCAAAATGAGACATGCCTAAGTCCTAATATCTCTTTTGATATATATTCTCCATCACGAAGATTACTGTTGTTTGTAATTTCTTTTGCATTTCTAATAAGCTCATTGTGGTGTTATAATCTTTTAGCTATTATTATTAGCTTTTGAAATAGATTTATGTATGAAGTTCAATGTTTAAATTATATATCTAAACTAATTAATCAAAGATTTAAGTTAAACTAAAATCTTTTGAGATGGTTTTAAAATGTTAATATAATAAATATATACAAAATTATATATAATATATAAATTATTTTTAAAATTATAAAAATGACAAAATTACTTAAAATGACTTAAAATATATTTAAAATTTTATAAAGTCAATTATTTCAAATCGTTTGAAATTTAAAAAACTCAATGATTAATTTATATATTGGAGGACAAAAATTGGGTGTCAACAATGTCCGAATAAGTTACTTGTTAAAATCTTTAAGACTTAAATTGTAACATCCCGTCTTAGAAATAGTTAGATTTATTAGAAATAACTAATTTGGAAAAGCTAAATTGAGAATTTTGCAAACAATGATTAAGTTGTGAGTTTTTTGTCAACTTCAAACGACCATAACTCTCAGTAAATGATGAGTTATGTGGCCATAAGATATAAAACGAAATGTATTTAAATCCTCTTTCCAACGCAACCGAGATGACTAAGTTTCTAGTTTTGAATGAGGGAGATATGCTTGTTTAAAGTTAGTATGTTCAGTTAAGAAAAGTTACCCAAATATACGATGCGTATCTTGGTCTTTTCCTTATCCCTTCACCTCATAACGTTCATAGGAATTATTTAAGGGGTCTAAACTGATTTGGTTTAGTTTACACAAATTATACTGGGATTTAAGAGAAAGAATTCAATAGGAGAAAAGTCAAGGCATTCTGGGATATTCTTGCGGAATTAAAGGTCGTTTCACCAAGGGTTGATCCCTAAAGAGGTATGTGATTTCACATAACGCTGGGTTCATTTACCCACACGCAAACCATGATTGTTTTTACAGCTTAATTTCTTTCACTTAGGCACAAAGTATTTGAGTTTCATTGAAGTTTTTGTTCATAATCTTGGTTGTTGAGGTTTCGATAAGTTATTGAGATAATCGTATGAGCTTTAAGGTTATTTTTAGTATATTATTATGTACTGTTGTTGGGTATTCGATCCTAAGTTATTGGGGAAGAAACCATTCGATTCTAGGCGAATTGGGGTTAAAAATGAGGAAGGAAAAAGTAGAGCAGAATGTGGCACGCAAGTCCGCGTTGTGAACTTGCTCCCCCGGTGAAAAAAATTTGCCAAGAGGACTCAACCTCCACTTTTAAAAATTATTTCAGAACCAAGTATTTAAATCATCTCCACGTCGTGGACTTCCTCCCCCTAGCAATGTTTTTCGACCATTTCTCATGATTAACTATCTAAAATCACTTTTAATCATCATTGATATCCTCCCTATCACAAATCATAACCTTAAATTCGTAATTTAAATTCAGCGTAGAGTTAAGTGTCAAGTCTAGAGAGTTATTCGAGTAATTTTAGGAAGCCTTTACAAATCTTCTAAATTTGTTTAATACTTAAGCATTGAGTTTAAGGAAGAGTAGAGTTGAGTTCATTTTTTGAAAATGATATATGGGACCTAAGTATTTCAAAAGAGTAAATGTTTTCACATTCAAGATGAGAGGAAACACCAACTTCCTTCTCATAAGAAATTTTGAGTACCATCTCTTTTAAAAGATAGACTGTTGAGCAATAATGTCAAACCACAGAGAAAGTCATGTACTTAAAAATAAACTACATAAAAAATGATCATTAGCGGTACTTAATTCTTAATTGTCGCTTGTGATGCATTTTAGCAGCAATTCACACAATTTGTATATGTCCCTAAAGCCTTTAGCGACGTTGGTTCTAATGTCACTTAACTAATGCCACTAAAAATGTTAACACACTTTATTATTGTCAATATTTATTGATGCTAAAAGTTGTTATTATTGTAGTGTTATGAGCTAGTTACATTTTGGGAGTAGTATTGAGCATCAATATGGAAACGAATTCTAATAACTCGAAGTATCCATAATCAATATAGCCAACATGGGTAGAAAGGGTCATACATTTTAGATAATTCATTGATGATTTTTAGCATAAATTAGTGGATCCACATAGTGAGTAGTCCTATACCCCGACAAAGTATAGGACAGTTCTATCAGCATGGGCGAGACATTGTATCATGACATACTTCATAGTGATGGTTGTCGGTTAGAGAATCTCTCACAGAGTTACTTGTATTTCATATAGAAACCTAAGTTACTATTGTCTTTTTTAAAACACTAAGTTGTTATCCACATGTTTTAATTTTTTTTATTCTGCATCTTTATTACTGCTTTATATTAAAATGAGTTTAGTTGAGCGGAGTTAAGAAAGTTTTCTCTTCCCTTTCAAGCTTATCCCTTGTTTTAGAATTCTCCTCACGAACTTGTAAATTTCAGGTACTTACTTCATTTGGCTGGAAACTTTTATGATATAGATACAGGTAACAGGATAAACGTCTAGCGCTTCGTTGATCCTGTTGAGCTTTAGAGTTATTGGTGCACCTACTTGCTTTCTTGAGGCCCCCCTATTTGTTATGTTTCAGTTATTATAGTTTCTAGGATGATCGAGAGTCTTGTACCAACATCTCTCATATTATTACGGATTTATAGATAGATAGACAGTAGTTCATGAGTCCTTTCGGTTTAAGTTGTTAATGCCTTAAAGACTTGAGTTGCCTCATTGGCTAGTAAATGTCTCTTTTAAGAAATTTTGTTTTTATGGCATGAGTTTATATTCTGAGACTATTTCATGTAAGTTATGTCTTCTACTGAGTAGTAGTAAGGCTTAGAGTTCACTTGGGGCCAACAATGGTTCTTCAGTGTCAGTTGCATTCAGGGTGTAGGCTCAGAGTGTGACAATTTAGGTTGAATATAAAATATCAAATTAAAGTGATTTAAAACCTCTTTCCAACACCACCTATTTTCCTACGTTTTGAGTTCAGATAAGGGATATATGCTCGTTTGAAGTTAGCCAGTTCAGTTAAGGAAATTTACCCGAATTAATGAGCGGTATTTTTGTCTTGTCCTTTCCCCATAAGCTTTAAGCATGTTTAGTAATATTTTAGCGATCTAAAGTGATTTGGGTCAGTTTAAACAATCTTGAAATACTCTTAGGTTTTAAGAGGAGTTAGAGAAATGAGGGAAGGTTTTTGGCGTTCGTCGAGGAATATTGCCAAGGGTTTGATCCCTAAGAGGTATGAAAGTTGTTCATAATGATGGGTTCGTTCAACCAAATATCTATCACGAGTTGCTTGAGTTAATTTCTTCCATGATAATCCATGTATGAGGTTCTTGATTAGTTTTTAAAATTTCATTCGCAAATCTTTATTATTGAGATTTTGATGAGATATTTTTCAGATGAATAGGAGTTTGAGGGTTGTTTATGAGTGGATTTTAGTTTACTAATGTTGGATATTCTAATTTAGGAGAGTTTGGAAGAAATCATTCAATTCTAGGTTAATTAGGGCCTAAAATAGAAGAAGAAAATATGTTGGAAAAATTATGAAAAAAAGTTGGCGTGCCACGCCAGCAGAGCACTAGGAAATATGGTATGTAGCTTAGGGGCTGCACCCCGCTCCACTCAGTGCACTAGGATTGCCTGTCTCGCCTATTTTTCTGTCAGTTGTCCCGCTGAGTTCTTTAAAAGTGTATCTTTACTCTTTTCTGATTCGAACTACCTACACCTAAATGTAAAGATTTTCTTCTTAACATAAATCAGAGCCGTTGAATTCGTAATTTAAGTTCAAGATAGAGTTAAGAGTGAAGTCTTGAGAGTTCTTTTCAGTCAATTCGATAAGTTTTTACAATATTTTAAAACTTGTTTTAAAGAATTAAGTACTTGAGTATGAGGATAGTGAGAATATAGTTTCATTAATTGAAAATGAATATATGCGAACTAAGTATTCCCAAGAGAAAATGTTGTTACATTTAAAAAGAGGAAACCCCGATTTCCAAATGACATGAGGAGTTTTGAGTATAATCTCTTTTAAGAGAATATTTTGAGTAATAATTTGAAAGTTGAGCATGAGGAATTTTTAAAAAACATATGAGTTGTGTATATTTAAGGAGTAGTATTGAGTTATGATATGAGGACGACTTCAAACAACTCAAAGTCCTCATGAATCATGTAGCCAATATGGATTGAAAAGGGACATACTTTTTAGAAGATTCCTTATTAATTTTTGAGCATAACTTAGTGGATCCACTTAGTTGAGGATGTCCTATACTCCAGCAACGTATTCGACAGTTCTGGCAGCTTGGGCAAAACATTGTATCATAACATAGCTTACAGTGATCGTTGTCGATTAGAGCCTCTCCAAAATTGATCTATATTGTATATTTACATACAAACTAAGTTATTATTGTACTTATAAGGAAATATACATAAAAGAAACCTTGGAGTTGGTTGGACAACTTACTTAAGTATTTAAACTAAACGGACATTTAAATACCCCCCTTAACATTTTTGAAATGAATTCAAAACCACAGTGATATTTTTATATATACCACTATCATTCGCTACATCATAGCCATGTAAGTACCAAAACATAGCCATGTTAGCACTACGACATAGCCATGTCAGAACCACGTCATTGATCAATTTTTTTTATTAATTATCACAAATTTTTGTTTAACACTTATTAATGTTACTTTACACTAAGTGATAAATTACATATGAATTTTATAAAATTCAAATTTAAAATGTGGATCCATTTTTGTTTTCCCATCCCCATCCAACCTATTTTATTTCTCTCATACCCAGCCCCCACCCACCCCTTTCACTTATTTCTTCTTCCTTCCGCGTCATCATCTCTATCTCTTAACTATTCATTTTTTCCTCTTCATATTTTCAATGATCTCAACCACATCTAATGTTTCTCTTCCTTTATTCATCTTATTCGGTGAACCAATAAGTTTATTTAGCTCCGGTTAAATTTGACAAAATTTATAGGTGTGAAATCTACATAAAAAAAAATACAACACAAGGAATTCCGATGATGTAGATTTTTGATGCCATATTCTTATTTATGGAGCCAGTGGGTCACCACGTCCAAAACAATCAATTTACAAGGTCAAACGAGCCCCATAGCAGGTAAACCCCCCATTTTGCCGATTGTCGTGTACTATAGTCCACCATCTTTTTTGCTGATCAAGAATTTTGAGATAGTTTTTGCCATAAATATACACGGACATCAGCTCAGACCTTATTAATGGAGCCGGTTGGTCACAACGGCAAAAATGACCCATTCTAAAGGTCAAATGAACCCAGAGCACCTAAATCCAGTATTTTGCTGATTTTTGTGCGATATAGTCCACTATCTTTGGTGATCCAGAATTCCGATATCATTTCCGAAATATTTACACGAACGCATATAAATACCTTATCTCTGGACCCTGTTTGTCACCACAGCCAAAAAAACCCATTTTTAAGGTCAAACAAGTCCTAAAGCAGGTAAACCCCAATTTTGCCTATTTTCGTGTGTAATTATCCACTGTATTTTTTGGTTATCCAAAATTCCGAGATCATTTTTGCCAAAAATTTACAGCCACGTTTGTTAAGACCTTATATGGAACTATTTGGTCACCACAACAACATTGGCCTATTTTGAAGGTCAAACGAGCCCTAAACCATTAAATTTATTTATGGAAAAGATAGAGAAAAAAATAAACATTAGTGACAACCTGAATTTCAATTTCCTCGAAATTTGGAGAGCTCCCTAGCATGGAAAGAGCAAAGGAAAGCTCAAAATTTTTTCCAAGAGTAATCAAATATATTAATAGGCGTTTGAGACAGTTAAGAGCTGATGGAAGCCATGTTGGTATAAATTCAGTTGATCAATTATCGACCTACGAATAAAAGAATAAAAATCAGGATACCAAAAAGAAAAGTACATGCATGGAAATACAAGTAAAATGAAGGAACATTATTTCAAAATTATCCCAGCCGAAATACTCATGAGCAAGAATAGACGAAAAAATATTGTCAAAATTATTTGTTACCTCTAGAACTAATCCTTTAGACTAATAGAGAACATTGGAAAGAAGAGGAACATTTTCTAGATATATCAACTGTATATCACCGTGAAAGGCAAATGACCTTAGGTTAGGAGCATTAATACTCATAAGTTACGGATTGTGCATGTCTTTTAGCATTAAATCCTGAAGCAACGGTCAATTAGAGATCAAAAATTCAAACGTATCACAAGATAATGTTATAAATTTTACTTTTTTAGGTTAATCAACTAATTAAATCTCTGAAAGAAACATGAAAAATGTATTTCACATCCCATGAGATACAAATGCCTCAATGCTGAACAATAAAAAAAGAAGTAAGGGATCTTGTATGGTGGATAAGTAAATGGAAGTCTAATGACGAAATGTTGAATGAAAATTTTGTCGAGCAAATGTACCAAACGATCAACATTACAACATACTTTTAGAATAGCAATGTCATCGGTATTTTTCAATGTTGTTCCTATATGAAACCTGAAGAAACAATCGAGAATTGAAATAAATCCAATGGTAAGTGATGTCAAGTCCTATGGTGTTTCCCAGTCTGTTTGATCAAAATTTCACCTTTGGAATTTAAAGGCAAGAATATTGTCAATCCATAGAAAGTGTACTAGTTCTTACCACATCTCGAAAAGACAACCTATTTAGAATGTCTTCGATTAAATGAATGGCAAGGTTGCTTAGTCGATCAGGAGAAGGTAAATGTAGTCTTTGTTCATCTGGAGGCATCATAATCTATAGAAAATAAGCAAGAATATCGTTGGTAAGGTCAGGGTATATGCTACACGAACAACAAACAAATCTACCTTACCTTATTCAACTGACATGTCACAACTCTAACAATAAAGAAAAGGTGCATAATTTGTAGATTGAATTTGCTTTGATTTCTTTAAATTGCAACTCTTGATGTAAAAATGTCTGGTTTAAGTTAAATCAAATACATATAAAGTATTTTTGCATAGAATTTTAAGAAAACTTATAAGTTTAAATTACTTATGTTATACTTCTTGTAGTAGAAAATTATAATATTGTGTGCTTACATCAAAACACTAAATGAATGACATGTGTTTATCGTAACATTATAAATCAATCGATAATATTTGACACTTTCTTCAACACTAAAGGAGTCATTTGGTAGTATATATAAAAATCGTATTGTATTAAGTTTTATTACAATGGTTGACTGTAAATTTTACTATGGTACAAATAATAATAGTATTACAAATAACATTTTTTGGGATATATGACCCCAAACATTTGTGCTACAAGAAGCTGAAAATATTAACTTTGTGAACTACAAACTTAATTTCAATATTTTGGTGAAAGGCGACTTAGAAGACTGGCATGGCTTCAGCTTCCTCTCCGTAGTCACAAACCGTGGGAGAGTTAAACCTTACCAAAGACCTATGCATCTCTTATGAACTATAATCCTACAACACTGACCAAAACAATCTTGAAACCTATTTTAATTAATACACAGGGAACCAACTGTCCGTTTTACTTTTAAGGAATTAGATGAGATGCCGTTGAAGAGGGACTTCATCAGGCTGTAATAATGAAGCTTTCCTATGGTGCACCTAGCTTACACGAACTGAGAAAATTAATTTCAAAACAATTGGTCATCAAACGACGTTGTTTAATTGGCTCTCTTGCAGCACGACATCTTGTAATTCGTTGTGATCTTTATGAAGATTTTTGCTCTGTTCTTTCAAAACAGGTTGGTGATCTTCAATTTAATGGGGAGCAACATCTGTTCTGTAACTTTCCATGGACACAAAACTTGAACCCTAATGAAGAGACTTCAAAATCTTTGGCGTGGGTTTAGCTACCAGAATTGCCGCCAAATCTTTTCGCTAGAAGACCTTTGTTATCCATTGCATCGGCTATTGGTAAGCTAGTAGCCAGATAAATCCAGTCAAGATAGGAAAATATCTAGAACCGCTAGAGTTAAGGTCATTCTTGATCTTATGGAAAAACATCCAAAACGAGTAAGGATGCCCTTTTTGGATGAACAATTTGGTAAGCTCGTTGAACACTGTCAACAGATTCTATTTGATAATCTTCTTTTGTATTGTACCTATTGTAATCACAAAGGTCATGAAGATGCTGATTGGCTACTAATGATACAAAAAAATGGAGACAGGGTAATCATGATGACATCGGGCAGCAAAGGTGACAAAACGAATAATGTGGAACAATTGCAGGGTGATGCACCACACTTCTTGAATTAAAAAAAAAAGAAACTAAAGTATGTAATGATATGGATAATGCAAGTAATGTGAACAGAACACTGAATATCAATTCTATGCAGCACCTAACTACTGAAAATAGTGGCAATACAAGGCTAGTATTAGTTGGTCAAAGGTTAGTGCAGGAGGAACTTTTGGTGCCTAGAAAAAAGGTTCAGGAGGGCCTTTTTATGCCGGGACCAGAGTTTCAATCGTTAAACATCTCTGGAAAAAGTTTCTCTGATGCTATGAAAACTACAAATAAGGACCAAGAATATCAAGAAGGCGATACATGTGTAGTTTCACGTGAATGTCAAGTTGGTTCGAATGCAGATAGAAGGGTCGTGAGTGAACCTGCTGATACAACAAAGGATAAGATTGGATATCAAGAAAAGACAACTAATTCAAAGGCTTTTGTTGTTGCCGTCGCATGTCACTTCTGGAAAGCTATTAACTTAAGATGTAGCCATTAACACAACACCTTTTGTGTCACAAATAAAATAATTTGGACACAATCTAATACAGTTGATAAAGCATGGGTAACAATTGATATTGGAGCTCAAATTGGTTCTCTAGGAGCCTCTTCAAATTAAGCTTCATCTTGCTCCTAAGTTGAATACGGTTAACTGACTCTCATATTCTACCGATTGTTTCAATCTCTCAAGTTACTTAGACAAATTATTTTAGGGGGGAAAAAGGTGTTACAAGTGAGAGTTGATAGAGCAACCGGATGGAAGAAAAGGATGACCATGTCACAAACCATAGAAAATTGAGCCTTGAAGCACCAATATTTGTTTCTACGGGTAGTGGCATTACCAGTGATTCATCCCCATTACATATAGGGAGACAATTGGTTTTAACAAGTACTAATGTTCAGGAAGTTTCAGTTAGTAACAAAGAGCTTCTTGATACGTTGGTGAGTTCTAATATTAAAAAGTTAAATTCTCTGACGCCTATTAACACAAACAAACCACTACAAGATTTTGGTAGTAGTTCTTTGTCCACAAATAGATTTTCTAGCCTACAAGATGAGGACACCTTTAGGAAAGTGAAAGAAGAGGATATGTTGAACTATTGTTTTGCAAATGCACCTAGGGATGCATAAATTTGTCCTAGTCAACAATGCAACAATCAAAAGAAGTATGGAAGAAAAAATAGATGGGATTGTAAGATTACTGAGGAGTTTGTTCCAAGGCCCCTATCGATGCGACTGGTAAAGCAGAATCATATGACAATGCCAACAACTTTAATGAAATCCAATAAATCTAAGATGATTTGATGAACTATCAAAAATTGTTAAACAGATTTGAAGAGGAAGAAAAGAGGAAAACACTTCAGATTTCTTTAGATGGGAAATCTATCTTTGTTAGTTCATACTTTTGTAACATGAAGTTTGTGTTTAATTACTGAATATTGTTATGGCTTTTATACTTTCGTACTACTTGAGCGTCCTTATCTGTAATATCATCATAGAGTGTATTTTAAACTTTGTGATGATCATAGAATACTTAGTTCTCTCTAGCTCTTATTTTCTTCATGCGCGTTAATTAGTAGAGGTATTGTACCTCATTAGAATGGGTAAGGTAAGGTCTAGCCCCTCTTGCTTTTACTTATCTCTGTTGAGGTTTTCTTTTAATTATACCAATAATGAAAGGCCGCTAGACACTATCTAGTGGTATAAAAATAAATAAAAAATATATTTTGGTGAAAGAGAACAAAAAAATACATCATGAAATTTTAATTTATGTATAAACTATTAATAATAACACCAAAATCATGTGAAATAACATTATTTTGTTAATTCAAATATTCATATCCAAACCCTTAATTAGCATAAAACCATCGAGAAATGAATGAGAAATCAGATTCCTACAGTTAAAAGTTTTTTTGATAATTGAACAAGGTGATATTCATTATTCACAACTAAGTCAAAAGTCCATATGTCTTTAGTCTATGTTTTCTCAAGATAGCATAATTAGAATTTCACAAATATTTTACTTTTTTCGTAATAGTGTAATTATTTGGAAAACTATACTTTTTCTTAATAGTGTTATAATTTGAAAAATTACAATCTTAAGAGGATACAAGTTTGAAATAACTTAATGTTGTTGCTACCATCACTACAAGAAACACAACCTCTAAGGAAGGGATATATGGTCCCAGAAAGTCAAATTCTGGTCCCAAATAGTCATTTGGAATGGGAAAAAGAGGGTCTCCACCCATCCATCTTCGCTAAAGGTCAATTGGGAGGGGTCACTTTTACTAGTCGCTAAATGTTTTTAAGGACAGAACTAGAGAAGGTCGCAAAAATATATTTTAGAGACTAGATATCTCGTCGCAAATAGATAATTTTCTTCTTTGAAAAATTGTCATTTTTGGGCGTTAAATCCTTTTATAGAAAAGCAACAAACTTGTCCTAGATTACTCATTAGGGCCGAGAAACTACCTCATCCTAAAATACATTTTTTTGACGTACAATCATGTCGTCCAATATTATTTTTCACAACAAGAACCACCTCGTCCTAGTTGAACCTTTAGGGACAAGAAGTTGTATCATCCTAGATTAAACTTTTAGATACATGTACCTATGTCGTCTTAGAAGAACTTTTAGAGACGAGTAAAATTTTTGGACTTAATTAACCATCGCTTATTCTTGATCTTCCTTTCACACATTTATTTTGGCATTGCTACGTTAAATTTCCATAAAAAGGCTTTAATATAAAAATAGGTAAACATCCCGTGGTGTAAGTGTAAATTTTTAAAACAAAAATAAAACTTAGAAAATTGACAACATGTCGAGCTTGATTATGATTAAATGCTGCGCATAACATTCCTAGCAAAATAATGATGGTCGTTTGCGTCTTCTTAACTGCATCTTGAGTTGTAATTTGAATTTTCAAAAAAGAACTCTAAAGAAAACCAAGGGCTATCCAAATATACCAACAATCTGCAAGATGAATGACTATAGCACATGAAAATTAGAAACATAGGGGGTTTGCCTTCTCTAGGTTCGTTTAACATCTACAATTAGTCGTTTTGGTCGTGGTGACCAATCGACTTCATAGATAAGGTCTAACGGACATCCGTGTAATATTTTGGCAAAAAAAATCTCAAAATTTTGGATACCCAAAAATGATGGTGGACTATTGTACACTAAAATTTATAAAACAGGGGGTTTGCCTTTTCTCTAGGTTCGTTTGACCTCTAAAATGAGTCGTTTTGGTTGTGGTGACCAATGGAATTCATAGATAAGGTCTAACGGACATTCGTATAAATTTTTGGCAAAAACAATCTTGAAATTCTAGATACCCAAAAAAGATGGTGGACTACTGTACACGAAAATCGACAAAATAGAGGGTTTGCCTTCTCTAGGTTCTTTTGACCTCTAAAATGACTCGTTTTAGTTGTGGCGACCAACAGACTTCATAGATAAGGTCTAACGGACATCCATGTAAATAATTGGCATAAACAATCTTGAAATTCTAGATACCCAAAAAAGATGGTGGACTATAGCACATGAAAATCGGTAAAAAGGGGGTAGGGATAGGAGAGGGTTTGCCTGCTCTGGGGCTCGTTTGAGCTTGAAAATGGGTTGTTTTGGAAGTGGTGACCAACCCTCTACACAAAAAGGTTTTTAGCAGAGTTCATGTAAATGTTTGGAAAAATCATCTCGGAATTCTTGATATCCAAACAAGAATAGTGGAATTGAACACAAAAATCAGCAAAATGGTGGTTTTGCATTCGCTAGGATCATTTGACCTTAAAATTGGTTGTTTTTTGTCGTGGTGACCAACCGGCTGCATATATAAGGTCTTAACGGAGTTCCATATAAAGTGCCTGCTACGAGCTTATTTGACCTTGAAAATATCTCGTTTTTGTTGTGGTGACCAACCGGCTCCATGTATGAGGTCTTAAAAGACCTTCATTTAAATTTTTGGAAAAAATTATCTCGGAAATGTGAATATCCAAAAAAGATGGTGGACTATAGTACACGAAAATTGGTAAAATGGGGGGTTTGTATTGGACTCGTTGGAACTTGAAAATAGGATGTTTTAGCCGTGGTGACCAACCGGTTTCATAGATATGTTCTAGAAGAAATATTGTGTAATATTTTTGCATTTATGATTTCCGGATGAACAAAAATTATGGTGGACTATGAAAACAAAAATCGATCAAATGGGGGATTTGCCTGCTCTGGAGCTCGTTTGACCTTGAAAATGAGCCGTTTTGGTCGTTGTGACCAACCATCTCCGTAGGTAAGGTCTTAATAGAGGTCCATGTAAATTTTTGGAATAACTAATTTCAAAATTTCGGATCACCAAAAAATATGGTGGACTATAGCACATGAAAATTGGCAAAAATGAGAGTGGGGGGGTTTGCCTGTTCTGGGCTCGTTTGAGCTTGAAAATATGTCGTTTTATCTGTGGTGACCAACCGTCTCTACATATAAGGTCTTATTAGACGTCAGTGTAAATGTTTGGCAAAAATAATCTCAAATTTCAGATCACGAAAAAAAAGATTGGTTAACTATTGCACACGAAAATCGACAAAATGGGGGGTTTGCCTTCTATGGGATAGTTTGACCATGAAAATTGGCTATTTTGGTTGTAGTGACAAACCGGGTCCATATTTAAGTTTCTAACGGGGTTCCAAGTAAAATTTTGGGAAAAATCATTTTGGAATTTCAGATCACCATAAAAAATATGGTGGACTTTAGCACACAAAAATTGCAAAATGGCGGATTTGCTTGCTTTGGGCTCGTTTGACCTTGAAAATGAGTTGTTTTGGATGTGGTGACCAACAGACTCCATAGATAAGGTCCTAATGGAATTCCATGTAAATTTTTGGAAAAATCAGCTCGAAATTCCGGATCCGCAAAAATATGGTGGCCTATTGCACACGATAATCAGAAAAATAGGGGATTTTCCAGTTTTAAGCGTCTTTTGACGTATAAAATGGGTGTCATTTTGGTCGTAGTGTCCAACCGACTCCATGGATAAGGTATTAGCAGATGTCCATGTATATTTTTTGTAAAAATTATCTCAAAATTCTAGATCACCTAAAAAGATGGTGGACTATTACCCACGAAAATCGATAAAATAGGGGGTTTACTACTCAGGGCTTGTTTCACCTTGAAAGTGGGTGATTTTGGACGTGGTGACCAATCGGATCCATAGATAAGGTCTTAAAGGACATTCGTATATTTTGGAAAAAATCATCTCGGAATCTGTATCAACAAAAAAGATGGTTTACTATACATACGAAAATGGGTAAAATGGGGGGTGTGCCTACTCTAGTGCTTGTTTAACATTGAAAATCAGTCATTTTGGCCATAGTGACAAACTGAATCATACATATGGTGTTAATGTACTTCCATGTAAATTTTTAGCAAAAATCATATGGGAATTGCAAATCACCTAAAAAGATTGTAGTGCACACGAAAATCAGCAAAATGGGGTAGGGGGGTTTACTTGCTCTGGGGCTCGTTTGACCTTGAAAATGGGTTGTTATGTCCATGGTGACAAACTTGATACATATATAAGGTCTTAACAGAATCCCATGTAAATTTTTGGCAAAAATCATCTTGGAATTACGTATCAACAAAAAAGATGGTGGATTATGCATTTGAAAATCGACAAAATTGGGGTTTTTCATGCTTTGAACTCGTTTGACCTTCAAAATGAGTCATTTTTGTTGTGGTGACCTACATACTCAATATAAAAGGACTTAAAATACTTTAGTGCAAATTTTTGATGAAAATCATCTCAGAATTTTTGATCACCAAAAAAGATGGTGGAATATAGCATACGAAAATCGGCAAAATGGGAGGCTTGCGTTCTTTTGGCTCATTTGACCTTGAAAATAGGACGTATAGTCTGTGTTAACCAACCCACTTCGTAGATAAGGTCTTAACGGACGTACGTATAGTATTGTGGAAAAAATTATCTTGTAATTCTCGATCGCAAAAGAAAAATGATTGACTAGCACATGAAAATCAGCAAAATAGGGGTTTGCCTGCTGTAGGGTTTTTTTGACCTTGAAAATAGGACTTTTTTGTTGTGATGATCAATTCGCTCCACAGATAAAGTCATAATGGTCTTCAATGTAAATTTTTTCAAAAAACTTCATGGAATTCCAGATCACCGAAAAAGATAGTGAACTGTAGCACACAAAAATCGGCAAAATGAGGGGTTTGTCTACTCTAGGCTCGTTTGACCTTGAAAATTTGTTGTTTGGCCGCGCTTTCCAACCGGATCCATAGATATATTATTATAGGACTTTCATGTAAATTATTGGACTAAAAAATCTCGGAATCACGAATCACCAAAAAAGATGGTGGACTCTAGTACACGAAAATCGGCAAATTTGGGAGGTTTTCTTGCTTTTAGGTCTCATTTGACCTTTAAAATGAGTTGTTTTTTACGTGGGGACAAACCATATATATAGATAAGGTCTTAAAGGATGTCCGTGTAAATTTTTGGTAAAAATCATCTTGATATTATGGATCACCAAAAAAGATGGTGCACTCTAGTACACAAAAATTGGCAAAATGGGGGGTTTGCTTGCTCATAGACTTGTTTGACCTTGAAAATTGGGCCGATTTGGCCGTGGTGACCTACAGGCTCTATTTATAAGGTCTTAACGTACATCCGTGTAGATATTTGGTAAAAATCATCTCAAAAATCTGGATCACCAAAAAAGATGATTGACTATAACATATAAAAATTGGTAAAATGAGAGGTTTGCCTTCTCTGGGTTTTTTCAATCTTTAAAATGGACTGCTTTGGCTGTGGTGACGAACCAAGTCGATATATAATGTATTAATGTACGTCCATTTGATTTTGCCAAAAATCATCTCGAAATTCTTGATCACCAAAAAAGATTGTGGACTATAGAACACAAAAATCTGTAAAATAGGGGGTTTGATTGATTTATGGCTCCTTTGATCTTTTAAATGGGCCGTTTTGGACGTGGTTACCAACTGGATCCATTGATGTTCGTATAAATATTTGGAAAAAATCATCATGGAATTTTGGACCACCAAATAAGATGATGGACAACACACGAAAATCGATAAAATGGGAGATTTTCTTGCTTTGGGCTCGTTTGATCTTGAAAATGGGTTGTTTTGGCCGTGGTGGCCAACCAACTCCAAAGGTAAGGTTTTAATTGACTTCCATGTAAATTTTTAGTAAAAATCATCTCGGAATTCTTGATCATCAAATATGATGGTGGGCTATAACACACGAAAATCGGAAAAATCAGGGGTTTGTCTGCTCTGGGAAAGCATGAACTTTAAAATGGGCCTTTTTAGCCATGTTTACCAACCAGAATTATAGAATAGGTATTAACATACGTTCATGTGTGTTTTTGCCAAAACTCATCTCAAAATTTCAATCACCAAAAAAGATGGTGGACTATAGAAGAACGAAAATCGGCAAAAAGGGGGGTTTTGCTTGCTCTATGCTTATTCCTTGAAAAATGAGTCATTTTGGTCCTAGTGACCAATCGATTTAATATAAGGTCTAAATGGACATCCTTGTAAATGTTTTGCAAAAATCATCTTGGATATGGTGATCACCAAAAAAGATGGTGGACTATGGCAAATGAAAATCGGCAAAATAGGGGGTTTGACTGCTCTGGGGCTCGTTTGACCTTAAAATGGATCATTTTCGCTGTGGTGACCAACAACCTCAATACATAAGGTCTTAACGGATGTTCGTGTAATTTTTTGGCAAATATCATATCAAAATACCGGATAACGAAAAGAGATGGTGGACTATAGAACACAAATACGGGTAAGATGATATATTTGCCTGCTTTGGGCTCGTTTAACCTTTAAAATTGGTTGTTTTTAGACGTGGTAACCAACTGGATCCATAGATAAATTCTTAATGTATGTCCGTGTAATCTTTGGCAAAATCATCTCAAAAGTCTAGATCAGACAAATAAATGGTTGACTATAGATGACAAAAATCGATAAATTGGGGGGTTTGCCTTTTCTAGGATCGTTTGACCTGGAAAATGAACTGTTTTGGCACTGTTGACAAACCGACTCCATTGATAAGGTCTAACGTACTTCCGTGTAAATTCTTTGCAAAAAGCATTTCAGAATTCTGCATCACCAAAAAAGATGGTGGGGACTATAACATACAAAAATAAGCACAATGGGTGGTTTGCCTTCTCTGGGCTAATTTTACCTTGAAAATGGACCATTTTTGTCTTGGTGACCAATCAACTCCATAGATAAGGTTGTATCGGAATTCCATGTAATTTTTATGGCAAAAATCATCTAGAAAATATGTATCACCAAAAAATATTGTAGACTATAGGACACAAATATAGGTAAAATGGAGTTTGTCTGCTCTTGGGCTCGTTTGACCTTGAAAATAAGTCATTTTTGTTTCTCCTTGAGCCTACACCTTAGGACTTAACTCAAGATATAACTTTAAAATAATACTTAGCCAAAAATGCCAACTAAAGTCTTATTGTTCGCAAAAGTTATGAAAAGACTAAAGAACTAACTATATATGTCTGTGAATCCTTTAAATTACAAATGTATGTTTGGACAAGACCCACAATAATCCTAACAACTAAAAACTATTAGAAAATAACTAAAAGGTAAACATGTCCACTAGAATAAAGGGAGGCTCTGAGGTGCTTACATTAAAGGTGTGATGGAATGCCGATCCGTTACATGTGTCTGCATCATCATACGATGCAGGTCAACTGACATTAGTACATTGAATGTATAAATATAGGAGTCGGAATCTAAAACAACATAGTCTTGTAAAGGAGTTAGAAAGAACACTTACCTCGGCTCTTCTTATCTCATGATTAGCTAAATCATTATGAGTACTCATTTAAATATATAGCAGTTTGAAGACTTGTACAATATAATGAAAAATTGTTTAAAACATGGTTTTCAAATCTGTATATGCAAAGATACCATTAACTCTAAAATGTACGTTTACATACAAAATAATGTGACATAACCTCATAACCATAATAATAAAGAAAATATATTATGCTTCCTCTGAAAGTCTATTCATGCAATGTATAAATGAAGTCTAATACTAAGTAGAACTCTTGAGGAACCATGCAACTGCTATTGTGGGAGTTCTCTAACCGATAACCATCATTTAATAGTTATAGTGATGATACAGAGTTTTACCTCACGTTGTCAAGGACAATCCTAAACCTGCCAAAAAATAGGACCTAATCTTCCTAATGGATCCACTAGTAAATTGTGAAAAGGTTCATCTAAAAAGTATGATTCTTTTCTACCCATGATGATTACATTGTTTTCATGGAGACTTGAGTTAATCTAAAACTCGCATCCCCACATCGGAGTTCTATACTAATCATAAAAATATACTACATCTTACATTTTAAAAAAATACTAATTCCATGGTTAGAGTTTAGTGGCCAAAACATAGCTTTAAAACTCTTTTGGGAATCATAGTTTCCCTACTTGCTTCATTTAATAAAGATATAACTCTTTCCTGAAAACTAGCCCGAAGGCTCTTTGGAAAATTTAGCTTCCTTGATTAAATGTGAGAACATTTCAATATCTCTTTGTAGATACATAGTCTCCCTAAATTTTAGAAGAAAATAACTTCAACTTAACTTTTTAGTATTTACTCTTTACTCTTTACTGAGCTTGAAACTAGGGTTTTGAAATGACTATTAGGGAAATACTTCGATCACTCATATTTCTTTAAAGGATGATGAACTTCAACTCTTTAGGGAAATACCTAGATGCATTAATTGAAGGAAATACTTCAACTTTTACTCTATCTTTAACTAGAGACTTGAGCCTTAAAAAAGAAGTTAAAACGTTTAAATAAAACTTTTGGAACTTTATGAAACATTACTTTGTCTTACTTCTTAACCTTTAGACTTAACTCATGGCTTCTTAGACATTGATCCTAACTTTCATTGAATTTTATTATGGATTCAAGGTTAATGATCTCATGTTTATGCATGATTTCATGATGTTTAGATGTACCTCATAGTAATGGAATCAACTAGAAAATGTGGGTACATCACTTAGGAACTAGTATGGAAAAATAGGGAAATGATGGGGTCTCTAGGGGGTCGTGGCGCGGGGCTCCAGGGCTTGTCTTGCAAACCCTATTCTGGGGCGCTCTGGGAGGCGCGCCCACCAGGTCCTGTCAAATAGAGCCTACTTTGAGGCGGTCAAGAAGGCGCGGTGTCCCAAGGGGTGTCTTATAGGACCTCCGACTTTTCTTCTTCATTTTTCATCTATAAACCTCCTAAATTTCCATGGATCCCACCCCAAACACTTAAGATTCCTAAATAACTCATACCCTAATAGTTTATCCTCGAAAATAGTCCGGAATAAAAACTACTACAGATCAACTACAATTTTGTCAACAAGAACTTCACAACTTTTCATCAAGAACTTCAAGATTTTCATTCAAAAAACTCTAAATTGCTATATTGAATCAAGTTGGAGGAAGGGTGAAAGAAACCAACACAAAATGATCTCACATACCTCGATAGGGATCATCCCCGACGAAATCCACTCAACGATCATGGTATTCTTGGTTCTTCTTCTCCTTTCTCCTCTTATTTTCTCTTCTCTCAAAACCCTCACTTGATTTCTAAATGTGTAAACTAAATGGGATTAGCTTGGACCCCTACATATTACCAAAAACCAATTAAATAATTGGGTAAGTAAAAGACAAGTTCTCCCTTCGAAAATCTAGATTGACTATCCTTAATACAACAACCCAACTTCTGAAAGACATATCTCACTCATATGAAATCGAAATCATGCAAACTCAGCGCTGTTGGAAAGATATGTCCAAGGGATTTCCCACCATATCATGAAATACCTGTAACTCCTCCTGACGTAGGAGTTATGACCATTTGAAGTTGACCAAAATTCACTTTTCTCCAACTTATGATATTTTAATTATTTTTTGTCAAAATGACTATTTCAACTTCTAAGCTTCTTCCTAGCTATCTAAATTTGCGAGATGTTACAATTTTAGTCGTGATGACCAACCGGCTCCATATATAAGCTATTAATGGTCTTTGGTGTAAATTGTTGGAAAACATCATCTCAAAATTCCGGATCACCAAAAAAGATGGTGGACTATTGCATACGAAAATCGGTAATATGAGGTGTTTTCCTGCTCTGGAGCTCGTTTAACATTGAAAATGGGCCATTTTGGCCGTGGTTACCAACCATCTCCATAAATGATGTCTTAACGGACATCCGTGTAAATTTACACGAAAGATGAATGCTTCAGTAAGTTTCTCTCTACTAAACTAAGTCCACATTGATCTACCTTTGATTGACATTTTGTAGGTTATTTCGAAGTATGCTAAATATGTGAAGGACATTATGGATAGAAAGAGGAGGCTCATATAGTATTAAACTGTGTCACTTAGTGAGGAGTCCATCTCAAGGATCCAAAATAGACTGCCCAAAAAGTTAAAGGATTGAGGTAGTTTTACTGTGCAAATTACTATTGGGCAAAGGGGTCATGGCCGAGGGTTATGTGATTTGGGGGAAAGTATAAATTTGATGCTCTTATTTTTGTATCAAAAAATTGGGTTGGGGAGTCCAAAAATAAGAACTATTATTCTCCAACTCGTGGATAGATCCATTGTTAGGACAGAGGGAATGGTAGAAGATTTTCTAGTGCAAGTAGGTTAATTGATTTTCCTGTAGATTTTATCATTTTAGAATTTGGACCCGATAAAGTCCCATTCATCTTTGGACGACCTTTATTGGACGCAGATATGGTATTTATTGATGTAGCAGCTGGTCAACTAACGATGATGGCACATGACAAGGTTGAAGTATTAGATATCTACTGCACTTTAAAATTGCCTTCTATTTATGAAGAGTTGTCGTCTATTACTGAGGTTTATCACATAGTAGAATAACATTTGCTTATGCCTGAAGATCCGTTAGAGAAAGTGATAGGGGGTCATGAGTTAGTGGGAGATACTGAAGCTCATGATACTGAATAATGCTTAAATCTAGCTTTTGTAGACATTCGTACGACTCAAGTAGGGTCATTAGATTGCGAGTTAGGCCCTCTACAAAAACCACTGATAGTAGAAGCCCCTAAGTTGAAACTAAATATTCTACCAGCTCACTTAAGGTATGTGCATTTTGGTACTAATGAAACATTGCATGTTATTCCTTGTTGCAGATTTTTTTGATTTACAGGTTGAGACTGCATTGAGGATATTGAACAGAAGAAAGAAAGCAATTTGTTGGGAGATGACTATTATTCTTGGGATTAGTCCGGCATTATGGTTGCATAGAATTTACATGGTAGAGGATTACAAACCCAAAGAATAACAACAACGCCGTGTCAATCCCGAGATGAAGAAGTTGTAAGGAAGGAAGTTATAAAGTGGATAGATGTTGTGATTGTATACCCGATCTCTGATAGCAAGTGGCTAAGTCCGGTACAATGTGTTCCTAAGAAGGGAGGTATGGCTGTGGTAAGTAATAAAGAATGAATCGATTCCTACGAGAATAGGGACAAGTGTCATATTTGTATGGATTACTAGAAACTAAATGATTCTACCTGGAAAGATCATTACCCTGTACCATTTATTGATCAGAGCTTGACAGTTGTACTAATTCTTCTTAGATGGGTATTCCAGGTACAATCATATCTTAATTTCACTCGTAGATCAGGAGAAGACCACAATTGCCTTTTCATATAGAAAATATGATTTCAAACGCATGCCATTTTGAATTTGCAATGCACCGGTGGCTTTTCAATGGTGTATGGCGGCCATTTTTGATGACATGGCTGAAGATTTTGTAGAGGTATTCATGAATGATTTTCCATTCCTTGGGAAATCCTTTTAGGTATGTCTCTAGAATCTTTATAAGGTGCTTGGTAGATGTGAAGACACCAACTTAGTATTAAACTAGAAGAAGTATCGTTATTTTGTTAGAGAGGAGATAGTATTGGGACACAAGGTGTCTAAATCTGGTTTGGAAGTGGATAAGGCCAAAATAGAAGTCATTGAGAATTTACCCACTTATATTTCTGTAAAAGGGCTGCGTTGTTTTCTTGTCCATGCAGGTTTTTACCAGCGATTCATGAAGGATTTTTCAAAGATTTCACGTCCCATGTACAGCCTTTCAGATAAGGATGTGAAGTTTAACTTTGATGAATTGTGTTTCAAAGCTTTTGAGATGTTGAAACAGAGCTTAATTGAGGCTCCTATTCTAATTGAACCTGAGAAGTACCATTTGAACTTATGTGTGATGCTAGTAATGTAGTAGTAGGTGCGGTGTTGGGACAGGAATAAAATAGAGTGTTCCACCCCATTTATTATGCAAGAAAGACCCTTTACTCCATGAAAGCATATTACATAGTGACTGAGAAGAAGATTCTAGCTCTAGTGTTCACCTTCAACAAGTTCAAATCATATTTTGTAGGCACCAAAGTAATTGTCTTTACTAGCCATGCATCTATCAGGTACTTATTCAATAAGAAGGAGGATAAACCAAGGCTAATTTGTTGGATACTACTACTCCAAGAATTTGACCTTGAAATCAAAGATAGAAAAGGTATAAAAATCAGATAGCGGACCACTTATCAATGTTGGAGGACTTCTCACATGTAAATGAGGGTGAGCGAATACGGGAAGATTTTCGAGATTAGAACTTTATAGATTTGGATATCTCTCAAGTGCCATTATATGCGGACATTGTGAACTTAATAGTGAGTTGAGACTATCCGTCGAATCTTGATTGGGAGGTGCTTGAGCTAAATGATGAACGATCCAAGTTGCGTTGTGACGCGATGTTAAATCAAGCTATACATGGGAGGCAACCCATGAATACTATGTAATAATTAGGTAGTTTGTTTTCAAAATTTTGTGTTTTTAGTTTGTCTAGATTTTTAAATTATAGGTTAGCTTTATCAAATTACCGATTTTTCATTATTTGTACCTTTGTTGAAAAATAATTAAAAAAAATTGTGTTTGAAGGCTGGCACAGTGGGAGGCCTGCCGCGCCAGCACATGACGGACAAAGGCTAGGATCATACGATGTACGGGCCCACTACGCAACTATTCCACCTTGCCTGTGCCGGCTGAAGCACTGGCAGGTGCGTTGCGCCAGCACAAGACGAATAGAGCGCGCTTCTTAGGCGCTATACAAGTGCACCACACCTTTATTTTCCCAAATCCCATCTTTTAAAAAAATTATGCTTTAAACTCGGATTTCTCCCAACCCACAATAAATATTACTCTCCAAATCCTCTATTCATCCACCATTCCAACGATTTCACCCCCATAAACAACCAAAACCATTCTGTTTCGTCTTCCCCAACTCTTTTCCTCCCGTCATTAAACCCCGCTACCCTCTATAAACACCTCCAACCACCCCTCTCTCTCCCTCACCCCTATAAATCCAACCCTTGTCCACTTTAGATGTCATCCGAACCCCCCCCCCCCTTAAAAAAAAATTCTCACTTTTTCTTTCTTTTTTCTTTTCTTAAAAGGGTTTTATGACATCTAAAGTGAAGAATGTGACGGCTTCGAAGAGGTGTCGATAGGGTGATTTTGTGGGTCTTTAGTTGCCGGGAATCGGTTCAAAAATTTGGTAAGAAGGCAGTTTAGAGGTATGGCTGGTAATAGTTCGAGTGTCAACTAGAAGTGAAATAAATGCGGTATGAATATGCGAATAAGGTAAGGCTATAATTCTAAATTTTCAACTATATATAGAACTGTGAATGAGTTAGTATTTCGCTTATGCTTGATAATCCAGGAGATTGTAATTTGACTTTGGTGAATGAATTTTATTCAAATTGGTTAACTGAAACCAAGTAAAAGACTTTGACTATGAGGGGGTAAAATGTAAAATGGTAAAATGTAAAATTTTCTTTACGAGTTGTGAATGAGTTGTTGGGGACCCTTAATTGTGATTCTAATTTTTTTAACAATTTGAAGTATAAAGGTCTGTATAGGGATATCCGACAAACTTTGTGTGGGGTTGAGTTTCACTACAAGAAAAAGGGTTTTTAACAAAGGGAAATATGGTCGTTATAAGTCCAAATCCAGTCGCTAAAAGTAATTAACAACCATCATAAATCAAGTCATCACCGGTCGTTAAAAGTCCTGATGTTAAAAGTTAACTACCGAATTCAAATCCGGTCGTTATAAAGTTTCTCAGTGACAACATAAACTGTGGTCATTATATGGACTTTTTAACGACTAGATTTGCCCTTTGTACAAGCACTTGTAACAACAAAAATTTTCTTTGTTAATTATATTCTAATTGCAATACCAATACTATTAAAGACCACATTTCCTGATGCTAATTGTAGTTTATTCAAATAATTTTAAGAAACCAATTATAAGAGAGTTTAAAGGAACCAATTTCATTCGTTGTTATAGAAAATTTTATGCAGTAAATACAAAAACACTTAAAATAAACTAAATAATTGAATTCACAATAGAAAGTTTCATGGTTAATAAAAAAAATCTAATTAAAGAAAGATCTATCATATTCAAGTAGCATAACATATCTATATAAACTCCTAAAAAAGAGAAAAATTGCAAAAAGATAAATGATATGACATTGTCTTTAATTTAAACAACCCCTAACTAAAGTAAAATCCATCTTGAACTTCAAGTTTCTCTGTACGTTGTTGAACGATATATTCTTCGTCTTGAAATTCAAGATCTGTAGAAAAAAACTGATGTCAATTTAAAACAAGGAATAAAAAAGTATGCACTAAATCATGCTTTAAAAGATGCAAAACATTAAACTTTGAAAAAATTAAGGCATGTAAACAATAAGTTGTGATCTCTTCCCAACATCTACTAAGTATTTAACGATTTTCTGCAATGATCAACAATGATTTTGTAAGGCCAACAAAACAAAATATTCTAACAAGGGACTAGTATAACTTTTTCCTGCTTTCCTCTCAAAAATCCAAATCAATTATCATACAAATTATGTACAAACTTAATTAGAAGCTAATTAGTAGTATTAATGAGATATTGTTTCTTTTTTAGTAGTAGAAAAATACATAATAAGAAAGAGGAATACGAGTTAGAAAATATATTTGAACTGTCCCATGAAATAACCAGCTTTTTGAAGTTGAAACTGCACTTTAATTTTCTGATAGGAAATAATTAAGAAGTTTCAAATAGAACAGAGACTATACATACATGAATTAAAGTTATTTTAACCTTCCAAACTTTGGATGGGTCAACTTTGGGAAGCAAACTGCTAGTTCAATAAATAAATCACAGAAGAAAAATTATGGCAGCCATGAGACAAAAATAGACAGAACATCCAAAGGCACCAACTTATTTTTTTTCTAAGAGGGTGGCATAATATAATTTCTGCTTGCTACATGAACATCTCAAATATGAATGAAGCAGAACATGAAAATATTCCAGAGTTGCCAATATCAAGATTCGATGGAATAAGATTCATTAGGCCTAACAAGGATGATCAATAAGGATTGGAAAATACTATAGGAATATAAAAAAAAATAGGGGAGATGCGTATAATTCAAGGAACAATACATGCAAATATAGTGCATAGATACAGAGAAGTAAATCGAATAGAAGATTCAATGGCAAATGAAGCATTCATGCAGCAGGAAGAGATTCAGTGGATAATTTAATCAACTGACAGCTGACTCTAAGAGAATAATAAACATGGATAAAATAGGCATGCCAACATTGAGAATTAAGACAACAAGGGTAAGCATGCAGAGGCAGTAGATCCATGCCAAGCTTATTCGATCCCTGCCATGGGACCAACATCATACCGAAGTCATAAGGCATGTGAAGGGAAAGGCACAAGCAGCTCATGTTTTCAAAATGCTCCACACATAATTGTTACACTGTCTGTGGATGAGAAACATGAGATTTTATGAACAAAGGAGTAGAGAGTCAAATGCCATTGCAAAAGATATAGCTTTTGTTTGTAGTGTTCGAGGCCTACCCAGGATTATCGGTCTGATGTCTACTTTAAGATTTGCTTGTGACTGAGTAGGATCTCTAGGATGTATTGGATATCTTGATGTATGTAGTTAGCTATCGATATTATTATTGCTTTACATTAGTGATTAATGAAATGGTTAGTTACAAAAAAGCATTTGCGCAGAAATTGGCTTGGCAGAAAAAAGATGTGAGGCATTTTGAAGATGTTTCACTTAGTAATCAAACTGATGATAAAGTTGTTGAAATTTTGGCCAGGATTGTGTGTACGGTATATGTTCGGATTAGTATTATGTTTGATAATATTGTTGTCGTAAACAATGATCGTTTAGGTAATCGACGATTCATTGAGAACATAACATATACTATATTTTTGAAAAGAAATATAATATTCACTATTAAAGAATGCGAAAAAAATCTTGGTACTAGAAAAATAGGTGTTTATATATATGCTTAAATACAACGGACAGACAATATGATCATTAAGATATGGCTTCAATCTATTGAAAATGCTACCATTAGCAACCTCCGAATGGAACACTACCTTCACCTAAAACATAAAAACATAGAGTATGCTTGTCCAAATAACCAGATGAAGCGTAAAACTTAGGGGCAACAATTAAAATACAACATTCACTATGCAATGGGACATGATTTTGCACTCTACTAGAGGCAATTAGGATATTGATACTTGGAATCAATTGTACATGGTAAATAGCTAGCAGGTTATAAGAAGAAACTCAGGAAAAAAATGAGCTTTCGATTTACAAACCTATTTAATGGTACTATCTATTTATCACTTGAAGACGCAGGTGTTGAAGGCTGACCAAGTAGTACTCTAGCAAGATATTCGTTCACATGTATTCTCTAAATCATTCATGCGTCATTTTAGTGATTCATTTTCTTTTTCACATGCATTCAATTTATCTAATAATGCACTCTTTGAAGAGTTCCCACCTTTTAAGCTCTTTAACCATTATTCCTCCACCAAATCAAATCGCATGACTCTTATATTAAGGTCAAAAACACTTTTCTACAACCTCAATATTTGTAAGATAATAATGAGATTGAACCAATTTTTGCATTTCAGCCTGTAGAATACAAGAAAACTTAAAATACTACAACACGCAAAGTTAAATTATTAAAAATAAAATTTCTCACTAAACATACATATTTTGCATTACTTTTAGGTTCGACAAGCTTGTATACCTTCTTACGTGTCTCCAAGAAGATCTTATGCATTTTTGGTTGTTTACCATCTTTACTTCCTTAACATACCAATAAACAAGTCAAGAAAATCATCTTAAATAATTTTAGCAAATATGAGGCTTCATAAAGAGTTACAAAACTTACTTAACAATTCATAAATAATTTCTCTACTAGGCTTACTCCCCGTACGATGAGGCATACTCAACTTGGACCTGTTGACAATGTGTCTTTAACATGTTTCCTTTATTCACAACATACCATAAAAAATAAATTTAGTAAATTCAAATAACATGTTAATAAATAAATACTTTTGAGTTATAGCATAAACATATGACTTAACAAATGCTCCTTAACCAGCCATTCCCAATCACTCTTGTTTACCCCTCTTTGCACATCTCTTCGAGCATCACCAAATGGATTAGACTACATAATCTTGTGAAGTGATCCTCTACAGTTATTCCACAACCTTCTCATATTTGAAGGACATGTTATTTATTAACATTATCTAGTCACAACTAAATTTATCCTACAATATTTCACAGGTACAATTAAACATAATCTCAAACATTCTGCAAAACTAGAAGTGAACTGAATCTATATTTCCTACTTATGGTACTCTTCCAGTGGATTGTGATATATATGTCATGAGAAATGCATGATTAGCCAGTGGACTAGATCAAGTGAAAAAATGAAAAAAATAAGCGAGATCGAGAGAGTAGATAATACAAACTACAACAACAACATATATGTTATTTTGCAAACATTACTATAATGTTATATAGATACTGTTTGGTATAAAATTTACCACGTTAATTTTAATCTTTCATGATGATAAGTGAGTGGCGAAGCTATCAGCTATAGATCTCTAAATAATTATCACAACATTCGACATGTTCGACATAAAATGTGTCCCGTTAGTGTTGCTTTTTCAAGATGAGAAAGTAAAAAATGAAGCGATAAGCTAATACCTCCGTAACTACCATAACAAAATCCCAAATGTTTGCATAAAATGTGTTGTTGTCTTACATTTTTCCATATGAGAAGTCAGATCTGATGCAATTAGGTAATAACTCGCTAAATACTTACCTTAATAGTCCTACATGCTTTTCATAATTATAGAGCATTGATCTTACTTTTTTGGTATGAGAAGTCAGATATTAAGTTAATAAAACTCTACAAATATTTACAATAATAACATCCCATGTGTTCTCTAGCTGATCTTCTTTAATGTCTGTCCATGAGTGCACCCGTAATGACAACATATTACGATCGAATTAAAATACCCAAGTGTCTCAAAGATGAGGCATAATTCTTTCCAACAACTCGGTTGGTAAAACTAATATTTAACTTCTTCTCTAGGTTTGAGTCGTGCAACATTTTTACAAATGTTTGTTCTTCTAACCTTTTTTGCATTTTCAGACTCACATGCACCTTTATATTAGTTCATATCGGAATATAAAGACCAAAAACAACAAAAGAAAATAGTTTGAGACAGTAAAAACTTATTTCATTTGTTAAAGCATCTTCCATCAGTTCGACTTATGGAGAGTAGGTAACATTATCTTTAGCTTGATCAAAACTAGGAGGTACACGATCAATATTTTGTACTCGATCATTTCGATAAGATGTTGATGGATTGATGTTTAGAATTATGCTTATTGGAGGTCTTTTTTAGGCCCTTACTCTTACACATCCCAAATATTATATGTTTTTCCCTCGTCCCCTAATTGCTAAAGTACCAAGTGGAAGGTATGCAAGTTTATGCGGCTTTAAAGTTAATTTCATTCCAAAGTTTTAAATTTTTTTATCGGTCTATGTAAACCTAGTACAAAAATCACTTCTTTGTCAGTTCATCCAACAAGAGAAAAGTCATTGAACAAGTTTTCAATACTACATCCCTTTCTTTAAGTGTAAAGTAAAAGTATTTTATTTATCAATGATATTAAACTGTATAAAGACAATAGTTACAACTACCAAGATAAAAATGACATGAATTTAACATTTTGAAAGTGGCTAATTTCTAGATATCTACAACCTAACTAATACATGTCAAAATAATGATAGGATGTGGTCAGCTTAGGAATAGAATATCAGTTTCAGAAGATGGATATTATGAAAGAAGCTTGACAATGAAAAATAATTAATTACAAGTCACTAAGAATCTGCGCATAAAATCCAAACAAGCTTTAAAGTTTTTAAGCACAATTTTCATGTAAATAAAGAATATTAGGTTACTACTAATAAATAGTCCATATATAAGCACCAATAAGAAAATCACGAAGAAAATACTTGAAAATAGAAACTAAAACATCACGGGTATTTTGAGGATCTAATTCAACACCTTAGTATAATAAGTTGCGAACTAAGTAATAAAACATGAATATAAAGTCACAACTGCCTCCTAGATTCCTTGAAGCTATGCCAAATCATCATCCTCTTTATCACCTGCATCAAAATAATCACGAGCTTGGACCTTTTGTAGAATATCACATCCATTATTTGCAAGATCATCACCACAAAACACTCGTGGTTCTTTATTGGCTAAAATAAAAGGCTCATTTATTTTCATAAATCGCTTGCAGTTGACACTTACGAAGCCATATTCATCTACTTTAATTACCATTTGTTGATCATATACGTCAAACCACACACATCGAAATAAAACTACTCTTCTCCCACCAGTAAATTGTAATTCAAGAATCTTGGTTAAATCTCCTTAATAACCAATATTTTTATCCTCTTCATCTTTCTCAAACTACAACCGCCATGCAATTTTGAGTTCTCGAACCTTTATCGTGATCTCCCACATGTAATTCATATCCATTAGTAACATAGCTTTTAAAAAATGTCACGTATTGAAGAGGACCACGTGGCAATGAGAGCTAATCTTTTATCTTCTTACTCTCATCGTGTTTTTGCAATTCAACAAGCTATCAAATTTAAGTACATTGTTTAGAAATTATTATTCATTAATTGATATAATATACACAAATGCTTAACTTCTCACCTTTAATTTGAACCGACTAAAGAATTGTCTATTCTATTCAATTTGAATAATTTTTGGATGTATAAATTGAAATTTGTCAAAATTTTCTGCAAATAATTTGAAGAATAACATTTGATTTTATGGGAGGATATGGATAATATAAGAGTAACTTATTTACCTGAGTCATTACTTACTAGAAAAATGGTTGAATTTCATCACAGTTCTTCAAAATATAAAAATGTGCAATTTCAAATTCGCTTGATTCAAGATTCACTGGTTTGTCACCCCTCAAACTATTTTCGGGTTGAGAATTTTTTTTTAATCCTCCATCAGATTCAATAGAACCACCATTTTTTTTCCTTCCATGGCGAATGAATTTTTTCTCCATATTATGCAAATATCTTGAACATAAGGTCATACATTCAAATGATATATATCCTTATGCAAAACAACTTTCTAGGCGAGCCATGTTACGAATAAATTATTTTAGAAAGTATAGTTATGGCTCTACCGGATGCATCCATCGATATTGTATAGGTCCAGAAATGTTAACTTCATTATCTTAATGAATTGGTAAGTGGACCATGATAAAAAAAATGTAGCGATGAAGACCTTTTCAAACTTGCACAAAGTTATTGGAATTTGGGCTTCTATTTGCTCTAGCTCAGCTACTCTTAAACATTTTGTTCCAATTATCTTAAAAAATATTTGAAAACTCAATAAGTGGTTCAAGAACAGATTTGCACAGCATACCATGTACAGCAAGTGGAAGTAAATGTTGTAAAATAATATGGCAATCATGGATTTTCAATCCTAAAAGTTTCCGAACTTTAAGGTTGACACATAAAGAAATATTTGATGAAAACCCATCTGGGACCTTTAAATTCTTTAAGAAAGTGAATAATTTGTTTTTCTCTGTAGGATATAATGTGTAACTTGCAGTAGGTTACCCGTATTTAACCCCTCTCTCTATCGGATGCGTAATTCCTTGTTTATCTTCATTTCTTGCAAATCTAATAAAGAATTCAAGGTGTATTTGGTTTTTCCTTTGACATTTGAATTTGTCCCCAAAATATTTTCACAAATATTCTTCTCAATGTACAGCATATCGAAATTATATCGCAACAATAGAGTTCCAATATGGAAGATCAAAGAAAATACTCTTCTTGTTCCAATTATCAGCTCTATTCTTGTATGATATTTAAATCTTCTTCCTTGGATCCTTTGTTTATGCTAGACATTCTAAATCACCTACTTCAGCAATAATATCATTACCATATAACATTTTTGGCGGTTAACTTTTCACATTTGTGTCATTGAATGAATCTTTATCTTTCCTCTATTTGTGATTAAAAGAAAGAAAGTGTCTATGATGCATATGACACTCCTTTTGACCATTTACAGACCTAGTTGAAAGAGTTTCTTTACTGCAAGACGTGCAAGCTACTTTTCCTTTGTTACTCCATCCTGATAAGTTTCCATATGTTGGAAAATCATTAATAGTCCATAACAAAGCTGCATGTAGCATAAATTTTGTTTAGCTGACCCATCAAAGGTCTCAAAAACTCCAGTTTCCCATAATTATTTTAATTCATCTATCAATGTTTGGATATAAACATCAATTGCATCCCCGATACATTCAGGACCAGGAATAAGCATAGACAAAAAAAAAAGATAAAATAAATTTTTCTTGCTTCATGCATAACAAAGATGACAAATTATAAGGAACAAGTATGACATGTGAAATGCTATATGGAGATTTTCAATTCTTATATTGTTGAAAACCATCACTAGAAAGTCCAAGTCGAACATTACGAGGCTTAGTACCAAAAGATGGATGAAGTTCATCAAGTCTCTTCCATGCTACTGAACAAGCTGGGCGCCTCATTATTCCGTCATCAACTCTTTCATCATGATGTCATCTCATCAAAGAAGATGTTTTTGAGGACATAAACAATCTCTAATGTTTTGTCTTAAGAGGAAAATAACGTAAAGTCTTTCATGGTATCATTTTATCATGTTTATATTGTATTTCCAATTGCGTTTATTTTCCTTCCATCTAGATGAGCCACAGACTTCTCAAAATTTGAGAATCTTATCATCCTTCGAGTATAACATGCAATTATTCTTACACACATCTATATTCTCATAAGAAAGTCCATGATTTCGAATTACCTTCTTTGCCTCGTAATATGAATATGGCAAGTTTGATCTACTAGGCAATAAATCTTCCTTTATCATCTTCAACAACATTGTGAATGAAGATTTACTCAATTGGCCAATAATTTAATATGAAGTAACTTAACTAATGTAGAATGTTTACTTACTTTCGAGCCTTCATACAATGGTTGTTCATAACCATTTAATAGGACATAGAATTGTTTTGCTTCAGGATTTGATTCTGCGTAAACAAAAACATAACTGTTAGTGTTCATATTCTCATCAGTGAAATTGGGGTGTAAATACCTTAAGATTTCATGCATTTTATCTCATCATCATCATTTTCAGTGTAATTGTTCTCTACGAATTCAGGAACTTACTCTGGTTCACCTAACCTCTCCCCGTGATTATACCAAAAAGTGTAACCCTAAATTATTCCATACACTTATATATTTGATCTAACCATCTCACGAGTTTTGGAAGATGCATTACAAATCTTGATGCATGGGAAATGTATTTCTTGTGTTTCTCCCAATTTTGTAAATGCATAATCCAAAAATTTCTCCACTCCAATGATGTAAGCATTATCATGTCTATCTTGAACATGTTGCATCCATTCCTTATTAGGTGACATAATCTTCATTCAACAAAAGATATTATAAATACACCAACATAAGTAAGAACTAACAGTTTATTGTTTTAAAGTTGAAGACGACCACTTTCTGAAGATTCTTGGTAAGTTTTAGAAAACTAATTATGTGATTTTAATTAGTTATTTATTTAGTGATTGCTGCAGTTGTAAATTTATACTTTGTTCATGTTTATTTACATAACTAGATAATTATTATGCCTTTTTGGGTAGTTAATATAATTCTGAGATATTTAACATTAGAGAGACGTTTCAGTAATAACTTTTGAGATAGATGATATATATATATATATATATATATATATATATATATATATATATATATATATATATACATATAAGGTCTGAATAGTGTCAATTGAAGCAAAGTCAAACCAAGTCATAATAAGAAAAATATATGTCGTCGTTCTCCAATCAACAAATGAGATGAAGATCATCTTTTTATAGCTTTTACAAGAGAAACGTGTGCTCTGTATATGCTAATTTCTCTAACAAACATTGGTGAGACACACTAATTGAACTCTGCTTAGTTGATTTCATTCAAAGAGAACATGGGAGAGCAGGTGCTTGCGAATTTCTTGTAATGATTCCTGAATTTTCTCCAACCATCGCTCAATTGATCGTTAATATCTAAGATATGTAAGCCCAATGAGCTTTCTGTTCAATTCTGAGAGAAAAATATGGAATGAAGAGACATTATTGTGTTTCTGTTTTCTATTTTGGAGAAGTGGGAAGAGTGTGTTTTTGTTGAAAAAATAAGAAAAATTAAATTAAAATTTTAGTAATGTTTTTAGTATATAAATAATTGGATATTAATTATTTTAATGTCTGCATATATTTAAAACAATGCTAATATTAAATAAAAATGGATCTTTAACAACTGAAAATATAGTGTAGCTATAAATGCACTTTTAACGACAGAATAATATCCCTTCGTCAAGAATTTGTCGTTAAAGCATTGTTTCTTCTAGTCTCTACTTCTGGATGGGAGAGGAGTAACGACACAACGAAGTATAATACCCTACAACTTGCAAATTTTAATCAAGTTGCTAGAGTGTTGTTGAAGATAGTTTTTAGTGTGTTCCTTGCCTCTAAACACTTGACCGATGTGACTCGGGATAGGGTGGTGTTAGTTTACATGTTGATGAAAGGAATGCCTGTTAATGTGGGGTCTATTTTGAGACAAAACATGACGATGTTTCGGAATAATTTGAGATGGGGATTCTATTATGGGGGGTTAATTACCTATTATCTGAGGAGTCATGAGATTGAGGAAGAGGAGTTGGAAATGACTGTTGCTTGGCACCCGGAGTTGACGGCTAAGTAGGTTGATGTCACTCGCACAAAGGCACTATAAACACCGCATATGCCAGTCTTTTCTGCTCAAGACAAGAAAGCTCGCGGTGACAACATTTTGGAACGGATATTTGGTATGGCTGAGTTGCAGTAGCGAATTGGGGGCCGCTCTGTCACTGATGATGCAATGGACGCTTTGGAAGAATGTTATCCATTGAGGGATAGTGCTTCCTATCTGTGCAAGACTAGTCCGACATATTTGGAGACTGCGGACGGTGATGAGCTCACATCTGATGAGGCAATGGAGGATGAGGAGGAAAACGACGCTTTGGATGAGGTGAATGCCTTAATAATGTTCGACCGTTGCGACGACGAATACTAGAGTCCCTAGAGAATATTCCTACCCTTTAACATTTTTTTGCTTATGCATTGAGTACAGTGCTTATCTTTATAAGTGTGGGGTAGGGGTATTCTTTGTGTATATAGTTGTTTACCGCTTTATCAAGTCTAATTTTATTCTTTAGTTGTTTTGGTTATTTTTAGCTTTTGGGTTACTCAGAGTTTATTTTCAGTAGTTTTACTGATGATTGTCCCTTTGAACCATATATGATTATTTAAGGAATTGTCACTCCTAAAATGACTTTAGGACCCGATAAAGCAGTAAAAAAATCATATACGGTTCAAAGTGACAATCATAAGTAAAAGTACTATAAATAAATCCCAGGGCTTCCATTATTCGGGTTCGACTTTTGTCTAGTGTGAAAGGCAAGAATCAAGATTATAATCCTCTTAACTCTTCTGTTTTTCAGGTTTGTTATGAACAATTAATTTTTTTTTTTTATTACTAATAGCATGAGTAGTTAAACGCCCTAGTTCTAGGGCTGTAGCAATGAATCGATTGTTTAATATTTGAGGTTTCTTGAATTAATCTTCTATTATCAATTCAAATTAATTTTATATTCTTGTTTTACTATTTTATACTTGTTTATCATAAGATAAACCTAGTGTCTAATCTTGAATTGACCATATGAGCGATTATAGACAAGGAATTATGGAGAGCTCTGTTCACCCATTAAGTTGAGGATATTAGTGTTATGGAGTGTAATCCGGAAGATGAACACCTTGTTTGGTTATAAAATAGGATGAAATATAAATTCTCGCAATTAGTCTATTAATCGCCTCTCAACGATGTAGTTAGATAGATAGTTGGGGTACGTCATGAGAGGTGTGTAACCGAGATCATACTATCAACCCTATAAACCATTTATTTGACAATTGCAGTTAGTTCGAAGCCGATGATATGATGCATGACAATCATGATATGCTGCAACCCTGGAATTGTTTTTTTATCTTTCTTGAAACATTATATCAAAGTTGTTCATTATTGTTTACTTTAATTCAGTTCATACTAGTCGTAGCTAACCATAAATCATCATATCCTTAATTAGTTACTTGTCTCTTTAATTGTGGAATGAAGTGTCAATATAATTTTATTATAGGTCCCTTGGGAACGATAACTCGTTTCTAAAAAAATTATATTACTTGAGCGAACAAGTACACTTGCATGTATATTGGGGGAACACTAATTAGAATCGAAGGGAGTTAATATACACTTTAAATAAGCTCAAAAAGGACTAGAGACGGAACTAAAATTGGGGACAGGCGACCCCAGCGCAAGGCGCCAGCCCCTAATTTCAGAGACAACATATGGGCTCACTCCAGGGGCGTCGCCCCATCCCCATGGGCGCATATAGGGTGCATTGCGCCAGCCTCTATGCAGGCTAAGTTTGACAAATTTAAACTCTTATTTTCTGATCCAAAATCACTTTTAGTCAAATTCTTTTCTCAGGTTTTTTTTTTGATTAAATTACCCAAACTAAGTACACACTAATCCACTCAAAAAAATCACTTCATTTCAAAAAATCATCAAAACACCAACCAAACAAATTTTAGAATGAACTTCAAGAACACCTATAAACAACTTGAATACTTTAACTTTTAAGAGTGAAAGTACACTGAAAATAACATGTTTGGCGTGTGGGTGAACAAACCCAACACTATGGAAGCTTACAAATCTGTTTGATATTAAATGCATGGAAAAGTTCCGCAACAAGATGCACGAATATCGACGAATGCTTGATCCTCTCTTCTTTTCTCTTATTTTCTGTTCTTGAACTCTCAACTAAAACCCTAAGTGTATATTAGGATTACAATACTTAACCTAATACGAGTAGACCTCTAAAATATTATTGTTTAATGATTTGAATTTTTGTAGGTAAGGAAAAGATCAAAACACCCTTCACTATTTTACAACCTAACTTTAAAAGGCCATATCTCACTTATCCAAACTTGAAACATATAAAACTTGGTGGTGTTGGAAAGATAATTCATGGATATTTCAAACGTACCTCGTAGAACACCTACATCAACTTGTGGTAGGAGTTATGGTCGTGTGGAGTTGACCCAAAAATCATATTAGCCTAACTCTCCAAAATTCAGATTTTTGTTATTTTCAATTTAATTCTTTAAAACTCAAGATGCTACATCTACTGACCTTACCTTAACACTAAAGAAATTTTAAATTCGTAGGAAAAGACTTACGTACTAGAATGATGGTTCAAGTGTTAACTCAAAAAAATTTCGGGGTGTTAGAATATCATATATTTAATATTATTTAAGTTATTTTTTTGATTGATTATGGCCCTTTGAAACCTTCAAATTCTATTTAATTTAAAACATTAACAATTACTTTGGTATCTCTCTGTTTTTATCCATATAAATTCATTTTTTTGTTTCATGAAACTCACATTCCAATTTATCCTTTTAATTTTATAGTTAAACTAGTGAAGTCATCACTATCTAAAGTATATGATTTATCTACCTTAGCCTAATTATAAATCACTTTACAAAAATAAAATGATTTTTCTATTTGATTCATGCTTTAGTTTGACTCGATGGAGAAGACTATTGAATTTTTATTGGACATGAAGAAGATGTCGACAAAAATTTGGAATCATGTATTGATTTTGTATTTCTTTTTTTATTTATGTAACATTATGATTAAAGTCTTAAGAAGGATGCATATGTTATCTGTTTGCTTCTATGTTTATTATTTTATCTGTGTCTGTTAGACTTCTTTAATTTAATTTTCTTCAATTATTTTCATAACATTTATTTGAGATTTTTGAAATATTTTCATATAATTTGAATCATCCTAACAAATTTACAACATATTGCATGAGAGAGATGTGCATTGCACATGTTCAGAAACTAGTATAATGATCATTTTGCCCTTACTACAAATTAAAATGTAATTAAATTTATATATATATAAGAGAATCCTAGGCCTGCTTATGCGCCACCACAATCAAGGATTCTCTTTCAATTTATTTTATTTCCAAAACTAGCCTTCCACTTTCACGAAAAAATATAACTTTTATGAAAAGTTAAAACTTTTATGAAAAATTGTAAATTTTGTTCATGAAAAGTTGTGATATTTATGAAAAGTTGCGACTTTTAGGAAGAGTTTCTACTTTTATGAAGAATTGCGAATTTCACGAAATGTTGTGCCCTCTCCGAAGAGTTGTAACTCTTCCAAATTGTAGTGAAATTTCCTATAAGATACAATAATCATTATCTACAGTACCCTTTTTTGTCTACAAATAGAGGACTAGACTGTGCATTCAGTGGAGTCGATTTTTTTCATTCTGTTTCATTCTAATTTTACATATCATAGTTTGTTTTTTACAATCATTAGTTTATGCTTATTTTATTAAAATTGTCATTTTTGAGTATATGCTTTAAACATTGTTGTTCATGTTTATACAAAGTTAATGTTAGAAGTATTTGTTAGTACAAATTAAATAACAAATGACAATTGTATATTCAACCAAGTTTTTTCTATTGAAATTGATGAAGGTACATTAAAAAAAACCCATTCAAATCTCAAATTTCTTCATCAAGAACGTTATTCCTTCACATTCAAGGATGCGATTTCGTGTTCTTCAGAAAATCCTCTGAGAGTCAATAACTTTCCATGACCTTATTTTTTTGGTTTTTATGTTGTTATCTTTTTTTACGAAATGATACCAATGTATATTATGAGTACTTTAATGATTTAAAGTTGATTGAAGTGTTAGTAAATTATTTAAGGTATCTTATTTCAAAACATAGTAACTTTTCTAGTTAGAATGATTTGTTATCATCAGTGAATATTCCATTGTTTACTCCCTTTAATATGTATTTACTACACAGGGCTTTTTTTGGCCTAGTGTTTCTTCATGTGGTGCTCCGGTATTGTTCGTGAAAAAGAATGATGTGTCTCTTAGAATATGTATCGATTAGTATAAACTCAACAAAGTCACAGTAAACAACAAGTATCTTCTCCCTCGGATTGATGATTTATTTGATCAACTCCAAGGGCGAATTAATTTTTCAAGTTTGAATTGAGATCGGGATATCACAAATTTAGGGAGAGATATGAAGATATACCACTATGGCCTTTCAGACTAGATATGGTCATTACGAGTTCCTAGTAATGTCTTTTGGATTCACTAATACCCCATTGGCGTTTATGGATCTCATGAATAGGGTGTTCCAATACTATCTTTATGCATTCCTGATTGTCTTTTAACGATATTGTGGTATATTCAAAGAGTGAGGGTAATCATATGGGGAATTTTAAGGTTGTTTTGCAAGTTTTTAGAGAACCACAACTATTTTCCAAATAGAGAAAATGTGAGTTTTGGTTGAGGTCGGTGGCATTTCTTGGTCATATTATCTTTTGTGGGGGTGTCTAGGTTGATTAAAGGAAGAAAGAGACGGTGAAAATTACCCTAGATCATTGAATCCAATCTAAAGTAGGAGTTTCTTGGGCCTAGCGGGTTATTATAGGAGGTTTGTGGATGATTTTGCGTCCATTACTTCTCCCTTGACTACCTTGACCCAAAGGAATGTGAAATATGAGTGGTGGTAAACAGGTGAAAGAAGCTTCCAAATTTTGAAAGATAGGCTAACTTCTGCTCCATTATTGCACCTACCGGCGGGTACAAAGGATTTTGTGGTTTATTGTGATGCATCCCGAGTGGGCTTGGGGTGTGTTCTTAAGAAACATGGGAAAGTAGTAGCATATGCCTCTAGACAACATAAGGTTCATGATCCAACCCCTTATCTTGAGTTAAAGGTCGTGGAGTTTGCTTTTAAAATATATCGGCATTACTTGTATGTTGTTCATGTGGATGTGTATACGTAACATAAAAGTCTTCAATAACTATTCACACAAAAAGATTTGAATCTTCGGCAAAGACGGTGATTGGAATTATTTAAGTACCACAAGATGAGTTTTCTCTATCACCCCGGCAAGGCTAATGTGGTGGCGGACACTCTAAGTCGTTCGTCCACAGGAAGTGTGTCCCATGTGTAAGAATTTAAGACAAACCTAGTGAGGGATGTTAATATGTTGGCTCGTTTAGGGGTTCGAATTGAAGATTCTCTAAATGGTGCTGTTGTGGTATATCATAACTCCGAGTCGTCTTTGGTGTTTGAAGTGAAGTCTAAGAAACACCTTGATCCACTATTGATGGAGTTGAAAGAATTGGTTCTTTGGAACATGAATGAGTCATTCTCCTAAGAGGGGATGTTGTTCATAGATACCAAGGTAGATTGTCTTTGCCTACTGTCAATGATTTGAGAATCGGATTCTTGAAGAAGATCATGGAGATCGTTACTCTATTCATCTTGGTTCTACAAATATGTATCATGACCTATTCTTGAAGAAGCTCATGGAGATCGTTACTCTATTCATTTGGTTCTACAAGGAATGTTTTTTGGTGGGAAGTCTTAAAGGGGGACATAGCAGAATTTGTTGAAAAATGTCCAAATTGCAAACAAGTGAAAGTCGAACAACAAAAGACAGGTGGTTTACTTCAAGAAATCCAAGTTCATACTTGTTAGTGGGAAGACATTAATGTGGAATTTCTTTGTAGGTTTGGATCTGACACAAAAGCAACATGAATTTATATGGTTGGTTGTGGATAGTTTGATCAAATCCACTCATTTATTCCCTTCAAGTCCACATACTCAGCAGAGAATTATGCGAGGATCTTCATGGATGAAATTGTGTGTTGGAAAGGTATTCCATTACCCATCATATCAGATAGGGGTGCACAATTCATATCTAGGTTTTGAAGGTCATTCCAAAAGGGTTGGGTACCATGGTGAAACTAAGCACCGTTTTTCATCCCCAAATGGATGGTCCAGTGGAGATTATTATTCAAACCCTTGATGATATGCTTAAAGCTTTTATAATTGACTTCAAGGGAAATTGGGATAAACACTTGCCTTTGGTTGAGTTTTCTTACAACAATAGTTATCATTCATCTATATCTATATCTCTTTTTGAGCCCTTGTATGGTAGGAGATGTAGATCTTTAATTGGATGGTTTGAAGTGGGGAAGTCTTCACGTTTGGGTCCCGAATATATTAATAAGACTTTTGACAAGGTTCATATAATAAGGAATCTATTGAAAACAAACTATAGCTGGCAAAAGTCATATGCTTACCATAGGAGAATAAACTTAGAGTTTGAAGAAGGTGAAAAAGTGTTCCTAAAAATTTCACCTATGAAAGGGTGGTGAGATTTGGCAAGAAAGGGAAGTTGAGACTTTGTTATGTGGGTGCTTATGAAATTTGGCAAAGGGTTGTCTCGGTTCATCCGGTGTTCCATGTTTCCATGCATAAAAAGTTTATCGATGATCCCAAGTCCATTATTCCAATTGAGGGTCTAGGTGTATAAGAGAACCTCTTAATGAGGAGGTTCTTATTGAAATCCTTGATAGACAAGTTCAGAAGTTAAGAACAAGGAGGTCACTTCCGTAGAGGTGTTATGGAAGAACCACCTAGTTGAGGATGCAACATGGGAGGCCGAGGCCGACATGAAGTCCTGTTACCCTCATCTATTTGAAAACTAAGGTTAGTTGTTCCTATTTATAGTGAAAATAATGATTTTATTTTAAGTTACCTTGATTTTTAGAAAAATAGTGAATTTTATGTTTTTATTTACAAGATATACATTGATTTATGCCTATTGAAATGAATGTTTTCAAGAAAATGCTCTTTTATTTGATTTTGAAGTTATATGGTGTATTTTAGTATATTGTGACTTCACGATTTTTATTGAGAATGTTGATATGTGTTGAAGAAAACTTTGGCATAAGTGAATAAGCATGTAATGAATGTTGAACTGTTATGAGTTGAAAATGATGTTTTTAGTTGCATGGTGTACTAGGTCATGTAATTATGTTGATTTGAATTGTAACTCATGTTCTGATATTTTGTTGTTGGTTGGTGTAACGACCTGTTTAGTCGTTTTGAGCAGCTGATTTTATTTCTGGAAAATTGGCTGAGACGATGGACCCCACGACGGACCGTCATGGGCACGACGGACCGTCGCAGGGTCTCGTTTCAAAACACTTAGAAAATCTAAAATTGGGTACTGAAATCGACTCTCGGAACTTCGTGACGGAATGGCAATACGGACCGTCACAGGCGTGACGGGCCGTCACTGATTCTTTAGTAGAAATTGAGTCTCTGAACTTTGCGATGACCTGCAGGACGGACCGTCGCAGGCACGACGGGCCGTCACAGGTTGCGTAATCGCAGTCTGGGTCGGATTTCTGGCAAAGTTTTAAAGGGGCGTTTTGGACTATTCCTGCTATAATTATAAATTTCGTGGGTTAGTATTAATAACTCAATTTCTTTGGGGTTAAAAGAGGTAACCTTGAGTTAATTAGTGGGTCATTATTGTCATCTTTTATACCTAATTATATGCTAATTAGGGTAAAAGAAAGAGGGTTTGAATAAGAAAAATAGAAAGAACAAAGAGAGGGAAAGAGAAACGAATTGAGAGAGGAGAAACGAGAAGAAGAACAAAGCTTTGGGAAATCGTTTGCTTGATCACTAATCTTCGGTGGAGGTAGGTTATGGTTTTTCATACTATTCGTAGTAAACTCTTAATAGCGAATGATATGTATTGATAGTATTGTAAAACCCTGCTATGTGCTTAATTGTATGCTTGCATGAATGTGATTATATAATTGTGATTATATAAGCATGATGAAGTTATTGAATCCCAAATCATGCAAAACCCTAATCTCGTTGTTAATGATAATGCCTTGGTATGAGAGAAGGCTTAATAATCTAAAGTAATGAGAATGATAATGCCTTGGTATGAGAGAAGGCTTGATAAACTAAAGTAATGAGAATGATAATGCCTTGGTATAAGAGGAGGCTTGATGAACGAACTTAATGAGATTAGTGGATCGGAGTGTCACGTTCCGACACATAGAATTAAGGGATCGGGTGTCACGAACCGACACGTTGTATTAGGTGGACCGGGTGTCACGAACCGAGACGTAGATTTAGGGGATTGGGTGTCACTAGCCGACACGTAGATTTAGGGGATCGAGTGTCACGATATGACACATAGAATTAGGGGATCGGGTGTCACGAACTGACACGTAGATTTAAGGGATCGGGTGTCACGAACCGACACGTAGATTTAGGGGATCGGGTATCACGAACCGACACCTAGATTTAGAGGATCGGGTGTCACGAACCGACACGTAGAATAAGGGGATTGGAGTGTAACCTTCCAACACATAGTAGTAGGGGATCGGAGTGTCACGTACCGACACAAGAGGAATAGAGATTAATGAGGGAGCGGAGTGTCACATACCGACACAAGAGGAATATGGATAATGAATCTTGAAAGATGTTAATATACTCACTCTAATGAATCTAATTCCCAAATGAGTATGGTATTGAGGCTTGAGTCCTCATGTGTGAACTTTACGGTACTTATTAATGATTATAGAACTTGTTGCTACATGTTGAGTATTGTAGTTGATTTTGTAATATTACTTGATATATACTGTTTTCTATTTTGAATTGGCCGATGATATCTACTTAGTACCCGTGTTTTGTACTGACCCCTACTTTTATGTTTTCTTCTTTGTTATATGTGGAGTGCAGCAAACGCGCCGTCGTCTTCAACTCAATCGTAATTCTAGCCAGTCTTCGTCAAACCGGATCTTCAGGGTGAGCTAATGCTTCTAGCTTGGACTGGATCTTCTTCTTCATATCTTGATGCCTTGAAGTTCCGGCATGGACTAGCTCTTACTTGTTTTGGCTTCTTTGAATACTCTTAGTTTAGTAATTTGATCATAGATGTTCTTGTGGTGATGACTTCCAGATTTTGGGGAATAATAGATGTTGAATTTTAGAAGTTATTGAATTGGTTTTTATAAATGAGTTTAAGTCTTCCGCATTACTTTCTGTTGATATTACATTGAAATGTTAAGGTTTAGATTGGTTGGTTCGCTCACATAGGAGGGTAAGTGTGGGTGCCAGTCGCGGCTCGGTTTTGGGTCGTGACAAACTTGGTATCAGAGCATTAGGTTCATTGGTCTCATCACACGAGAACGAGTCTAGTAGAGTGTTAAGGAACGGTAGGGGGACGCCTTTACTTTTCTTTGAGAGGCTATAAGACTTTAGGAAAATTCCATTCTTTCATTCTTTCTTTCGTGCTGCTACTTGAATCCAATTGGTATCTAGGTGATACAAATTGGTATCTGACCATCTTCACTCTATTTTGCAGATGGTTAGAACTAGAGCAACGACTGCGCCAACACCAACACCGGCAAGACAAGAAACGGCTGAGCCAGCCACTGGGGCTGTGGCTCGAGGAAGAGCAGTGGCAAGAGGCCGTGGTAGAGGTCGTGGGAGGACGTCCTCTAGAGGAAGAGGAAAAGTGCCTAGCCCATCTGATGCTAGGGAGGTGACTCCTCCACCGACTGAGGAAGTAGTAAGAGAGGGTGAGGAAGGGGAGAATGAACAAGTGCAAAATGAGGAATTGCCACCCCAACCTACCCCAGAGATGATCAATCAGGTTCTTGCTTATCTTAGCGGGTTATCTGATCAGGGTCAGGCACCTCCTGTGTTTTTTGCACCAACACCTCCAGTTTCAGAGGTACAACATGCAGCCACTATGGCTCCCCGTATGGATGCTTCATTGGAAATAGGCACGTTTCCACGTCTGACTACTGGGCCTATAATGACAAATGATCAGCATGAACTTTTCAGTAAGTTCTTGGAATTGAAACCTCCAGTCTTCAAGGGTGCTGAATCTGAGGATGCTTACGATTTTCTGGTTGATTGTCATGAGCTACTACACAAAATGGGTATAGTAAAACAGTTTGGTGTGGAGTTCGTGAGTTATCTGTTTCAAGGGAACGCCAGAATGTGGTGGCGGTCATATGTTGAGTGTCAACCAACAGAGGCACCACCTATGACTTGGGCCTCATTCTCTAGCTTGTTTATGGAGAAGTATATCCCCCGAACTTTGAGGGATAGGAAAAGAGATGAGTTCTTGAGCCTAGAGCACTGCATATGAGGCTAAGTTTCGTGCACTATCCAGATATGCCGCCCAACTTTGTTTCAGTCCACAAGAGCGGATTCGTCGTTTTATGAAGGGGTTGAGGTCAGAGTTGTGGATTTCAGCCTTACAGGTAGCGGCTACGGCAAAATCCTTCCAAGAAGTGGTAGATTTTGTGGTAGAGGTGGAAGGAGTGAAGCCATATGAATTCAGCATGGCTTCGACATCAAAAAGGTTTCGAAAGGGAGGTGAGTTTAATGGTTCTTACTCTAGAGGAAAGGGTTCCGGAGGTTACTCAGTTCGGCCAATTTAGTCTTCACTACAAACTGTAGTTGGGGGTCCACCTCAGACCGGTCAACACTTCTCTGAGAGACCTATGCTTGACTATAGAGAGTGTTATGGATGTGGGGAGACTGGACATATTAGGAGGAATTGTCCAAAGCAGAGTTATAGACCCCCAATAACTAGAGGTAGAGGTGGTCATGGTAGAGGCCGTTATTCTGGAGGACGCGGTGGTAAAGGTAATGGTGGTCACCAAAACGGCCGGGGAGATGGGAAAACTGGAGCCACTACATCACAACATGGTAGGGGCAACGGACAGACAAACGATAGGGCCCATTGTTATGCTTTCCCTGGGCGGTCTAAAGCGGAGGCATCTGATGCTGTCATCACAGGTAATCTTTTGGTTTGTGATAGCATGGCTTCTGTATTGTTTGATCCCGGATCCACATTTTCTTATGTATCTTCTTCATTTGCTAATGGTCTTAATTTACATTGTGAATTACTTGACATGCCTATTCGTGTTTCTACTCCGGTGGGTGAGTCTGTGATAGTTGAAAAAGTGTATAGGTCTTGTTTTGTGACTTTTGTGGGGAGTAACACTTATGTAGATTTGGTTATCTTAGAAATGGTTGACTTTGATGTAATTCTGGGTATGACTTGGCTTTCTCCGAATTTTGCGATCTTGGATTGTAATGCTAAGACTGTGACGTTAGCCAAACCTGGGACAGATCCGTTAGTGTGGGAGGGTGACTACACTTCCAATCCGGTGTGTATCATCTCCTTTCTTCATGCTAAGAAAATGGTTAGTAAAGGGTGTTTAGCTTTCTTGTCACATCTCAAGGATGACACTACCCTAGTACCTTCGATTGAGTCGGTTTCGGTAGTCCGTGAGTTTTTGGATTTGTTCCCTGCAGATCTTCCCGGTATGCCACTAGATAGGGATATTGACTTCTGTTTTGATCTTGAACCGGGTACTCGCCCCATTTCTATACCCCCTTACAGAATGGCTCCCGCGGAGTTAAGAGAGTTAAAGGCCCAACTTCAAGAGTTGTTGAGCAAAGGCTTCATTAGACGAAGTGCATCTCCTTGGGGTGCTCCAGTTTTTTTTGTGAAGAAGAAGGATGGGAGTTTTCGGATGTGCATAGACTACCGGCAGTTGAACAAGGTAACTATTAAGAACAAGTATCCTCATCCTCGCATTGATGACTTGTTCGATCGGTTACAAGGTTCTAGTGTCTTCTCTAAGATTGACTTGAGATCCGGTTATCATCAATTGAAAATACGGGCAACGGATGTGCCAAAGACTGCTTTTCAAACCAAGTATGGGCATTACGAATTTGTAGTGATGTCTTTTGGTCTTACGAATGCCCCTGCTGCGTTCATGAGCTTGATGAACGGGATTTTTAAGCCATATTTGGATCTCTTTGTGATCGTATTTATTGATGATATACTGATATTCTCTAAAAGTAAGAAGGAACATGAGGAGCACTTGAGAATTGTATTGGAAATGTTGAGGGAGAAAAAGCTTTATGCCAAGTTCTCTAAGTGTGAGATTTGGCTAGATGCAGTATCCTTCTTGGGGCATGTGTTTTCTAAGGATGGAGTGATGGTGGATCCTTCGAAGATTGAGACAATGAAGAATTGGGTGAGACCCACTAATGTGTCAGAAATAAGGAGCTTTGTTGGTTTAGCTAGGTATTATCGTCGATTTGTCAAGGGATTCTCTTCCATTGCTTCCCGATTGAGGAACTTGACTAAGCAGAATGTTCCATTTGTATGGTCGGACGAATGTGAGGAAAGCTTTCAGAAGCTCAAGACTTTGTTGACTACTGCACAAATTCTCACCTTGCCCGTAGAGGGTAAGAACTTCATTGTTTATTGTTATGCATCCTATTCTTGTTTAGGTGCAGTGCTAATGCAAGAGAAGAGTGTAATTGCTTATGCTTCAAGGCAATTAAAGGTGCATGAACGTAATTATCCGACCCATGATTTGGAATTGGCTGCGGTAGTGTTTGCATTAAAGCAATGGAGGCACTATTTATATGGGGTTAAGTGTGAAGTCTACACGGATCATCGCAGCCTACACTATGTTTTTACTCAGAAGGATTTGAACTTGAGACAAAGGAGATTGATGGAACTACTGAAGGACTACGATATCACTATCTTCTATCATCCGGGAAAGGCGAATGTTGTGGCGGATGCTTTAAGTAGAAAGGCGGGAAGCATGGGAAGTCTAGCTCACTTGCAAGCTTCTAGACGCCCATTGGCTAGAGAGATTCAGATTCTGGCTAATGACCTTATGAGGTTAAAAGTAAATGAGAAGGGAGGATTGTTATCTTGTGTGGAGGCAAGATCTTACTTCCTTGAGAAGATTAAGGGAAAGCAGTTTCATGATGAGAAATTGATCCGGATCCGAGATAAAGTGTTGCAAGGAGAGGCTAAAGAAGCAACAATCGATGAGGAACGTGTGTTGAGGATTAAGGGAAGGGTATGTGTACCCCGCGTTGATGATTTGATCAACACTATTCTGACAGAGGCTCATAGTTCAAGGTATTCGATACATCCGGGTGCAACCAAGATGTACCGTGACCTAAAGCAACACTTTTGGTGGAGTAGAATGAAGCGTGATATTGTTGATTTTATTGCCAAATGTCCAAACTATCAACAAGTAAAGTATGAACACCAGAGGCCCAGAGGAACACTTCAGAGAATGCCCATTCCTGAATGGAAGTGGGAGAGAATTGCAATGGACTTCGTGGTTGGTCTTCCCAAGACAATGGGTAAGTATGACTCTATTTGGGTGATTGTTGATAGGTTAACTAAGTCTGCTCATTTCATTCCGGTTAAGGTGACTTACAATGCCGAGAAGTTAGCCAAAATCTATATCTCGGAAGTGGTTCGGTTGCATGGAGTTCCACTCTCCATCATATCAGATTGAGGTACGCAATTTACCTCTAAGTTTTGGAAAACATTGCATGCTGAATTGGATACTAGGTTGGACCTTAGTACTGCATTTCACCCTCAGACCGATGGTCAGTCAGAGCGAACGATTCAAGTGTTGGAGGATATGCTTCGTGCATGTGTGATAGAATTTGGTGGCCATTGGGATAACTTCTTACCCTTAGCAGAATTTTCATACAACAATAGCTATCACTCAAGCATTGATATGGCCCCATTTGAAGCATTGTATGGTAGGAGATGTATGTCTCACATTGGGTGGTTTGATGCATTTGAGGTTAGACCTTGGGGTACTGACCTTTTGAGGGATTCATTAGAGAAAGTGAAATCTATTCAAGAAAATCTTTTGGCGGCGCAAAGTAGTCAAAAAGAATATGCAGATCGAAAGGTTAGAGACTTAGGGTTCATGGAGGGTGAACAAGTCTTGTTGAAGGTTTCGCCAATGAAAGGGGTGATGCGGTTTGGTAAAAGAGGTAAGCTAAGCCCGAGGTACATTGGACCATTTGAAGTACTTAAGCAAGTAGGGGAGGTGGCTTATGAGCTAGCCTTGCCCCTAGGGCTGTCCGGAGTGCATCCGGTATTCCATGTGTCTATGTTGAAAAGATATCATGAGGATGGAAACTACATTATCCGTTGGGATTCGGTCCTGCTTGATGAGAATTTGTCTTATGAGGAGGAACCTGTTGCTATCTTAGATAGAGAAGTCCGCAAGTTGAGGTCGAGGGAGATTGCATCCATCAAAGTTCAATGGAAGAATCGACCGGTTGAAGAAGCCACTTGGGAGAAGGAGGCAGATATGTGAGAAAGATACCCACACCTGTTTAAAGATTCAGGTACCCCTTCTCGCCCTTGTTTTTCTTCTTGTGATCGTTCGAGGACGAACGATGGGTAAATCGGTATCTATTGTAACGACCTGTTTAGTCGTTTTGAGCAGCAGATTTTATTTCTGGAAAACTGGCTGAGACGACGGACCCCACGATGGACCGTCATGGGCACGACAGACCGTCGCACGGTCTCGTTTCAAAACACTTAGAAAATCTGAAATTGTGTACTGAAATCGACTCTCTGAACTTCGTGACGGAATGGCAGGACGGACCGTCACAGACGTGACGAACCGTCACAGATTCTTTAGTAGAAATTGAGTCTCTGAACTTTGCGACGACCTGCAGGACGGACCGTCGCAGGCACGACGGGCCGTCACAGGTTGCGTAATCCCAGTCTGGGTCGGATTTCTGGCTAAGTTTTAAAGGGGCGTTTTGGACTATTCCTGCTATAATTATAAATTTCGTGGGTTAGTATTAATAACTCAATTTCTTGGGGGTTAAAAGAGGTAACCTTGAGTTAATTAGTGGGTCATTATTGTCATCTTTTATACTTAATTATATGCTAATTAGGGTAAAAGAAAGAGGGTTTGAATAAGAAAAATAGAAAGAACAATGAATGGGAAAGAGAAACGAATTGAGAGAGGAGAAACGAGAAGAAGAACAAAGCTTTGGGAAATTGTTTGCTTGATCACTAATCTTCGGTGGAGGTAGGTTATGGTTTTTCATACTATTCGTAGTAAACTCTTAATAGCGAATGATATGTATTGATAGTATTGTAAAACCCTGCTATGTGCTTAATTGTATGCTTGCATGAATGTGATTATATAATTGTGATTATATAAGCATGATGAAGTTATCGAATCCCAAATCATGCAAAACCTTAATCTCGTTGTTAATGATAATGCCTTGGTATGAGAGAAGGCTTGATAAACTAAAGTAATGAGAATGATAATGCCTTGGTAGGAGAGAAGGCTTGATAAACTAAAGAAATGAGAATGATAATGCCTTGGTATAAGACGAGGCTTGATGAACGAACTTAATGAGATTAGTGGATCGTAGTGTCACGTTCCGACACATAGAATTAAGGGATCGGGTGTGACGAACCGACACGTAGTATTAGGGGGACCGGGTGTCACGAACCGACACGTTGATTTAGGGGATCGGGTGTCACGAGCCGACACGTAGATTTAGGGGATCGGGTGTCACGAACCGACACGTAGATTTAGGGGATCGGGTGTCACGAACCGACACGTAGAATTAGGGGATCGGGTGTCACGAACCGACACGTAGATTTAGGGGATCGGGTGTCACGAACCGACACGTAGATTTAGGGTATCGGGTGTCACGAACCGACACGTAGAATTAGGGGATTGGAGTGTCACGTTCCGACACATAGTAGTAGGGGATCGGAGTGTCACGTACCGACACAAGAGGAATAGAGATTAATGAGGGAGCGGAGTGTCACGTACCGACACAAGAGGAATATGGATAATGAATCTTAAAAGATGCTAATATACTCACTCTAATGAATCTAATTCCCAAATGAGTATGGTGTTGAGGCTTGAGTCCTCATGTGTGAACTTGGCGGTACTTATTAATGATTATAGAACTTGTTGTTGCTACATGTTGAGTATTGTAGTTGATTTTATAATATTACTTGATATATACTGTTTTCTATTTTGAGTTGGCCGATGATATCTACTCAGTACCCGTGTTTTGTAGTGACCCCTACTTTTATGTTTTCTTCTTTGTTATATGTGGAGTGCAGCAAACGCGCCGTCGTCTTCAACTCAATCGAAATTCTAGCCAGTCTTCATCACACCAGATCTTCAGGGTGAGCTAATGCTTCTAGCTTGGACTGGATCTTATTCTTCATGTCTTGATGCCTTGAAGTTCCGGCATGGACTAGCTCTTACTTGTTTTGGCTTCTTAGAATACTCTTAGTTTAGTAATTTGATCATAGATGTTCTTGTGGTGATGACTTCCAGATTTTGGGGAATAATAGATGTTGAATTTTAGAAGTTATTGAATTGGTTTTTATAAATGAGTTTAAGTCTTCCGCATTACTTTCTATTGATATTACATTGAAATATTAAGGTTTAGATTGGTTGGTTCGCTCACATAGGAGGGTAAGTGTGGGTGCCAGTCGCGGCTTGGTTTTGGGTCGTGACAGTTGGGCTTGTAATATCGAGTCTATTCTTTCCTTTTTAATAATGTTAGTGTCATTCGGGTAGGAATTTCCTGGGGGGATATTGTAACACTCTGAAAGTCTAAACCATAATTTAGAATCTAACATGAGTGCCTAAGGGTTTGGACACTATTTTACGATAAAATATAATTTGAATAAGTTGTCTAGGAAGTTTTAGATTCAAAGCTTCAAGAAATGTCCATGACGTCCGAAAACTAGTCCATGAGTTGCTTGAGTGCCTTAGACTATTTGACTAGGTTTTAGTAGTCGGAATTGAATGCAATTAGGTAGTAAGGTGTCTAAAACATATTAAAATCGGTTTAGGGCTGAAACGTTCGGATATGACTCCTCAATTACTTACCAAAGGGTCCTTGAGGAGGACCCTTCTGTTTGGCTAAAAGCAGTCCAAAGACAGTGCCATCAATGATTGCTAACAAATGGGGCATTAGCAAATCGACGTAGTGTCGATGGACACCGTAGATGGTCCTTTTGTAAATTTTGTGAGGGTTAATTTTGGCAAGTGTCTTACCAAAATAAGAGATATGCAGCATAGAAGGGACACTAGCGTCGACTGACCTACAAACGTAGGTCAGGGTCTCGTAGGTTATGTCATTGTTTTGGCTGCCTTATTTTAATTAGTATAATTAATTAATTAGGTGGTTATTTAATTAGTTAGATGTTAAGGGAGGTCTAATTAAGTTAGTTAATGACTTATAGAAAGCCCCTAATATAATTAAACTTACCTAACCCTCATATTTTCCAAAACCCAACTGCTCTTCCTTCACACTTCTTTCTCTCTACCAAATAGAAGATTTCCATTAAAGGGTATGTAAAGGTCTAAGGGCATCAAAGGGGTGATTTCTCCATCATTCTCCATCAATAAACAAGGTATGGGATTCCTTTCACCAAAGGGTTCCACCAAATAGATTTCAAAAATATGAGTTTGTAGTGGGTTTTCTTCTATTACGAATTTGATATTCTAAATTTCTTTTTATTATTTATTTAGTTGATTATGATTATATTATGATGTATTAAGATTGAATTATGCTATTTCTTCATGAGTTAATCTAAGTTGTGAAGTAGATCATGAATTTTAACCACATCCCTAACCCTAGGCTATGAACTAGTGATTAATCGTTTTGTAGTGATTCAATGACTTAATTATTGTGTTGATTACTATGGCGTGATGATACTACACCCATTGTTGGGTTGAATTGTATGTTTGATTGTATAACCTTGATGATGGCTTTTCAAGGACATTAGGGTAAGTGTTGTGATCTCAATCCTTAACTTCAATTATTACTACTTGTGTTTAGTGATGATGTTATATTGAATTATACCTTATGAAAAGAGTGACTAGGGTTGGTGTGATGTTGAATTGGAATGTCTTGAATTATTACTTGTGAGTTGTTGCTAAGATGTTATGATATAAGCATGGTGATGACTTACCTATGTGCCTTATTATACTGTGAATATATAAATGTTCTAACCTAACATGTGTGAAATGAAATTAAAGGACAATACCCATGCAATTCGTATTGATCTATGATGATGATTATATAAGGGGTAGACGCTATGACCTAAATTAAGCTTTTATAAAAATGGATGACTTAAAGACATTATATAAAGGGTTTGTACCTTAACACCGAGTGAGCTTGAAGATGAGTAGTGGAACCTTCCCTAGGTGGGGAGGTAGGGTTCACCATAGTTGATAACCTTCTGTCCCAAAAGGGCATAGAGTGATATTTCTAATAAAGGCCTCCAAGTTCCATAAACTATGTTGCCTCCGTAGGATTACTAGCTAGGTGAATCCACCTAGATGTTATGTTCATGTTTGGTACTACTTTGGAATGTAGACCACCTTCCATCGGTGTATAGTTTTACAACACCGGATTCCACTCTTAGTACTTATAGTCTATGTCGGTTAGCGCAAGTGTTCCCCAAAGTAAAATGAAGTAATGAAGTAAGCACTAACTAGAGTGACTTAAGAGGATTGACTTAGCCTAGGTAGGGGTATGTAGCTCTCCCTATGCCTTATATTAGTTTACCTTGAGGGAAGCCTTAAGAGGTGGTTATTGTGTTCTCTAATGTATGTATTATGTATATGTTGACTTTACATGTTATTTACTCTATATGATGTTAGTTTCTTATGAGCATGTTGTCGGTCTATATTGCTGAAATATGATAATGGTTACTCTTTATTTTATGATATGTGAAGTTAGGTAATTCTTGTGGTCCTTGATTTGGTCTACTTGATTGAGTGAGGTTAATGGGCTTTGATTGGTCATTGGACTTATAGACTTGATAATGGGTTGTGGGTAAGGGTCTAGTATGTGTTGAAATGTTATGAAGTTCTTGTATATCGCCTTGTGGTTATAATATGATGATTAAAGTTATTTGGGTATACATATGTTGACTTGACTTTGTTTTTTTGGACCTGTGTGGAATAAGCCATTGCTTTGATAATTATGTGTTTTAATGATTAAGCTATTTCCTTAAAGTCCGTGAATGGGATTTTTAAAGTAACTTGCATGTTTTCAACAAATTGTCCCTTTTCTAGACTGATTTCTATGTTGTGTGTGCATCGTTTCTATACGTAGTACAAGCTATGTGCTAACCCCTATTTTATCCCTTTTCGCAAATATTTTAGGTTCTGGTCGTTGACGAGGTTGAGGCCATTGAATAAGACTTGGATCCTCATTCTCAAAGTTGGGTAGGTCCTAACTACTTCGAGCACAATGCCATTTTCTAGCATTGGATGTTGATTAGTCTTAAAGACACTCTGTTCATTCTCTTTCAATTGAGAACTATGATTATATAACCTATATGTGGCTTTTATATTATTTATGTATGGTCTATACCCAATTATTATACTCTTCTTTAGATGGTTATGATATGAGACATCCATTTTAAGACTATATTGTATCTTATATATATGTGTACCATAAAAGTAGAAGACTATATAATCTTCTTATACGAAAGGTCTATGTATACTCGATATGAATATATTATGTGTATGCGAGAGGTCAAAGTAAACGTCATGAAGTAGTGTAGATTAAAAGTTTTAAATTTTCTGCATTTTTTACCTATTATTGTAATGATGAATGCTAAGACGCTAGTCTTAGTCCTCTCCAAGGAGGAAGACATCGTTTATGTCTAGGAGGTTCTCCCCTGATGTGACAATTGGACTATATAGGTATAATTTTTTTTGTTATGGGACCAAGAAGTGATATAGTCATTTTGAAATTCCAACAGTAATTTTGTATCATCACTCATCAAAGAGAACGGGAATAACCTCAACCTCGTGGACGCATGTGAGATGTTTTAAAACACAAATGGTGTACACACCTCCTCAATATTTCAAAGGTGTTCCTGGAGTTCCTCATGAGTTAAACCTCCAAAACATCCCTCTTAGTTTGAGCATTTGTAGTTACAATATAGTTATATGAAACATTGTCCTCCCGGTTATGGGAGGTATCCGAATGACTCTCGTAGTTTGAACAATATTGACGTGCATATTATTGAAATCACCCATGTCATTTTGACTGTAGTGACTATCATTTTTATTATCATGGTCAGTCATTGTATTAGACAAGCAACTCAACCAACAACAACCCAAAACAACAATTTACTACAACTAAGAAAATTAACAACCTAATTTCTCAAATGAATTCTAAACCACCACTATCCGGCCGCGGCACCATTTTTGTAACACTGATATGTACTCTCTAAAATTGATTAAAAGACACATTGTTCATAATCATTAAAAATACCTAACTAAGAGTAGAAATCGGGACGTTTTTCTCTCTTAAGTAAATATATCACTCATCATGTCTTTAATGAGGTGTTACAATGTGGTTATTATCACAATATGACTCATAAGTTGCTTGAAATTATTGGATCTTGAGAAGTCTCGTGTGGCGTGGCGTGACTTTTCTCTTTTAATCAAGGAGGTTTTCACATAAGTATTTGTGCTCTTTACTTTAAGCATTTATTGTTTTTTCTATTATTAATACAAGGAAAAGGGTCTGATATAACCCTCAACTTTGTCATTTAGAGCTGATATACCCCTTGTTATGGATGTGGCCATATATACCCCTACTTGTAAACAAATGGCTCACATATACCCTTTTTCCCTAACGGAAATGAAAAAATAGTATTTTTCAATCTAAATTTTTATTATTTTTTTCAAAAAAATATAATCCCATAAGAGTAAATTTAATCCTCGTCAAACATATTTTTTTGACTTTTTTTTGTTTCAATGAATAATTTATAATTATTATTTTGATAATCAAATTTATTTATGTTTCACTAATATTCTTCTAAAACTTATTGTAGATGACCAATTTTTTTTTTCGAATACGAAATTAAATTACCATACACACAAAAAAATAGTTTAAGTTTTTTTCTTTATACTAAGGAATGAAAGAAAAAAATTAAATAAGAATAAGAAACTCAAATAATCATAATAAAAGAAGTCAAAAAATAATTTATGTATGAAAAAAATTAAAATATACCTTGAACTTTTATAGAAGAATCATATATACCACTAAATAATTTTTTTTTAAAAAATTATATGTAATAAATATAAATTTAAAACTAATTATTTAAAATTCCGTTAAATTAAGGGTATATGTGAGCCATTTGGTAACGGTAGGGGTATATGTGAGCCATTTGTATAACGGTAAGGGTATATATGAGCCACTTTTATAACGAGGGGTGTATCAGCTCCAAATGACAAAGTTGAGGGGTATATTAGATCATTTTCCCTTAATACAATCAAGGAACCTTATCTTAGCTCGTGGAGGATTCATAAAAGTCAACAAATATAAAGTCTATCATTTCATGGAGAATCAAGTGAACTTTTTTAAGATTAAAGTTTAAGCCCTCGGTGGTTAAAACCTCTTATTCCTTCAAAGATCTATACATAAAACAAACAGAGGGGGACGATATGCTAAACCTCTCTTAATAAGCATTAATATACTGACTTGAAAAAAGCTCATATACAACAAAAACATAAGAAAGAGAGATCATAGATAGTGACTCAGAATCTTTTTTTTTTTTTGCATGTCTTAATCAGGGCATCACAATGACATCAATGGTGTACATACCTGATGCATCTTTTGGAAAATCATTAGGATAAAAAATCAAGACGTACTTTCTATATAAATAATATTTAGCTAGTACATCTGCCACGTGATTCCCCTCTATGAAGCAATGTCGATCTATCACATTGGCCTGCAAATTCATTCTTCTAGACTCCATAATAGCATCCCGCAGTATCAAGGCCATTTGAGATTAATCCTTAATTATATTGGAAATAACAAGGAAATAACATTCTAAAATAAAGTCTGAATATCCATTTTCCACAAAAAAATTTTTTAATCCAAAATAGGCTGGTATGACCTCTCGTATATTGCTCGTACCTCTCCATCATAGTCCTGAATTTAGCACCACCTTAATCAATCGGAAAACATAATTATTTCCATGAATACCAGTAGTATCTTTCTTCCACATCACAAGTTCTCCAATAGATTCTACTCAGTTGTCTTTTAACCTGTTTAAGGATTGATATTGTAAGACATGCTTAATCGATATTGCTCATCCCCCAATGGAGAGGAGCTTTTTGTTAATCTTTTAGTTCCTTTGATAATTTTAGATACCATATCAGTGAAACTAGAAATCAAAGTTTTTCCGATGTACAAGTAGCAAGCCAAATATGTTATAAGAAAATGCTTATGTGTAAAATTAATAATCCCTTTTATTTTATCTATCTCATCCATAAGAGTCCTTGCAATAATCAAGAAACAACTTTTTTTCCTCATTAATCTTCGGGCGACAGCCTGAAGAAAAAAAGGATAATATCGTCAACATCAGATAAATGGTTATCTTAAGGGTCTTGTCTTATGATTATAAAACCTTTAGAAAGTTGATTACTATTCAAATGGTTTAACATTTTAATTTTTTTTTAGATCTCTTAATGAAAAAAACGTATTCTACATCTATTAACAAGGACAAGAGTACAATATATTACTAATGGATCTCCTCATAAGACTAAACTATATTTCAGAAAAAAAACAAATATTCTTAAAATATCAAAAAGAAATATCATATGCTTTAGACATATCTCGTTCAATGAACACATTGCCTATGCAATTCTTCTTTTAATACCATGATTAATTTCTTGCGGTAAGAGAATATTTTCAGTAATCAATGTACATGTACAAAACCAGATTGATTTTCAAAAATAATCATAAGAAGAATGTGGTCCAGTACATCATTTAAGATCTTGGAAATGATCTTTTTAGTAAATTTACTAAGGTCAATAGGCCTTATATCAGAAAATGAATCAGGATTATTAACAATATGAATAATAATTAGACATGAAGTAGAATACAACTTAGTCAACTCAGCCTCATTGATATAACATCGAACAAAATCAACCACTTCCTTTATATAATGCTCCAACCGGTGATAAAACTCATATTACCCTCAAAATAATTTAAAAGTCTAAGAGGTTGTTAGCAAAAAAAAATAGCCAAGAAGCATGAGGGTCTAATCCCACAAGAAAAATATGTCGGCAATCAGAAAGACGTGATTTTTGTAACAAAATTATGATATTCAAAATATACATGGGAATTAAAAATTTAGGAATGCAATCCACTCTCCACTATCCATTGCAATTCAAGACCTAAACTAATCATAGATAGTCTTGATCATTATAAATCAACACTAATCTCCCAAATAGTTTTGTCTGTTTCTAGAAAAGAACCTCAATTTTGATATTCACAATTACAACTATAAGTCTAACAATATATACCAAGGAATGGAGAAGAGAACAAGAGATTTTACTATTCGGCACCCAATATTCAAGACTAAATATGAATTTTTAGGCAACTTACCTAAAAAATCTTTATCCAAAAATATAAACCACAATATTTTCTCTACTCTAAGTTTCTGTCGGTTCTTCTTTCTTCCTATTTACTTTTTTACCTCGTTTTCACTTGTTTTATTCAAATTTCTTCTAAATCATTTCTACATTCATTTTCCTCCAAATATTATGAAACCACATTAAAAGCACCAATTTTAAACTAAAGCAAGACAAAATAACTAAGAAAAGAGCCTCAAATGAGTGAAAATCCTCATTAACCCGTTCGAAAGAAAATTCCCCCAAATCCATCCAGACAAGGAGAACTATTAGGATCCATTCGAAGAAATGTTTTATTAGCTTCCTCTTCATCAAGATTTTTTTGTTAGATCATCATTCTCATTTTGGGTAATAAGTTGCTCAATGAATTCCATAGCTAGGGGGTTGGATTGTCCATCTGATTTAGTAAGATTATTTTCAAATTATTTAAAGCCTCATAAGATTTTTGTTTGTCACTCTGTTCCAAATTACCTATTTATGAAGTAGATCTCGTCTATCAAAAAGTACAGAAGTTCAATATGTCATTTGAGGTTCATATGGTGAAACTAAAACCATGGAATCCATGTCAAAGAATCGAACAAACAACTATACTTTCCTAAAATATTCAAAATTCTTCTTGGCCAACACTTAATTTGTTATTGAGAACAAGTTGAGAAGACTTAGAAAATTAATAAGTGGTTCCTGCGCATGTACACAAAGAATCTGCATTTACCCAGTGAGGTAAGAGTAAGAAATAGAACATGAAAACATTCACCTCGAAAGAAAAGGAAAAGGCTAAAGCTAGACCCCTCCCCTCTCTTGCACTTCCAGCTCATGATATATATCCCTTTTTTCTGATCATACTTTACTATAATGGACAATCATTTCTTGAAACTCAAGGAGAGGATAAAATCAAAATTTCAAGGAATTCAATAGTAACAATATATTTCTCATGAATTCTACAGATGGCAATATAGCTGTAGATTACAGTGCAACACATGAGTTGCTAATATTGCAGGTATTTTTCTCTACGTGGTTATTTTATGCACTAAGAGTAGCATTTGTTGAGAAACATTCATCAATTTTCTCTAGGTTGGTATGATGTGGAGTGGCCAAGAGTGATCTGCAGCTGTATATGCTTGTGTTTCCTACTGATTGAATAATAATCATGTTTCTTTACCACATAATAAAAAAAAATGGAGAATGGAGAAATGGAGCACACCTTTGCTCACACACCATAAAATACTACATAGTCTCATGTCATGCATACAAAGGATTTTTTTCCCAACAAAAGTTGGACATGCTTTACTGTTCTCCAACATTTGAAGCCAAGCACTTGGTGCAACAGAGGCTTCTCAGTACTGTTGAATATTTAAGAGACAGTTGAAAGGTGAATATTCTCTAAAACTACCAAAGTCATCTGTCATTGGAATGAAAAGTTTCATTTTACTCACATATAAAAGCTTTTAGCCTTGACAAGAGTTTTCTCCATATCAATTTGGCAAAGGAAAAAAGGTTTTGATACAAACATACTTAAATGCTGACCCAGATTTAAGTGTCTCTTGAACGGAAAGACAATAATGTCATAACACTATTAAAACTATTATGATCGCTGTAGAATCAAACATTACCAACTACTCTTACTGGCATTTTTGGCAATGAGTTAAGCTCATTGACATAATCCTTCAATTTGGAGACCGTTTGGTTTTGCATATAAAATAAAATGTAACAAAGAAGTCAATTATTGAACTACCAAAGCTAAGACATGCAAATCTACGATTATTGATTAACCATGGTCTGCATTTCTGTGTAATCTTGCTTCATGGAAGTTGCTTTTTGACGTATAACCTACAATCACACTGCAAATGACATTTAAACAAATAGAAGAATAATCAAAGTTTATGAGAAATTGAATCTTATGATAGGACATGGAATATTCATATGTATGCTAAAGTCACGTAGACTGTTGTTAAAAAAATTGAAGAGAAAATAAATCAACCTTGACGAAAACTTGAATTAAGGGGAACCTTTATTTTCTTGCCTTCTTGCTAAACACCCATAATAGATGATTCTACTTCCACAACACCATTATTGATACCAAGAAACTGCAAGAAGCCTATTAGAGACAGGTTTTTAAATATTCACAGCATATGTAGTTTGTTTATTGATCTAGAAGCTGCAGACACATTATACAACCATGAACAGGTACACACACACACACACACACACAAGAGAAGAGAATTACATCTTTCCTCTTTGGGATGAATGAATTTTAATGTAATATAGATGAGATAAGAATATTACGAATCGGTAAGAATGTGTATGTCGCGTTTCTTCCACTTTCAACTCATACTCTCTAGATCACCGATTCCATATAAGCATCCAACCACATCTACAATTAAGGAGGAAAATTATTTATTGTATAAATTGGAGACCATGTGTAATATAAATGACAAAGATTGATGTGCCTAATAAGAAAATGATGTTGTTGTGCCGGGAGAGAATCATCACTGATTGGATACAATTTGCAGGGATTTGAACAATATCATTCTGTATTTTTTGGATGGCAATTATCCGCAAGAATGATATTTTAAAGTTTGAGTGCACTGATATGTATTGACCAGTTATTTTTGAAACTTTGATGTTTATGATAATGAATTCACAACCTTTGCTCAACTTATCTTGGAACTTGTTAATTTGATTATTTCAGATTACCGTGTGCATCAAAGTTCCATGTTAGAAGTAAATGTGCAAGAAAGTTTGAAATAATCAAATCACAATGTTGTATAATTTGAATATAAGTCAAAGTTTGAAATATGTAAATTCACAATTCTATATAAATTGAATATGAATGATGTTGTACCTTTTGGAAAGGGGAGTAAATATTGGTTGTTTCCAATTGTTAAAAGGTATCGTTCCACATATTAAGTTGTGTTGCTTTTGAGACAGTTTGATTGTTGGGGCCAAATAATTTCTAGAGTGTTTGTGTTGTTTGGGTTGAAGTGTTGTTTAATGTAGGAGTTCTTAAAGGGAAGGGTATTCCTAGGAATATATTAAATTAAAAGGGTTTTTTGGATGGTGGTGGCTCCATGTAGACGTCACTAAGTTTTTGCTTTGTATATATTTATGACTATTTTTACATGTGCTAATCATTAAAATTTGTAAAATAATTTTTTTGGATCAAACTGTGAGAAATAGACTTACTTTATGAGAAACATCAAGTTCAAAGGATAATACATCCTCATCGAACGGAATAAGATATAGGGGATACTAACTTAAAGTTATCAGGTTATGAATTATATCTTCCTCGAGTATCTGTCACAATTGCATGCAATTGTTAATAAGAAATGCATACCAAACTAAATCCATAAGAAGTTTATCGTGGATGTTAACAAAAAGACCAACCTTCTCACATACAACTTCTTAATGAGGGAGAAATAAAAAAAATACTCCCTTTGAATCCGTTTAGAAATATCATTATGGGTGTGTGAGAATATGAACTTCATCAAGTAAAGTGAGTATCGAACTAGATCGACTACTTTTGTGCAATTCGTTTGAACTGTTTCCACATTAAGATACCGCAATTCAGCCCCATGCACTTCTTTATAGGTGTGAGAAACATCAAAAAGAAAAAAGTGTGAAAAAGAAGCTTGTTCATGGAATCACCATGATTTACACCTAATATCACAGAACAATCATTGAACTATTATCCTTAGTTAAGTGTAAAATTTTACAATTCGTACAACGCTCTTTCTCTAGTATCAATTCATCATCTTAGTTATAACCCAAAATACAAAGGGCAATGCTGCTGCACTTTAGATTCTGCTATGCGCAGGATATGGAAAGTCAAGACAAAACCGGCCTGCATTTACCCAAGAGATTCTTTCCCATAGATGCAAAAACTTAAAATAAAGGAGATATATCTCCACTCATCTAGGCTTTGGTAAGGCAAAGTGACCAGATATATGTGCTAGTGACAGAGAATATGTACCCGTGGACTAGTCGAGGCATGCACATTGACTCGGACAAAAAAAATTAATTAAATGCATATATTTTAAATCAATAAACTAGGAACACTATTGGAATTCTTTTTTTTTGAACAATAAATATTTGACTAGGCATAAATTATGATTTAATCTAACCCCCATTTTTATAGAGACAGACAGAGTACTAGAATTTCAAAAAAGTACAACTAAGCATTGTACTGAGTTTGCAAATGTGTTGATTTAGGGGTGTTCTCCAACAACAACAGAAGTTTCCTTTTTTTAAAAAAGTAAATATTTCGTTACTTAATTTTCAAAAACTAAAAAGCAATGGAAATATTCAACCCAACAGAAATTTAAAATAACCCCAAAAAAAGGAAGTGGAAAAACTCAAAAATTTCAAATCAAACTCAGTGAAATAAATAATTCATTATAAAATCAAGAGATAGAATTACCTTGAGGAGTGAGCTCTGAACAATAAGCGAGAGTGAACCTCCAAGCTTAAGCTCAATCACCAAACACTTTTTCCCTAGAATCTGCAACTCCAACTAAATGTTCGATTAACATTTCAACTTTTCCATTTAAATTTACAGAAAAAACAGCAGAAAAAGAGGAATGGAGCTCACGTTCTTCAAAATCGTAATGAGCTTTTTCTGCGATTGATCTCTCTGTAAGGTCAGTTATGAGAGAACTGGATTAAATTGGAGAAAAAAAAAGTGCATATACATTGATGTACATTATGATTATGCATATGTAGTTGTACCTTAAAGATTTAAGATTTATCGGAGCATTGTCCAAATTCAGAACATGGCGCCATTGTCAATCGATATCTCGAGCTTTTGTTGTTCAATTATTTGAGTTCTTCTTCTTTAGTAGGGACTTAATGAAAATATAGTTCAAGTTTAATATGGTCCTCTTGGACCTTCAAATAGGATTTATACAATACCAAGTAAGATTCACAATTTACTTTTTCTACCAGACATTGTTATACTATAACAACTAAAAAGCTAACTCTCAAAACCCGTCCTCAATGCATACCTGAGATATATAGGACGAAACTCTTATTGGTAATTGAATTCCTACATGGATCGTCCTTATTGTTGTCAAATTGAGTCTAATTGCACCTACCTTAAAATAATAAAATAGAGATATTGTTTTTGATAGACATCAACTAAAAATAATTATATATGTATAATATATACGAGATGGGCACGACCGGTGTTGAAATTTTATATTGGGAAAATTAACAATGTCTTACACAAAAAAATACTTTACATAAAAAATAAATTCATTACTGAAAATAGTCATTCAACCCTTCTTATTTCTCGAAAAAATGAGCAGGCAACATTATACTTAATTCTCTTTTTCTTATTGGTTATAATGTTGTACACTTAATACACATTTATCAATAGGAAGAATAGAAACGGGGCTTTGAGTTTGTTGACTCACTTCATTCACATTAGATTGTGTGTTGTTTCTCATTCATTTGAAAAGTTTTAAAGTAGCAAGTGTCAACATCTTCTACAAATATAAACCAATATTTTGGTGCCAATGCAAACAACAATAGTATATTGCCCTTGCAGTTTCTCTTTTTATTTTCATTATTCACTGTACATCTCTCTTATAGTTGCATCTCAAGAAGAATCTTAATGCAATTCTTCACCTTAGCACATCTAACAAAAAATGTTTACTTTTGCTAAGACTTAACATAAGGGATGAAATCCAATATGCTCTTAGAAATAAAAATAATGAAGAAGGAAAAAAGAAATTGAAAGAAATTATTCTTGAATTCAATATGTGAAGCACTTATTATACTATTAGTAGAAACATTACCATTGACTTCTTACTTTTAAACCTACTGCAAATAACCTCATAAAATTTTTAGTTATATATATGACTTGAAAAAACAAAAGTCAAATCTTGTGGCATGAATATTACTTTATAAAACTAAGGTGAAATCTTCTCATCTTCCTTTTTTTGATTGATGAGAATAAATCAATTAATATATTAATAAAATGTAAATGAGGGGAATGTATTACAACCAAACTATCTACTGTTAAAAGTTAGCAAAAGGCAAACTAATTTGGGGTATAATATCAACCACTTGATGTCCCTACGACAATTGGTTATGGTTATCTTATACCTCTTTTTCTTTTCATGTGATTTTATTTAATATACCTGTATTTGTTGCATAATAAACTATATTTTAAGAAGTGAACATCTTTCTTAGTAGTAGGATCCGAGGAAAGAATTAAGAATGTTATGTATTACAATCAACTACCATGGATTCATACCTATAAGTTGAATTCAAAAAAATAAACAAAAGCTTACCTATGATGCATGAGTCCTTTAAACTTTAGCGACAATCTCATCTAAATAATTTATATGATAAAGTGCAAAATGCTAAATTTGACCAATCTCATCATCATCCACTGGAGTAGGAAAATCTAGTTTCATCATAGTCATCTTAGTTTCTTATATTGATTCTGATGAAGCATCATTTGTAAGAATCCATATATGTTTCTTATACCATTATGTTATCTCTTACGCCCTCCAAGAACGCAGTCTGGCATAAATTCTTGGTTATAAACATGACATTTGAAAAATTATATAGAACTATATTTGAACTGCATTTCCTCACTTTATTTTGTATAATCCTGATTTATAAGATACACAAGAGAATTAATTTATAAGAAGATAAAGAAAAAATATTTTATTTAGTAGATGACCAGATCTCACGGGAGGTAGGAAATGCTATCCGATAAACACAATCCTATAGTGTAACACAATCATATCCGATAAACAAATAGCCACAACCAAACTTTGATTAATAGCAGAGAAAACATAATTTGGTTGTAACAGAATTTAAAGATTCACATAATTATAATCTATTTTTAAGATTCTAGTGAGCTTTTCTTCAAAATGTCAATAGACCAGGACAATCTCTTAGGTACTGTCGAATCATTGTTCATATGTGCTGCAAGCTTTTTAAAAATGTAATGAAGAATTGAAATCAATGAGCAATCTTACCAAAATCCTGAAGACCACAATGTATATTAATGTTGTTGGATCTGCTAAGGTAGCAGTTATTGAGTTTAAGAATACAAAAGATATTGAGCTAGCCACATTACACTAGAATAATCTTGAATAACTCGAAATTTCAGATCATCAAAAAAGATGATGGACTATAGCACACAACTATTGGGAAAATAGGAATTTTCCTTCTCTGGGGCTCGTTTAACCTTTAAAATGGGTCGTTTTGCCATGGTGACCAACCGGCTCCGTAGATAAGGTCGTTCAAGGCTACTCACAAAAAGTTTGTACTGAATACGAGGATACCTTTTCACTTGTGGAAATTTTATAATCTATTCGAATTCTACTCTCTTATGACTCTTTCAAGAATTTTACACTATTTCAAATGGATGTAAAAAGTGTGTTTTTAAACGATTTTATAAGAGAAGAAGTTATCGTCAAATAACCCCACGTTTTTAAAATCCTTCTTGTCCTTATTTTGTTTACAAACTTTCCAAGGCTCTCTGCAGACTAAAAGTTCCAAAAGCTTGGTATGAAAGATTGAGTTCGTTTTTACTGAAAAATAATTTCCAAAGGGGGAAAATTTACACAACTCTGTTCATTCAAAGATCTGGTTTATACATCCTTATAGTTCAAATATATGTTGATTATATTATTTTTGGAAGTTCTAATCCTTCTTTACGCGAGAATATTGCAAATCCAATGAAAGTAGAGTTCGAAATGTGTCAAGTCACATTCAATCTCTTATTTCAAATTAACCATTAAACTAATGGAACATTCATTAGTCAAGCAAAGTACACCAAGGAATTTCTTAAGAAGTTTGGACTCAAAAAGGGCAAAGCCTTTTGGTACCCCAATGAGTTAGTCCAAGTTTTCTGAAATTGATGCATCTGGAAAACACGTGGATAAAAAGATGCATAGAGAGATAGTTGGGTCATTACTATATATTACAGCCAGTCGACCCGATATAATGTATATTATATGCATGTGTGCACGATTTCAAGCTACTCCGAAGGAATCACATCTCGTGGTCGTAAAACGAATCATTTGCTACCTCATTGGAACCACAGAGCCTGGATTATTGTATTCTAATTTACTTATTTTGATAAAATTGGTTATTCAAATGTTGACTTTGCAGGTGAAAAAAACAACCAAAAAACACTAGTGGAACATGTCAAATCTTGGGGCATTCTCTGGTCTAATGGCATACACCAAATCCGAATAGTTTGTGGTTTGATGTTGTGGTACTCAAATTTTATGGACGATGCATCAAATACTTGATTATAATCCTTCCTATCAAAATGTACAGATTATCTATGATATACTTCCGTCTTTCAAAATATATTGTTCATCATTCTAGAGCTCAGCATATCCACATAAATCATCATTTTATTCTTGATTACATTGGAAATTGTGATTTTTCACTCGAATTTGTAGACTCTAAAAATCAATTAGCTGATATTTTTACTAAACCTCTTCTTGACGAAAGGTTTTGCTCTCTCAGAGATCGCCTTGGCATTAAATATGTTGACTAATCCATTGTACTTTACTGTTTATTTATTTTATTTCCTTATGAAATTAATGTGTTTTCTCATTTTTTTTGTTCTGTAATTATGACCAGTTGCTGCCTCTTCCGCTTCCCCTTCTTCCTATCAAATCCCCTTTCCTTTGCCTTTCTCATCTGATCCCTTTTCTTTTCCCTAATCTTTTTTATTTTTATTTATTCTTTCCTCTCTCTCTTCTACTCTTCATCTCACCATGACAAATACTCGCCCCATGACCTCAAAGAAATTCTCTGTTGCTTTGAATTCCTTCGAAGTAGACACCATCTCTCTCTCTCTCTCTCTAATTCTCCACAGGATCCATGGATACTTCGTCTGAGTCCTCAAAGAAGTGAGATTGTACTACTAATCAGAAAGCATCAAAGAAGACTTGTCTCTATGTTACGGGATCTCTCTCAGACGCAGACATGCAATTATTTGGGATATCGAATAAAAGCAGATGTATGATCGCTTCAAAACTCGCCATATTGTTCCCGATCTAGTTTTAGATCTCAATCAATAAAAGGACTCTCATTCCCGGTAAGCGTCTATCTCAAAGCTCATAAACTGTCTCTCTTTTTTACTTTGTGTGGTCTTGAGCTTTTTGACGAAGCGGTTCACCTGCTTCACGCGAATCTCCCCATCTCACCTAAGAGTGGTTAGTTACAGTTTTTGGTGCTAGTTAAGCAATTCATCATCAATGAAAAGTTATTCGAAGATGTGTTTGGTACTAAGTTCTTTGGGTTAATTTCGTACATGAACCAAACATGACCTAATGACTTTGAAATTTCTCTTAAAGGTGCAAAAGAGTCGTGGCTTAACCCGACTATTACATTTCTGACTTTGGGCCCATATCTCTATGTTATCAGAATCGTATTCTCGCACATATCGTGGACACAAATCTTATTCCCAGAAGGGCTCCTTGAGTAATATTTCTACTGGTAATGTATTTGGTCCCTAGTTTCTCCTTAAAAAATAGTGCATCAACTAGGCTGAATGGTACAAGGCGTACATTTTGGGAAGTTTTGACGACTTGAATTCATCGGCAAGTCTGCCCTTTGGCTTGCTCATCTCGAGGATTATTGTGGACCGTCTTGTGGATATTTCTTTGTATACCCCTTCTCTTATAAATGCAACTTATGATTTTCATAATTTTTTTAGTACGGGGTATGTGCAAGTTGGTGAAAAGTGGGTAAAAAAGGACGGGGTATGTGCAAGTTGGTGAAAAGTGGGTAAAAAAGGACTCAGTCAAAGCTTGTGTGGACTCTCCCTAACCCTCAAAAATCACGGTGGATTCTGCCGGTCTTTTATTGCAGATCAATGAAGATGTCAAAACTAGACTGTGAGTTGTAGAACGATACTTGGAAACCCTTCATGATGTTGTGGCGTTTACAGAAAGATTTTAACCCTTATATCAGTATTTTGTGGATTGCCATGACAATGATCAAGCATGAAGGTATCTCAACGGTAAATCGCTTAATCCAACATGTTGACTCTCTCAAAAGTAGATTCAACTCCTCCAACAATGAACTTGCTGTTACAGTTCGGATCTCATACTCCAGTCTTCGTGAAATGTGGAACGTTGTTACAACACCTTCTACGAGAAGGTGATTAACTCCCTCCAGTACTTTTGAGGTGGTCATTAACTCTAATGGCTGATCTTTACTTTTTGCACTAACTTCCAATAGGGGAATGTACCTCTATATCTCTTGGACTACTATTTTTTTATCTCTGAATCTTAGACTACTATGTTATCTTTTTTCTTTGCTTAAATCTAGTATGCTTTTCGTTATTCTTTTATATTATGACAAAGGTGGAGAAAACAAATATATCTTTCTTGCTCCTTTGTGAGACAGGGGGAGATAAGATAGGGAGAGTTGCATGCATCGATGAACTAAGACATGAAACCTCAGGGAAGTCAAACTAACATTAAGTAAAATTGACTATCAAGATTATTATTAATATTGTGATCAATCTTGAAATTATCAAAAAGGGGCAGATTGGTAACTCCTTAGAGTTAGTTGATTTTGAAAATAAACACTTCAGGCGTTGATATTAATTTTCATAGGTCACAAATTCAAAAAGGAAATCATCACTATAAATGACTTCATGAAGGAAAAGAATATTGGCTTGAAGTTGCAGAATAGCATTGGAAAGGCAAGACTCAAATCTAAAGGACAAAAGAAGGAAAGGAATATATAATTAATCGACACATGGAGAAAGTTTAAATGAAGCAGAATACTCACACACTTGACAGATATCACAACCAAATCATCAACAAAGGAAAAGCCATGAATCAAGCCACAAGATAAGAAGTATGTCGATCATACAAGGAAATAATGACACCATCAAAAGGAAAGAAGAAGAAACATTTACTTCACGGATATAGATCAACTGAATTGCCTCAATCAAGGACCCCCTAAATTGATTCTTGTTTGGGATAAATCCGTTGGATTATTCCTTACAAGAGCACAAATACGCAACTTCGCTTAAGCTTAGCAAACAATTTTCTTTTGTCTATCATAAATCTTTTTAAGCACGTGAGTGATAAAATTTAAAAGAAAAGAGAAAATAAATAATTTGAGTGTATGTATAAAAGTTGATGCAATGTCAAGGTAGAAATCGGATTTGCTTATCAAGAAAGGATAAAGTTTCAAATTTTTGTAACATTAGGTATCTTCAAATATCTTAAAGAAAAACCTTGAAACCCAAAGGGGCTTGACTAGCCACCGCATTGGTAATCCGAACAAGGATAAAACCTTTTGTGTGAATTATTACTGCAACGTTCAATTATTGTTTATCTTACTACTAACTTGCATGTGATACTACTATCGTTTACTGGTAGTTTACTTAGTGAATTTTAAATTTACCCCCCCCCCCCTCGAATATCACAATAAACTTAAAAAGAAATAAGGGTTTTAACTAGATTCAAAACCCTAGTTTTGTGGTGATTCCTCTAACACAAGGATAACTCGACTTTCATTAAGAGTGCGCAGTTAATTATATCTTTTTTCTGCCAAAGATAGATATACATGTATATGCACCATACATATGAATGTGGGTCTGTCTCTAATAACAAGATAAAGTTACATTATGAGTCAAAATCATTAGTGCAAGTTTCAGTCTCTGATACGGCATGTTAAAACATAAACATTTATTCTAATAAAGAAATTAATATCATGCATACCAGGATTTTCAACGAGATTATCTGAGAAAGAAAATGAAATAAATCTCTCTTTTCCCTATCATACGCTACATTAACTTTCGTGATTGAATACAGTGCAGGTATTAATCCTAATGAACATAAATGGACCAATTTATAAGATTCCACTGAAAATGTTACTAATTTTGTTGCACAACATATAATCTAATGAAATGATGAACATTTAATTATTATAAAAATGAAAATCATACGGTAAACTAATTTATGATATGCAATTATCATATTAGTATTATTAGTAGTGAATGCTAGAATAATTACTATTTATAGCTTATCTTTTTATTTCACAGAAAAAAAGTAAATACACACAACTATCTACAATTTAGTTGTAGCATTAGGAATTTCTAGGCTAATATTCATTTGGTCAGATAAATTGCGACACATCCAAAAGAGGATAATTATTTATTAGTTTTTTGTGTATAATTGTATTTGTTTTGTTAATTTTTCTTCTATTTTAAAATTGAGCGAATTAGATCAATCTTAGTCAAATATATTGGGTCAAGATAAAAAGTGGACAATATCCAATTAAAACTAAATTAGATTTGATCAATATGAAGTAAGCCCAAAAGGGGCAGATAATGAGTCAAGACCCAAATCAACACAATTTTCGCTAAGTTTAATTATTTTATTAGTTCTTTTAAAATATTTTAGTACACAATAACAATAGTGATAAAAATATTTTATGACTATATATATAAAGAATTCATACTACTACAAAACCTCGAACTTTTTCATTGTCTGCTAAAAAAATGGTAATTAAACATGTTAAAATTAAACGGCTTACAATGTACAGAGCTATTTATGTTGAGGAATTTGAAATTTATATATAAACACTGAAATTTTTTATTTATATCAAATAAATATTTTTAAATAAAATTGAAATGAATATACCTTTGCCCCTTCTAGATTCGCCCTTAGATAAAAATTCAAATTCTGATTGGATTCTCCTTAATCCAACAACCTAACATCCATAAGGCATATCTCATACGTACGATATAAAAGTTTCTCAAACTCCTCAGCGTTAGGACGATCTTAGCATGGTATTTCCAACCTTATAAATAACTCACATCAGTTTCTCGTGAGATGAAAGTTATGGCCGTCTAAAAAATGGCTAAAACTCACTTTTAAAATTTGGAAATTTTCCACATTTCTCTTTTTATTTCCAAAATCAATTATTGCTTGATTTCCTAGATTATTCCTAGTTCTTTCAATTTACTAGAGGTTACATGACCTATACAATCAAATTTAACAATTTTGAGGTATTAAATGTCACATGCAAAAAATAATTTAGTGGACAAAATTAAACAAGTCAAAGTAAATTATCAGTAACAAAATATATCTTCCAGTTTCTCTAATTAAAAAATCACATTTTTTTCCTCTCTTTTTCTCTTGAGTTATGTATTATTTACTTTTTAAGGTTATTTCGAAAAGAAAGTCTTTTTATAGTCCTATTTTAATTGTTCACTCTATTATAGATAATTCTTCCAATCATTTTGATCTCATTGATCCTTAATTTTTTTTTATTTTTGTAAATTAATCATGTTTGTGAATGTGCAAATTAATGAAATTTATCATTTTATTTATGATTTCTTTAATGAGAAAATAAATAACTAAATTAAAATAAAAATGACATATTTTAACTTTAAATTTTAAGAAATCAATTTATAATCACATTAAGCTCTAAAATTTCTACTACATGTCACATTTCAATTTCCTTTTAATTTTTTTATGCCGAATTAAATCGTGTCACATAAATTGATACGGAGAAGACAATACAACTAATAAACCTCCAATACTAATTTCCTCCACTCACCCCACTCCATATTACATTTCGATAAAGTTTATTTTAGGAAGAACACCTCTCCCCCTTTTTCAGTTCACTGTTTTTATTTAATTTAAGAAGAAAAAATCTCTCCCTTCTTCAATTCCTTCTTTCACTCCGGGGTGATGAATTTGAAGACTTCAAAATCATACAAATTTGTGTTCAGCAGCTGAAGGATAATGTGTTCTCAAAAGGTATTTGATACTTTTCTAAAGTATTTTTGGATGTTTACAATATCAGTAATAATTTTAGATCTTCATAAGCTTAAACATTCATTCCTTGTTCTGTTTAAAAAATCAAATCTTTCTCATTTGGGTGTTGTCAATTTTTTGAAATAGAAGCCCTATCTTCCTCCTTGTACTTTTTTTGGGGTAGATGTTGGTTTTCTTGGGATTCTGGAATGTAGGAAAAACCCTAATTTGCTTTCACGTTTTTGGTGTTATTTAGATGGTTTTAATGCAATAACATTTCTTTTAAGTCAAGGGTCTATCGAAAATCAACTCTCAAACCCCGGAAACAAAGTTAGTAGTAAAATGTTGTCTACATGCTATCCTTTCTAGACCTCTGAAAACATATTTTCTGTCTAGCTAGTAGAAATCTCTTGTTTCATAAGGAATTACTCCAAGATAGACCAAGATGTATATATGTTTGATATGATCCTTCCTCAAATATGAAGAATAAACTCGAAAAACATCAGCCAATTTGGCATTCATGAGTTGATATGTATTTTGAAGTTATATTATGTGTTGAATTAGCTTAGGCGAGATTGAAAATTTGAGTGGAACTTACTTTTTGTCGGGTTAGTAGAGAATTCTTGATTTTTAAAGGATTAGTCCAAGTTAGAACCAGAAGTATGTTGGACATGTTCGTTCCTTAGGAAGAAGCATCACCCAATTTTGGATTCTTGAGTTGATGTTAATATCGAAGTTATATTGTGTGTTTAATTATCTTAGGAGAGCTTGAAGTATTGAATGGAAACTTACTTTTTGTATGGTTAGTAGAACTTTCTTGTTTTCTAAGGGATTACTAATAGTACACCACAAAACTTAACTATCCTCAGGTGATTAAATGTCATATCTGAGAAGCTTGCAGGAATCTCATCAATAAATTCCTGGGGAAGAGGTTCGAAATAATCCCCATCACTAAGGATACATAATCATTCTTCTTGTAACTTAAATGTTTGGGGTCATATATCCCAAAAAAGGTTAATTGAAATAGTATTATTAGTTGTACCAGAGTTAAATTTACAATCAAACTATTGTACTAAAATTTAACACAAATACTATTTTTATATAAACTACCAAACGACTTCTTTAGTGTTGAAGGAATTTTCAAGTGTTATTTATTGATTATTATATTGCGATAAGCACATGTTATTCATGAAGTGTTTTGATGCAAGAACTCAGTACTATAAATTTCTAGTACAATAAGTATAACATCATTAATTTAAACTTCTAAGTTCTCTTCAAATTCTACACAAAAATATTTTATATGTGTTTAATTTAACCTAAGCCAGTCAATTTTACATCAAGAGTTGCTAATTAATGAAATCATGCAAATGTCAACTATAAATTGTACACCTTTTCTTTTATTTTTAAAGTTGTGATATGTTTGTTTGTTGTTCATGTAGCATATACTCTCACCTTACCAATTGTATACTTGTTCAACTTCTACATATTATCATGCCTCTAGATTGACAAAGACTATCTTTACCTTCCCTTGATCAACTTAGCAATCTTTTCATTCATTTAATTGATGAAATTCTAAATAGCTTGTATTTTCGAGAAGTCGTAAGAACTACTACACATTCTAACTATTGACAATATACTTGCCGTACAATTCCAAAGGTAGGAAACACCAGAGGACTTGATACCCCCTACCATTGGATTTATAATTCTCACTCTCGATTGTTTCTTCAGTTTTCATATAGGAACAACGTTGAATGTTATCCTTGATATTACTAGTCTAAAAGTATGTCCTAATATTGATAATTTGATACATCTACTCACCAAAAATTTCATTCAACATTTCGTCCATAAACATCCATTTACTTATCCACCATACAAGATCCCTTACTTTTTATTTTATTGTTCAGCATTGAGACATTTGTATCTCATGGAATGTGAAATACACCTTCTATGCTTCTTCAGGCATTCAATAAGTTGCTTAACCTAAAATTAAAATTTTTAACATTATCTTCTAATACATTTGAAATTCTGATCTCTAATTTCCCATTGCTTGTGGATTTGGTTCTAAAACACATAGACAATTCGTACCTCCTGAGTATTGATTCTCTTAAGCTAAGGTCATTTTTCTTTTGTGGCGATATACAATTGATATATCTAGAAAATGTACCTCTTCTTTCCAATGTTCTGTATGACCCTGTGAATTAGTTCTAGAGGAAAAATGATTTTTATAATATTTTTTTCGTTTATTCATGTTCTTTTGTATTTCAGCTGGTATCATTTGGAGGTAATGTTGCTGCATTTCACTTGTAATTTTGAAAAAATAGAAATTTAAGTTGTCACTAATATTTATTTTTATCTTTATCTTTTCCATGATGAAAATACAAGTGAAATGCAACAACATTACCTAAAAATGATACCACCTGAAGTACTCAAGAGCATGAACAAACGAAAAAAAAATATTATCAAAATCATTTTGCAGATTTTTCCTCTAGAACTAATTCTGCAGGCTCATACAGAACATTGGAATGAAGAGGTACATTTTCTAGATATATCAATTTTATATCGCCACAAAATATAAATGACATTAGCTTAGGAGAATCAATACTCAGGAGGTACGAATTGTCTATGTCTTTTAGAACCAAATCGTCAAGCAATGGGCAATTAGAGATCAGAATTTCAAACGTATTAGAAGATAATGTTACAAAATTTAATTTTAGTCTAATCAACTTATTAAATCCCTGAAGAAGCATAGAAGGTGTATTTTACATTCCATGAGATACAAATGTCTCAATGCTGAACAATTAAATAAGAAGTAAGGGATCCTGTATGGTAGATAAGTAAATGGAAATTTATGGACGAAATGTTGAATGAATTTTTTTGTGAGTAAATGTATCAAATGATCAAAACTAGGACATACTTTTAGACTAGTAATATCAAGGATAACATTCAATCTAGTTCCTATATGAAAACTGAAGAAACAATCGAGAATGAGAATTATAAATCCAATGGTAGGGGATATCAAGTCCTCTGGTGTTTCCTACCTTTGGAATTGTACGACAAGTATATTGACAATCCATAAAATGTTTACTAGTTCTTACAACATCTCGAAAAGACAACCTATTTAGAATGTCATCGATTAAATAAATGGCAAGGTTTCTTAGTCGATCAGGAGAAGGTAAATGTAGTCTTTGTTCATTTGAACGCATGATAATCTGTAGAAATTAAACACAATACTATTGGTAAGGTCAGGGTATACGCTAAACGAACAACAAACAAATGATCTTCACCTTATTCAATTAACATTTCACAACTCTAACAATAAAACAAAAAGGTGCATAATATGTAGATGAAATTTGCTTTAATTTCCTTAATTTGCAACAGTTGATGTAAAATTGACTGGCTTTTGTTAATTCAAATACATATAAAGTATTTTTGTATAGAAATTGAAGAGAACTTAGAAGTTTAAATTAGTGATGTTATACTTATTGTAGTAGATATTTTTAGTACTTAATGCTTACATCAAAAAATCATACAAATGACATGTCTTTATCATAATATTATAAATCAATAGATAACACTTGATAGTTCATTCAACACTAAACGAGTCATTTGATAGTATATACAAAAATAATATTTGTATAAAATTTTGGTACAATGTTTGACTATAAATTTAACTATGCTACAACTAATTACAATTTCTTTTTGTTAATATTTTTTACTTTGTATTTGCTTTGAACACTCTCTACGCCACCTCAACACCAAAAAAGCATATTTATTACATTTCAAATTACTTATAGGATGTTTTAGGACATTTAAAGAAAATGTGTGTCCTTCAAATTTCCACCATAGTTCAAAGGGAGTACTTATGCCTTTTTAAAATAAAATAAAACAAAATAAATATTAAAAATTGACAATGTTTTTCCATAACTTTTTTTTTTTGGAATTCGTGGGTTCTAGGACTAAATAAGAATCATTTTCTTTCTTTTAGTTAGATTTCTAACATGATAAATTTAATCTATCAAAAAAATATTGTTGTAGTTTAATAAATGCCCATTTTAACAACTTTTTCTTTCTTCAATCTTAATGGTGGTTGTCTAAAATTTTATGTTGTAGTAGAACCTAAAAATTTGCGTCTATAACAAGCAAAACCGAACCTAATAATTAAAGACTTCTGGGGCACCAATATGTTAACTCCTTAGAGTTAGTTGATTTTTAAAATAGACACTTAACGCATTTATCTCAATTTTCGTAGGTCATTATTTCTAAAAGGAAATCATCAACGAAAGTGACTCCAAGAAGGAAAAGAATGGTTGCTTGAAACTTTTGGAATACATTGGAAAGGTAAGCCTCAAATTAAAGGGACAAAAGAAGAAAACAAATATATGACTGATCAACACATAAAGGAAAATCTAAATGAAGAAGAATACTCGCACACTTGGCCGAGATCACAACTGAATCATAAAGAAATGAAAGTGTCATAATTCAAGCGACAAGATAACAAGTCTGTCGATCATACAAGGAAAATATTAAACCAAAAAAAGGAAAGAGGACGAAGCAATTTACTTCATGGATATAGATAAACTAAATCGCCTCAATCAAAGACTCATTAAATTAATCCTTGATTGAGATAAATCCTTTGGGGTTTTCTTACAAGAGCACAAATCATCATCTACATAAACCGACCCAGATTTGTATTGTGAAGTACGCAACTTCACTTGAGCTTAGCAAACAATATACAAATTAAAAGAAAAGAGAAAAGAAAAATTTGAGTGTAGGTATACAAGTTGAGGCAGTGTCAAGGTAGAAATCTGAATTGCATATCACACATGATAAAGTTTCAAATTGCTGTAGCACGAAGATCTCTTCATAGCTGTTAAAGAAACCCCTTGAAACCCAAAGGGAATGGATTAGGCACTGCATTGGTGATCTGAACCAGGATAAAACCATTATGTCAATTATTCATTGCAACTTTCTGTTATTGTTTATCTTCCTACTAACTTGCAGGTGAGTCAATTCTCGACTACTATTACTTGACTAAATGAATTTTAAATTAACCCCTCCCTCTAGAATGTCAATTGGTATAAGAGAAGGTCTAATAGATTTAGTGTTTAACCCCACAAGAGTAAAGATCAAATGTCACATTAAAAAATCCCCGTTGCTTTACTTTAACACAGACACTTTTCACATAGAACACCTTACTTCAGTGGGAAATATTACTCTCACAGAAAAGATAGATTCAGAATCTTTGTCTCCCCAAATGAACATCAATCTTGAGTATTCATCAAGAAAGGCACAAAGACATTCCTTGGATTAACTGAAAAGGATGGAACTAAAAAACCTTTTTATCCTAAATTGTTCAATTTTACTAAGGAAAAACAAGAGGTAATTCAAACTAATGCTAGAGCTATGAGTTTGTTGTATGGTGCAGTAAGAGGAGCAGAATATTACAAAAGCTCAAATGACGTAATTGCGAAAGAAATGTGGGAGAATCTTTAAGTAACCTATGAAGAAATGACGAAATTCAAGGAAGCCCAAATCAGCTCCCTTGTAAATGAATACAAATTGTATAAAATGGTTGACAATGAAAATGTTGAATCTATGTTCTCAAGATTCAGCAATATTGTCATTGAACTAAAATCTGTTGGAATGGTGTATTCAAACTGGTTAAGAGTCAGTAAAGTTGTCAACAGTCTTCACAAAGCCTGGGAAATAAACGGTTTCATTCTTAAAGACGGATTGTCAACATATGATGAACTTCTAAGTAACTTAATAGCTTGTGAACAAAATAATATTAACAGGTACAACAACGACGACAAAAAGAAAACACTGGCTTTTATTGGTGAGACATTAGAAACTGAGGAGGAAGCCGATGAAAATCAAGATTAAGGAATGACCCTCATTAATCGTAGAGTAAGACAAATGCTCAGAAAAAGGAGACAACGACCTCAAAAAGATTAAAAAACAAAGGACTTCAAAAGAAACAATGATCGATGGTACTACTGCAGAGAACCAATACATATCAAAAAAACTTGTCCAAAATGAAGAAGAAGAACCAATCGACGAAATGAAGATCCAAAAAGTCTTGGAGCATGGGAACAATGAGAAACAATCGATGAGGACAACGATGAAATGGAAAACTCGTGTTTCGTGTCTCTAGGAGAAACAAGCGAGGTTAGATCTTATAATTTTCCAAATTGTAATTACATAGAAAACTTTTTGGATATGTTTAGTGATGAATTATAGAAATTTATTCGCGAATACAACAAACCTGTAAAAGAAAAGAAAGTTTGGCAGATTCTCCTTGAAGCATGCCAGATTGAAGTGGATCTACTATCAGAAGAATTGGAGAGTATGTAGTTAAATAGTGTCAGAAAATCTTCAAGACATAGTTCTATTCAATCAAACAAAACTACGCTCTACTGAAGAAACTCTTTAAGTCATAATTCTAACTATTGTGTGTTTTACTTATGGCGATATAGGTCATAAATAATTCATATGTAGAAAATATTCTTTTGGAAGATGGATTTGGAGACCAAAATTTGTTAATCATCAATGGCCCAAAAATACTTGGGTTCCTAAAAGAAACTAATCTTTTTTTCTTGCAGGAGCAATTCGAGAAAATCTACAAAAAGGAAATGTGGTACTTCATAGCGGATTCTCCATACGTATGTACAGAAAGAAGGAAAACTCAAAACAGAGTAGATGAATGATGTGTTAGATTTTGAGGTAATGCTAAAGGAGAAGTTTCTTGAGTCAAAACCATCACTCTTAGGTCATCATGAACAATGCTTTTGCATAGAAGGTTACTAGATCACTTTTGGGCTGACACAGTGAGCACTACATGCTACATTCTTAATAGATGCTTAGTTAGACTAATACTGAAGAAGACTCCCTACAAATTGTGGAGAGGTAAGAAACCAAACATAAGCTACTTTCATCCCTACCGATACAAGTGCTTCATCCACAACAATGGTAATAACAATCTTGGTAAGTTTGATCCCAGGAGTGACAAAGGTATTTTCTTAGGCTATTATCCTATCAATAGAGTCTTTCATGTTTTTAATAAAAGAACTTTAAGTTTTGAAGAATATGTGCATGTTTTATTTGATGAGACTAACCCAAGAATGTACGAAATTAAAGAAGGTGACGACGAAATCACCCCCATCAAAATAGTACGTGGAAAATACTGCAGATATAAGTTCAAAAATTCATATTGAAGTTAACTACTGCAGAAGGAAAGTCAACTAGTCTAGCTGATAGATCAAATTTTCTAAGAGAATGGCGACAGAATACTAATTATCCTGAAAGTTTTATTTTCGATAAACATGAAGGAAAAATTAGAAGTGATCTTCTCTAAGAAAATAAGCTTCCGTGCATTGATATCTCAAATGGAACCTAATCAAATAAATGAAGCAACTGAAGAGGAATCATGGATGCAAGCAATGAAGGAAGAATTCAATCAATTTGAAAGAAATCAAGTATGGACTCAAATAGAAAGACAAAAAACATTCTCTATTATTGGAATCAAGTGGGTATTTCGAAACAAACTAGATGAAAATGGAAAAGTTACTTGAAACAAAGTATGGTTATCCTCTCAAGGATACTCACAACAAGAAGGTATTGGTTAGGATGAAACCTTTGCAACAGTAGAAAGCTTATAATCTATTCAAATTTTACTTTCTTATGCCTCTATCAAGCATTTTATATTCTTCCAAATTGATGTGAAAAGCGCATTTTAAACGGTTTTATAAAAGAAGTTGTTTTCAACCCCACGGTTTTAAATCCTTCTAGTCCCAATTTTATTTACGAACTTCCCAATGCTCTTTGAATACTTAAATAATCTACAAAAGCTTGGTATGAAAGATTGAGTTCTTTCATACTACAAACTAATTTGGGGAAAAATTACACAACTCTCTTCATTGAAAGATCTGATTGATACATTTTTATAGTTCATATCTATGTGAATGATATTGTTTTGGAAGTTCTAATCCTTCTTTGTGCGAGAATTTTGCAACTCTAATGAAAGGAGAGATCGAAATGAGTTTTATGGGAGAACTCACATTCCTTCTCGAACTTCCAATTAACTAGTCAACTAATAGAACATTCATTAGTTAAGAGAAGTACAATAAGGAATTGATTAAGAACTTTGGACTCGAAAAGGTCAAAGCCTTTGGTATCCCAATGAGTCCGCCACATGTCTTAAAACTGATGCATCTGGAAAAGACATGGATCAAAAGATGAATAGAAAGATAGTTTTACTACTAAAAAATAGTGAATGCCTACCTAAAAATACCAACCTCCAGAGGGCGAAAGAATCTTGGTCGCTATTCGATTCAGACCTCTGGTACTGACCTCTCGAGGTCAGTTTCACTTTAAGTTTGTAAAATTCATTATTTTATTTTCTGACTTCTGGAGGTCTCTTTAATATATGTGTTCAATTCTTATTTTTATTATTTCCGTCTTTCGGAGGTCACCATAGTTAATTCTCAAATTTTAGAATACCGAAATTTGGAGGTTGATATTTTTATTTCTCATTTTTGAGATTGCGACCTCCGAAAGTCGTAATTTCTTATTTTTTAGATTCGAACCTCCGAATGTTGGTAGTTTAATTTCTTTTTTTTTTAGTTTCCGACCTCTGGAGGCCAGTATTTCTATTTCTTATTTTTAGATTCCGACCTCCGGAGGTCGGTATTTCTATTTCTTATTTTTTAGATTCCAACCTCCGGAGGTCGATATTTTTTTTCTTATTTTTTAGATTCCGATATCCGCAGGTAGGTATGTTAATTTTTTATTTTTTAGATTCCGACATCCGTAGATCGGTATTTTTGTTTCTTATTTTTTATATTTAAACCTCTGGAGGTCGGGTTTTTTTATCTACTTTATTGTTGAGATTCCAACCTTTAGATGTTGGTATTTTTATCTATAATTTTTTAGATTTCGACCTCCGAAGGTCGATATTTTTTTTTTTTAGATTTCGACCTTTGGAGGTCGGTATTTCTACTACAGAATCGGCAGCATTGAGCTACAATTTTAGTTTCCCACTTGCATATTTATATCAAAACAACCAAAAGAATTCAAAATAAGCTATTTCAAAATAATCTTCATCCAACTAATAGACTTCCAAATGAGCTATATTAAAATAAACATCATCCAACCAAAACAACACAATATTTTCAACATATGCATTAAACTATTTTAAAAGAAACTAAAATACGATCAAACAATTCCAAAAATATGAAAGTCTAAAATGTCAAACAAATATAAATACTCCTTATCAACATCACTTTCCTTATCACCCTTATCATTATCATCACATTCATGATCAGCTGCATCATCACTTCTTGAAGTACATGTAGGAAGTATCTTTCATGATTCAAAAGAAAAGTTGGTTGGGCCTGAAGTGCTGCATACCTCTTGTTCTCTGCTTCCTTTAATGCCGCAATCTCCACCTCTATCTTCTTCTCTCTAACAGCTACAACAGCAAGCTCCGCATTGAGAAAAGCTATGTTACCCTCAATTGCAAATATTGTCTCTTTATCCCTGCCATTGAAGCTATAGGATGATGAACCACAATATCAAGCCTGCTTCTTTTGATATGTCCTTTCTAGATAGCCGTATCTCTAATCAGTTCACCTGCACTTTGTTTCCAAAGATTCTCATTTTCTTCTTGTGTAAATGATCATCCCAGCTCTTAAGAGGTAGAGTACTACGATATTCCTGAGACATTTGTATAAACCTATCCTTTAATTTAAACAATGAACTCTGCTAATAAGAATGTAATATATACAAGAAAGAGAAAAAAAGATTAACTTGAATAGAGTTCTTACATATGACTCTTGAGCACATGCATCAATTCATCTTTCTTTTTCATCGGGGTTTGTACTCTTCTTGACATGAGTAACCTTCAACGTCTCTTCTACAACTACCGACCTACCCAAAAAATTTTCCTGCAAATAACACAAATATTATTTAATTTCCAAAATCTACTAATCAAAAAAGAAAAGGAAATATTTTAGAAAATTAAGAAAGTACACCATTCTTTCCTTCATATTAACTAGGCTAATAGCTTCACTAGTGTGCAAAGAGCCTCCTTTTTTGATGCACGAGCCATCTTCCCAATCTTACTCCTCTTCTTAAACTTTTAAATAGTACCCCAATGTTCCAGTAACAGATCCCGTCATATTGTTTCCATAAACTTAGGAATTCTATTATTTTTTCGACATTCACTAAATGTATTAAAAAGCAACTTTGAAATTAAAACCTTGATGTTTTCTTAAACATCTTCCTCATAATTCAGGAACCCAGACATAATATTTATTTAATGAAAAATGACCAAATATTTATTATTCAAATGAATAGAGAATTTAAATGTATATGATGTGAATTTGATTGATACACATTCCTACCTTAAATTCATTGAACATCTTCCCCCTGTTATTAATTGAAATCGAACCCCAAGTCAGATACACACCATTATAGTGAGTACCATTGCACTTTAAAATAATCTTGACATACTCACATCCGTACGTAATCTGAAATATGAGTTTATTGACAAAGAATGGTAAACAAAAAAAATCAATCAATTAATTCAAATATAAAAAGACAAATAAAAGATGAAACATAATTAAATCAAACTTTTATCCGAACAGCTCGATGACAAATCTACAAAAATTGTGTCTATCGCCTTCTTGAGGACCACGTGCATCTGAGTGCTGGGTGGTGGGAGTATTATGCTCCGAGCCATTTGATTCAAGATGAACATTTTAAAATCCAATTGATCCACTATTAGTATTCAAATTACTGCACTGACTAGCACTAGCTGATGGTATGGTAGACTCATGATAAAGATGTGAATAGCCCTGCAATGTTTAGTAACCAGATCTAGGTACAACAATAGGTGTAGATATAGTATAACCAGATGGTGGAGCCACATGAGTAGAGGCGTTGTGTGCCTGGTGTGCATAGTGAGTCAGTAAAACTGATGCTCGTTTTGAAATAATTCCAACACCATATTCACAAACTAAATCACATTAACCTATTTGAAAGAACTTAACATACTTATAAGTCTAATTAGTTTAGTTTAACTTACTTCCAACACTATATTCACCAACTAAATTACATTAACTTATTTAAAGAACTTAACAATTTTCTAAGTCTAATTAGTTTAGTTTTAACTTAATTCCAACACTATATTCACCAACTAAATCACATTAACTTATTTAAAGAACTTAACAATTTTCTAAGTCTAATTAGTTTAGTTGTAGCTTAGTTCAATCACTATATTCATCAATTAAATCACATTACTTATATGAAGAACTTAACATCTTTATATGTCTAATTAGTTTAGATTTAACTTAATTTAAACACTATATTCACCAAATAAATCATATTTCTTAATTGAAGAACTTAACATCTTTCTAAGTGTAACTAGTTTAGTTTTAACTTAAATCTAACAATATTCACCAACTAAATCACATTTACTTATCTTAAGAACTTAACATCTTTCTATGTTTAATTTTTTAAATTTTCAATTAATTCCAACACTATATTTACAAACTAAATCACATTAGCGTATTTGAAGACCCTAAATTCTTTCCAAGACTAATTAGATTAATTTTAACTTAATTCCAACACTATATTCACCAACTAAATCATAATAAGTTATTTAAAGAACTTAACAGCTGTCTGAGTATAAGTAATTTAATTTTAACATAATTCCAACACTATATTCACACATTAAATCACTTTAACTTATTTATAGATGTTAGAAACTTTCTAAGTCTAATTAGTTTAGTTTTATCTTAATTCCAACACTATATTCACAAACTAAATTGCATTAACTTATATAAAGAACTTCACAACTTTCTAAGTCTCATTAATTGACTTTTCACTTAATTGAAACACAATATTCACCAAATAATTCGCATTTCTTATTTGGAGAACTTACCATCTTTCTAAGTATAACTAGTTTAGTTTTAACTTAATTGAAACATAGTATTCACTAACTAAATCACATTTACTTATTTGAAGAACTTAACAACTTTATAAGTCTAATTAGTTTAGTTTTAACTTAATTCCAACACTATATTCACCAACTCAATCACATTAACTTATTTGAAGAACATAATACCTTTCTAAGTCTAACTAGTTGAATTTTATACATACATACATACATATATATATATATATATATATATATATATATATATATATATATATATATATATATATATATATATATATATATATATATTATAAATAGAAGTTTAATTTGATAAATCTAATTTACCGATCAAGCTAATTTTTTATATTTAAATTATTTCCTCCTTATTATATAAATTCAAATCTAATATATAAATCTTTGCCTTAAATTGATCATCGATATTTCATTAAATGATGATGTATTTTATACATAACTAATCAACATATTTCATACTCAGATGAAGTATATTTTATATATCCTCATAATTAGAAAGTGAATACTACACATGACATACGTTCAAGATCGAAAGTATATAACAATATTATCTCGCATTTCATACTCGTATAGATTATATGTTATCTCTTCACCTCTACATCATAAAATGAGATATTAAGTTCAAGATTATACGACGGACTAATAGATTTGTACATTACTCTAGAAATATAAGTATAATTGTATCCTAATTTATAGCAACGTAGTTTCATACTCTAAAGATGAATTGTATATATATAGATTTAATTTATTCCATGAAGTCTAACTTGTTATTTATAAAAGTATACAACATCGTTACACTTTTTGAACAATTAACTGTAAGTTTTAAATTAAATTTTAGTAGTATGCTAAATATAAAAAATTATGACTAATAGAAATATTTTATACAAACCGACCTTCGGATGTCGCTTTTATTAAAATGAATTAGATATAATTAAAAAAAACCGACCTCATGAGGTCGATATCACATTAAATTTTAAGATACATAAAAGTAATCATATATATATATATATATATATATATATATATATATATATATATATATATATATATATATATATATATATATATATATATATATATATATATATATATATATATATATATGTATATGTATATACTTCTTAATTAAATAAATTCAATTTTATTGATCAGTGAAAGTTTAGCAATATCAAATCTAATAAATAAATCTCTTTAAGTTGATGATCGATATTTATTTAATTGATAATGTGTTTCGTATATAATTAATTACTTTATTTCATACTCATATGAAATATTTTTTACATGTCATTATAAATAGATAGCTATCACTACCTTTGACATACATTCAAGATCGAAACTATATAATAATATTATCTCTCATTTCATACTAAAATAGATTAGATGTTAGCTCTTCACCTCTATATCATAACATGAGATATTAAGTTCATGATAAGATGATGTACTAATAGTTTAGTACATTACTCGATAAATATAAGTATAATTATATCCTAATTAATATCAATACAGTTTTATACTTTAAATATGGATTACGGATTTTAATTTTTTTTATTTTTTCCACGAAGTCTAATTTTTTTATTATAAAAGTATACAAAATTATTACACTTTTTAAAAAATTAATAGTATGTTCCAAAGAAAATTTAGTCTTATTCTAAATAAAAAAATTATAATTGATAGAAATATTTTTAACAAACCAACCTCCGGATGTCGCTTATTTTAAAATGAATTAGATATGATTAAAACAATATCGATCTTATGAGGTCAGTGTCACATTAAATTTCAAGAAAAATAAAAGGAATCATATTAACTAAATAATATTGACATCGAGAGGTCGGTATTTTATATAAAATGACATAATACATAAATTGGGCCCTAAACTTGGCTTCAAATTTTAACTTTGACCTCAAACTTTCATAGTTCACAAATAGGCACTTTAACTATCGTATATTTCAATAAATAAACACACGATTTTTGGAGCCAAAAGATGTGAAATGCAAACGATCCCACGTGTATTAGTGATTCAATCAGTGGCTGCCTACTAACTAAATATTTTACATGTCCATTTTTATTTAAAAAATATCTTACATGTCATTTTGAAAGTAATAAATAAATAAATTAATTTTAATTTATATAAAAGAGATTCATTAACGATAGAATTGTCATTTCAGCATTTTTACCTTTGCGAGCCTAGAAAATTACCCCTCTCTCGCGCAGAATGCGTGCATTTCACGCATTTTGCCAGGTAGGAAACACGTGTTTATTTATTGAAAGATGGGAAAGTTAAAGTGCCTATTTGTTCATAATGAAAATTTGAGGTCAAAGTTAAAATTTGAAGCTAAGTTTATGGTTCAATGGATGTATTATGCCTATAAAAAACCGTCACCCAGAGTATGATTTATTTTAAGTTAATTGAAAATATTATATTTCTAATATCCATAATATAAATATTTAAATTAAAACTAATTAAATTGCATGATATTTAATTTTACCGATTTTCAGAACTTGGTATTATCATATTTTTTGCTTTTTATTTACGCAAAACCTTCCTCATGAGGTCCGTATTTAACTAAAATAAAATCACTGACCTTATGAAGTCGATTTTTGAATTTAGATGAAGTAAAAGCGCCGATCCCATGAGATTGGTATTTGGATGAAAGATAAATACCGACCACATGAAGTCGGTATTTAGATAAAGTAAGAAATACCGACATCATGAGGTCAATATTTGGATGAAAAAAAATACCGACCTTATGATGTCAGTATTTAGATGAAATAAAAATACTGATCTCAGTAGGTAGGTATTTGGATGAAAGATAAATACCAATCTCATAAAGTCGGTATTTAGATGAAGTAAAAACATCGACCTCATGAGGTTGATATTTGGATGAAGTAAAAATATCGACCTGTGGGAATCGAACCCACGACCTCTTAGGCAGATTTAAGGAGGAGAACAAAAGAAAAAAAAAGAGACGCTATAGGGGTTTGATCCCACAATGTTATAGTCAACTCGAAATAGACAATGAGAAATAGATAAAAAAAAAATTAAAAGGGGCAGTGGGGGTTTGATCCCACAACCCCTCGGCCGAGTAAGAGGTAATTCAAAAGAGAGAAATATAGAGGAAACATTGATGTTGGGGCTCGATATAGGGTCCCAATGTCATGTGAACCCAAATACAATAAATGAATAAAGTAAGTGTTGTCTAAGATATTCGAAATTGGGTTCCCTTGCCCAAATTTCGTATAGATTCATAAGTCATACGTGAATTATATCTTCAAGGATAATGTTGCCTACTTAGATCAAAATCGAGATCTATTCATACATACAATATGCATAAGTCTTGAACTACATAATCTTAGGAAGATATGAATCATTTAAATGAACTATGAATGAAGCCTCATGGATTGTATTTATATACCCATAAGTGTAGCATACATTTAAAAATAAGTGAACCTAAGATGTACTTACGGAAATGATGTAACTCTAAAAGGGTTAAGTAAGAGTGTAAAACACACAAAATGGCCAAGTGCATTGGCATAAGATGAAATGAATATTATGTAAAAAAATTATGAAACCCTAGAAGGGTGAAGTAAGAGTAGAAACACACAAATCGCCAAGTGCCTTGACATATGATGAAATGAACATTCATGTAAAAAGGGTGAGTAATTATGAAGAGAAAATGTGCTAATGTTGATGAATGTGGTGACAATATGATATGAGGCTAATGTAAAAGATGAGAGCTATCTCGAATGAGCCTAAGTAAATGTTACCAAAAGGTACTCACCTATGAGAGTGTAATTTTAATTAAAAGACCAGTCTCTATGAACACTCGAATGAAAGTATTGAGATCAACAAACTTAATAATAATTATGTGATGACAAACAATCTATTGAGCTATGACGTCCTCATACTAAAAGTAAACTTCCATGACGTAAGAGTTGAATGTAATGAAACTTTATACTGAGCACCAATAGACTAGCTCTGAGTGGTGATGCCTTTTTTCGGGAAGGGCAGAGGTAAACGTAACTCTCATGAGATGAGACTGTCCGGCATGCTGGGTATAGGTCTTCTTATATCACTTAGAGATCTGGCGGGGTTCAGTTCCCATGTACGCTTGCATGTTTTGGGCCACTTTGACTAGTGATTCCACCTCTTATCAGTGTGGGGTTTCATGACACCGGATTTCATGATTCTCACATGATCTTTGTCGTTTAAAGTTAATGTTCTTAATGAATTAATAAGGCAAACCTCAAATGAAGCACATAATGAAACGAATAATATATATATATATATATATATATATATATATATATATATATATATATATATATATATATATATATATGCTCAGACATCTATAATTAGTTTCTTTATCTTTCATGATATATTTGCATTTAATTGGCAGCTCAATAATTTAATTTTAAGTGTTTGCTAAACACTTGCAGAAATGTTACGTGTTATGTCTATATAAAGTTCAAAAACCCGTGGAGCCAAACTGTACAATTGTGCATGATGGGAGGTCCGAAAATGGCAGTAGCTTAGAAAGAAGAGATATCACTTATCCCTCCCTATAACTTATACATGTCTTATATCATCTTTTGTTTTTATTTTTATTGCAGCTTTGAAAATTTCTTCGAATGGTATTGCTAATAAATTTGCTTTACTTCCGTGGAATAGTAACACAATAAAAATTTTCCGTTCAATGTCATTTGGCAATGATGATGAATCGTAGAGGTAACTTCACAGTTTGTCGGGCTTCGTTGTGAAGACATATTTCGAGTTCATTAAGCTATCCTCTCATAGGGTTCCACTTTCAATATGTACAGAGGTTGTTGATTAAGCCAAAACTATGATGAATTTATTTATCATGCAAGCTTTAAAAAACAAGAAGCCTAAGTTCATTTGTGAAAATATTCACTTTGTATCATTTGAGTTATTCGAAGAACCAATGAAGTAACTACTATGATACAATGTTATGTTCAGAAATTTCAACAAAAGCTTGTAATCTTTTTTGCTTATGACTGTAAGTTCTTATTTCTTATTTCTTGTTGCTTCATAGTAAACTCGATATACAGTAGTATAAATTCTCTGATGAACAAAAACCTATATATTTCCCATTTTTTTTAGTTTTATTACAAATGAAGGTTATTTAGTTTTCTCGAAAACTCTATAATGGAGATATTAATAATAACAGAAAATTAGAGAAACTAAAGCCGAAGTGATTACTGTAAACATTGTAAAATATAAATGTCACTGGCCATATCCTATCTAGTATATTTATTTATATTTATATTATATAGAAGAGTGAAGTGATAAGACGATCAAGGGTAAAAATGTAATTTCATTCTAACAAAAATATATTAAGAAAGATAGTAAATAATTCTAGAAACATCTTTTATATATGAAGTGAATAATGATCAAGGGTAAAAATGTAATTAAACGGTAACAAAAATCTACCAAATGATAATAACAAAATTAAATAGTTCTTGAAACATATTTAGTTATTGTTATTATTATTAATTTATTTTGTTATTACTTCACTTTCTCTTGTGAGTCATTGTAATATTTATTCATCACTCTATTTTATTGTTACTTTTTTAATCCAACTCTTTATATTTTTTCTACTCATTATGCTTATAAAAATGGTAACTTTAATATAAAAATACATTATGAATTAATTATTTTTACCTTTACTTGACTCTAATTAATATACTTGAAAATAAATAACCGTGATAAAATTAATAATTTATTATTGAAATAAAGAAAAAGTTGTTAAAATATAATTTAACAAATAAAATGAATAGGATTATATATTTGTATTTAAGACGATCACGAGTGAAAATATAAGTTCACTCTAACAAAAATCTATTAAGAAAAATAGCAAGAACAATTAATAATTCTAGAAACATCTTTCTATATATGAAGCGAATGATGATCAAAGGTAATAATATAACTTCACGCAAACAAAAATCTATTAAGAATAATAACAAGAAAAATAAATGATTCTAGAAATATTCTTAGTTATTATGATTACCATTAACTCAATTTGTTATTACTTCACTTTTTATGACTTATTGTGATATTTACTCATTACTCTATTTTACTATCACTATAATTTAATTATTAATATTTATATATTCATTATAGTTACTACAAATGTCAACTTTAATATAAAAATTCATTATTTAAAATATATAGTTAATTATATTTAATTTTGTTTTTTCTCTAATTAATATACCTAAAAGGAAAAAATTAATTGTAATAAATTAATAATATATATTAGATTGAAATTTAAGAATAAATAAAATTAGTTGTGTTATTAAAAGAATAATATTTTAAAAAATGTCAAACAGTAACTTGTACAAATAAAATGAATAGGATGGTAATATTTGCATTTAAAGTAAATAAAAAATGTTTACTAGATTATAAATGAGTAGTTCTTCATTAAAATATATAATCAAATTTTTATTTTTATTTGATTTCAGACATATTAACCTGAAGAGTGAACTAATGTAAGTTTGATTTAAATTTAAAGTTGACGGGTCAAAATTTGATATTTTTCTATTATATAAAAAATATGAAGTTGACTAGTCTTCATATATTTCAGTTTTAGCATATGGTCATTCCAATCTTTTCATTTTAGTTTATGATTTAGCTTTCGCATCAGTCATTTTCTTTAGTATGCCCATTATCGTGCCAGTGGGGTTAGCTTGTGATCACTTGTGATCCTAGGTTCTGTGTCTGCGTCGCGGAGGTAGCTCGAGGTGTGAAAAAACCTTGTATCAGAGCCAGGTTCAAGAGTCCTAGGATGTCTAAAAACCCGCACTAAGTAGAGTCCTTTTCATGGGTTTGAAGTGCACCATATCTAAAGAGAGGGAGACTACAAAGTGTTTTAGGAAAACCTCACATTCTTTTTACTTTTATCGTGTGTAAGGTATGTTCTTATCCCATTCTAACCTAACGTTCTACGTTTCTTAAAATGCCTCCTCGTAGGTCTAATGCTAGGAATGGGAATGCGAAGAATGCAAACACAGATCCTTCGATCCAGATTAGGAAATCTCCAATGCTGAGTTATGAAATTCTATAAAGACACTGGCTCAGAGTATGACTAACCAGAATAATCGTGTTCATGCTCCTGTGAATGCAAATGGTGGATCAATTGCAGCAAGGGTCCGTGACTTTGTTAGGACAAATCCACCCTAGTACTTAGGATCACAAACTAATGAGGATCCTTAAAATTTCATAGAGGAGATCAAGAATATTATTGAGGTAAAGCAAATAACTAGGAATGATCGGGTTGAGTGAGAATCACACCAGTTGAAGGATGTTACTCATATCTTGTACACTCAATGGAAGGAAAATAGGGGTACAGATGCAGCTCCTATTACTTGGGATTGCTTTAGTGAGACCTTTCTGGACACGTTTTTCCAAATAGAGTTGAGAGAAGCAAAGGCTCAGGAATTCATGAACATAAGGTAGGGAAACATGGCAGTCCAAGAGTATGGTCTAAGTTTAACCAACTCTCCAGGTATTCTCCTCACATGGCTTCTAACTCCAAGGCTCTGATGAATAAGTTGTTGTATGGAGTGTCTGATTTGATTAAAACTGAGTGCATAAAGGCTATGTTACTTGGCGATATGAACATCTCTAGGATTATGACTCCTGCGTAGAAGGTTGAGGGTGATTATCTTAGGGAACAGGCTAAGGAGAATAAGAAGGCTAGGACAAGGAACTATGACTATTCTAAGTAGAAATCAGGTGGTGGAAATAGCTCGCAGAGTTAGCAAAAGTTTTCAACTTCAGCCCCTTCGTCAGCTAGTGTTCCATCCTCAAGGAATAGGTATGATCAAAAGGTTAGAGCACCATGCTCTAGGTCTCAGGGAAGTGTTTCTTGCACCAACACTTACCCCAACTTCTCTAACTGTTGTAAGAACCATCTTGGCGAGTGTCTCGCAGGAAAAGAAGGATGCTTTGGGTGTGGTAAATCTGGTCACAAGTTGAGGGATTTTTCTTCTAGATAGGGTCAAGGAGGTTGTAATGGTAGAGCTTAGTGTACAACTTTAGCAGCACTAGCAAGTTTCTCAACTCAACAGGGTAACTCATTAGGTAATGTGGCGGTCAGCGCCATAATAGGTTGTATGCTCTTCAGGCTATCCAGGATCAGAAAGGTTCTCCTGATGAAGTAACTGGTACGTTACGAGTCATTGACCTCTACATTTATGCATTGTTAGATCCAGGGGCTACTCTTTCCTTTGTAACTCCTTACATATCACTCCAATTCATTGTTAGTCCAGAAACTCTCTTAGAACCTTTCTCAGTCTCTACTCAAGTAAGTGACCTTATTTTAGCTAGGCTGGTATACAAAAATTGCCATATCACACTATCTCTGAAAATCACCTCAGCAGATATTGTAGAGTTAGAAATGGTAGACTTCGATGTAATTCTAGGCATGGATTGGTTACATTCCTGTTATGCCTCACTCGATTATAGATATATGAGTGTTCGTTTTAGTTTCCATACGAACTAATCTTAGAGTGGAAGGATAGTAGCTTAGTGCTTATGGGTTGATTCATTTCTTACATTAAGGCCAGAAAGATGATCACTAAGGGTTATCTCTATCATCTAGTTCGACTTAAATTTTATAGCAATGAAACCCCAACTATTGAGTTAGTTCTCATAGTCTTTGAGTTTTTGGATGTATTTCCAGAAGATCTTCCCTGAGTCCCTCTCCCGAAAGAGAAATCGACTTTGAAATTGATCCCGTTCAAGATACCCAACCTATTTATATTCCTCCTTAAAGAATGGTTCCAACAGAGATTAAAAAATTGACAAAGTAGTTGAAATATTTCTAGATAAGGGCTTTATCTGGCCTAGTATTTTACCATTAGGTTCAGGAATGTTATTCGTAAAGAAGAAAGATGGTTATCTCAAAATGTGCATTGACTATAGACAGTTGAAGAAGGTCAAAATAAAGAATAAGTATCCTATCCCCATCATTGATGACTTGGTAGACCAACTTCAGGGCGCTAGCTAATTCTCAAAAATAGACCTCAGATCGGGTTATCATCAGCTTAGAGTTAGAGATAGTGATATTCTGAATACAGCGTTCATGACTCGTTAGACGTCAGATCGGGTTATCATCAGCTTAGAGTTTTCCTAGATTTTATGAACAGAGTGTGCAAGTAGTACTTCTACTTGGTCGTCATCGTATTTATTGATGATATCATCATTTACTCTAGGGTTGAGGAAGAACAAGCGAGTCATGTGAGAATTGTTCTACAGACTCTCAACGATCGCTAGTTATTCGCTAAGTTTAGCAAATGTGAAATCTGGTTCCAATCGGTTGCTTTCCTTTTTCACATTGTATCTATCGAAGGGATCCAAGTGGATTCACGTAAGATATAAGTAGTGAAAATGTCCTAGACCTACCTCTTCTATAGATATTAGAAGTTTCTTAGGTCTAGCGGTTTATTATAGAAGGTTTGTTGAATGATTATCATTAATATCCTCACCATTTACTATGTTAACTCAAAAGATCGTAAATTTTCAATGGTAAGATGATTGTGAGAAAAAGAATTGCAGAATTGAAAACTAGATTGACTACAACTCATGTCTTGACTATACTAGAGGGTTCAGATGGTTATGTGATCTATTGTGATGAATCTAGAGTTTGCGTAGGTTGTGTGTTGATGCAGCGAGATAAGGTTATAACTTATGCTTCTAGACATGTTAAGGTGCATGAGATGAACTATCCAACACATGACCTCGAGCTTGCAGCTGTAGTATTTGCACTCAATATATAGAGACACTACTTGTATGGTGTTAATATAGATGTGTTTACAGATTATAAGAGACTTCAGTATGTGTTCACCCAGAGAGAGTTGAACCTTTGCCAGAGGATATGGCTTGAGTTCCTTATGGATTATGATATGAGTGTGCATTAACATCCTGGTAAGGTGAATGTAGTAGAAGATTCTCTTAGTATACTATGTATGGGTAGTGTATCCAATGTTGAGGATGAAAGAAAGAAGTTATTGAAGGATGTTCACAGGATTTCTCTCCTAGGAATTTGCCTTATGAGCATTTAAAATAATGGTGTAATAGTTCAGAATAGGGAAAAATCTTCTTTGTTAATGGAGTTTTAGGAAAAGCAAGAGAATGATCCAATCTTGCTTGAACTTAAGGGTGCAGTCTACAATCAGAGAGTGGAGTTTTTCTCCTAAGGGGGAGATGGTATACTTTGCTACCAGGGTAGATTATGTATTCCTGATGTGAGTGAGTTGAGAAAGTATATCCTTGCAGAAGCCCATAACTCAAGATATTCTATTCACCCAGGTGACACTAAGGTGTACCGTGATCTACAGGAAGTTAATTGGTGTAATTGTATGAAGAGGGATATAGTTATGAGTAATTTCCCCAATTGCCAGCAAGTCAACGTAGAACATTAGAAATGAGGTATGACTGAAGAGATAAATATTGATACTTGTAAGTGGGAAGTGATCAATATTGATTTCATCACAGGGTTACCTCGTACTCGTAGACAACATGACTACATTTGAGTGATAGTTTATAGGATGACTAAGTCATCTCTCCAAGCTTTACATCAATGAAATTGTGAGATTTCATAGGGTCCTTTGTCTATCATCTCAGATAGAGGTCCTTAGTTTACCTCTCATTTGAAGTCATTTAAGAAAGGTCTTGGTACTCAAGTTAACCTTAGGACAACAATTCATCCACAGACGGATGGACAGGCAGAGCGTACGATTCAGACCCTAGAGGATATGTTGAGAGACTTTGTAATCGTTTTCAGGGAAGTTGGGATGATCACCTTCCTTAGATTGAGTTCGTCTACAAAAATATCTACCATTATACCATCCAGATGACCCCTTGTGAGGCTTTGTATGGGCGTAGATGTAGATCTCCCGTTTGCTGGTTTGAAGTAGGTGAAGCAGCTTTTATAGGGCAAGATTAAGTCTTTTATGGTATGGATAAAGTGCAACTCATTAGAGATAGACATAAGACAACTCAAAATCGCCAGAAATTTTATGCAGATGTAAGAAGAAGGGAACTAGAGTTTCAAGTTAATGATTGGTTTTTTTGAAAGTATCCCATATGAAAGGAGTAATGAGATTTGAAAAGAAACGGAAATAAAGTCCTATATATGTAGGACCTTACTAGATCTTAAAAAGGATTTTCAAGGTTGCATTTGAGTTAGATTTGCCAGCAGAATTAGCAGCAGTGCATCCGGTTTTCCACATCTCACTTTTGAAGAAGTGCGTGGGTGATCCATCCTCAGTAGTACCATTAGAGAGTCTGGCGATGAAATATAGTCTTATTATGAGGATGTACCAGTTGAGATTCTTGACCGTCAGGTTAGAAAGTTGAAAAACAAAGAAGTCGCTTAAGTCAAGGTCTTTTAGATGAATCGGTCTGTAGAGGGAGCTACTTGGGAAGCAGAAGTAGCCATTAAAGCCAAGTATCCTCACCTCTTTCCTTCCGATTCCACTCCGGCTTGAGGTTATAGTTCCTCTTCAGTTTTTCAATCATTCATGCGTCAATTAAGTCTTAGAATCATGTTCCCTCAGTTTGTATATTTATCGTATTTGCTTGTTTTCAGAACTCAATTCAGTCAGAAACTCAGTTCTCAGTGTTTGATAATAGGGATTGCATCTCCTCCCTCTATTTAAGTTAATTTAGTCTTCATTTGAGGACGAATGTTCCTAAGAGGGAGATAATGTAACGCCCCGTATAAAAAACAATCAAAAAATTAGCTTTTCAGAAATTTGCAGCTGCAATCATCGGTTACCATGACGGACCGTAGCTTGCCCCATGGCCCGTATTGTACATCAGTTGTTTGAGTATGAAGCCCCCAAAAACTCTACAAAGAAAATTTGACTAAGTGTGGAACGGCGGACGGACCTATGGTTTTGGTCATTTGTGTCTGTCGATCAAAACCCCATTACCCTGTCTCTTATTATATCCACGATTGACTAGTATGGTCCGTAGATGAAACTACAGACCATAGGTTGAAATTAGCAGATAGTTAGGTGGAAAATGTAGTTGAGTCAACTTCAAATGGTCATAACTCTTAGCACAAAATGAATTTGGTTTCTCATGACATGCCAAAAGATAGATAATTAAATTAGCTTCCCAGATCCCCCAACCTTGCTAAATTAAGACCTCTGAGGAAATTGTTTTGCCCGTTTTAGTACAGGACTGTCGAACAGACCCAAACCATGGACCATCGATCAAACGACGGCCCGTCAGTCCAGGTCGTCGTTTGGTCCGACAACAATTAACTCAGGGGTCTTTTGGTCTTTTTCCACTTTGTTTAAAGCATAATATATATCATCTTGACCCTAAATCATAATATTTTAGTCAATTTAAGCCTATAAACATAACTACAACTTACCTAAGTCAGAATCATAAATCAAACTTAGAAAATTAGAACGTAGCAAGGTTTCAACAGTTCCAACCAAAAAATGTAAATATTTCTCCGTGAATTTCATCATCAGGTATGTGACATTTCATCAGTGGGTTCCTTTCGCCCATTGAGTCCCTAGTTTTCAGTCAGATTCTTGATTCCATATCATGTTTAGACCTAGGGTTCTTAGAACTTCAACATAATTTCATGAATTAATTGTTTATATGTTCCAAATATGATTTCAATGTTATTATTCATTTTATTTCATTAATTTCATAACCCTAGATACGTATTTCTTTAGTTGTTTTTTACACATGCTAGTCAGATATTTGAGTTACTTCAGATATACATGCCTTAGTTATAAATGCATAATTACCAGATTAATTGTTGCATTCTCAGTTTACATGTTCAGTTTTGACCTATCTAGTAAGTACAATCATCATCATTTATTACATGGTTCATTGGAAGTAGCCTAATACCTATTTGGATTAGGGTTCAGCGTGCCAAATAGTCCCAAAGTACTAATACAATAGGTTGTATGTCCCCTCTGTGGGCATCAGAGTGATCGCGACAACATGCTTTAATACCTTTGTAAGGGTATATTTGGTCCTCTCGATGGGACGTATACATCGGACTCCACATTTAAATCATGTGCTTTTATTATTGGTTATTAGTAGCTCCCATAGATTAGTCAGATTCCACTACATTGACCATTTATCAGTATATCCAGTATTCAGTTTTAGCATGTTATAAATTGGTCATTGTATTGAGTTATCTCAGCTTTCAAAATCTATATCATGTTAAGATTATATAGTTGCTTTTGTGCTTGTTCAGTTATGTTTTATTTCAGCTTTATTCTATCCTATATGCTCAGTACCTTTCATGTACTGACACATACGTGCACTACATCTTCTCGTGATGTAGGTTTAGGTTCTTGACATTTATATCACGCATAGATCGATTCCCGATCTCCAGTTCAGCAGATCCAGTGGTGAGTCCTCATTCTCCGAGGATAATTGTCATGAATTCATTTCAGTATTTTAGTCATTTAGTTTCAGTTTCAGTCAGAGGCTTATTCAGACATAGTTAGTTTCAGTATAGTATTTGAGTTAATAACTCCTTTGTATTACACTCACTATTCTTCATATATTTCAGTTTTAGCATACGGGTATTCCCCATCTTTTCATATTAGATTATGATTTAGCTTTTTCATCTGTCATTTTCTTTATTATGCTCATTATAATGCCAGCAGGTTAGCTTGGAATCAATTAAGGTCCTAGGCTTCGTGTCCGCATCTCGGGGGTAGCTCGGGGCGTGAAAGATGGATCCAAACGTTAAGTTCCTACTATATCCTTAGAAGGTATAGTGTTGTTCTAGAAACATGGTTAAAATGTTGTATTATCACGAAAGTCTTTGTGATAGTTTTTAGTTAGAGAAACTCCCCAAGAATGTAAAGTATTTTGCTATCATTGCATTCCTATTTGTAAAACTTTTAATAATTTTGTTTTATACATTATGTTTTACTTCAGCCGAATTATGTTAGTCGGTGATTTAGTTCATTTAATTTAATTGGATACACTATCTTCTTCTCAACCAACATGTATCAACTCTTTCTCAACTTGTTGGATACATTGATATTAGGGTTTGTTATTTTGAATTAATGTATTTTAAATTTTCTTTATTCGACAATATGCATCATGTATATATCACTTATATTATTTGATGAGAAACATTTGTATCATCACTAAATAAATCACTCAAACATTACCATATATTCAGATATCAAACAAGACATGTTATGTGTACAATCTATGTTAAAACTTAAATATTTAGTATACCAAAAAAAAACTCTCAACCATCACTATAGATTCATATCTCAAACAAGAAAAATATGTTTAGTGTTGACACCCAATTTTTGACCTTTATGACTTTCATGAATAAATGTGACTTTTATGAATGGTTTTGACCTTTCATAAGGGTTGTAATTTTTCCAAGGATTTGCGACAATAAGAATTTGTTCACACTATTGTTTGTTGTCCATAAAATATAGGGGTTTCATGTCACTATTATTTGTAGTTTTTTCAAATATACTAATTAAGTTTCTTATGAAGTTTGTTTCATTCCTCAAAGTTTTTTTTAGCTATTTTGGTGACATTTTTTAAACTACGTTAAAAATTCCAGCAAGGAAGATTGAAAATTGATCTTGTGTGTTATCCATTTCTATAGGCTTTTTCATATAAACAAAGAAAATTAATTTTAACATCAATGCGACATAACTGCTCTTGCTCCTGTCATGTCCACAACTCATAACATTGCTGAAATGATTGAATTAATTATATTTGGTTCTTTAGTAAAGAAAACTTTTATTTCTGCCATTATTATTTGTAGGTTTTTTTTCACTATAGGGGAGTCTAATTCAAATACATGAACTAACCTTCTTTTGAAGTGTATTTCATTCCTCAAGGTTTTCTTTCTCCTATTTCATGAAGCTTAATCTTTTATTGTTATTCGTAGTGATTCACATATATATTGCAATTTCTTTTTTTCTATTTTGGTGACTTTTTAAAACTTTTTCAATTAAAATATTGAACTATAAACTCTGATACTGCCTGTCCGGCTATTTTTTTGAAAAATATGCTAAGCAACATGCCTTTTTCTTCCTTATTGTTAGGGAAAAAAGGCCATCCATATTATTATTAATGGATATTTGTGAGTTCCGGTTCTCATAAAATTATTTTGTGAGATTTTAATATGTTATGTGTCATGGTTAGAATATCCAGTTATGAACAGTTCCATTTAGATAACAACTACTTCTTGGTTCCTAATAGCATTAATTCTTTGTAACTCCTTACTTTCACACCCTTAGCCTACACAATGGCGGGATTAACACTCGTTGTTGCTGGCCTTGAGCGGACACTTGGCTTGACTTACGTAACTCAGTAGAAGATAAAAATCACACTTATATTGATAAAGGAACTTATTTGAACTGAATAATAAAATAACTCGAAATGTCTTAAAGAATTAAACGTTCAACTTGGTCAAAATTGCAACCCAAGTCTTTAAAATAAGAATTACAATGTAAAAACTACTAAACTATTATTTGTCTATGAAGCCTATAAAATGATTGAGATAGATGTTGGGACTAACCCCATTACATCCTATTGAACTAACTAGAAAGAACTACAAGATTTCCTCCGGAGTGCAAGGAGGTTAACAAACTGACTCTAGAGTGATCAGCAGGATTAACGGTGCGTTGGATGTCGATCCTCGTTACCTGCGTATGCATCATAATACAATTCAGGCCAACTGGCATCAATACATTGAATATACGAGTATGTGATTTGGAGTTCTAATACAACTTAGGGTAGAAGATATTCATAAATAAACACTTACCTTGAATCTTCTAAACTCGTGAATACTTACTAAAGTCATTTCATTATAATGAAGGTTTAAACAAGTGCAATATACTGTTGAAAAACATTTTGTGAACTTTGTATGTATGCAAAGATACAAGAAACTCTGAGATGTATATAAATATACATTGAAATAATGTACATAAAAATAAAATAAGTTATATGGAAGTCTGTCTAATCGACAACCATCACATAAGAGCTATAGTGATGATACACCGATCTACCTCACATTGCCAGTGCATCCTATACCTGGCCAAAAGTAAAAGACCTTAACTGCCTAATGGATCCACTAGTCTACTGTGATAATGGTTCATCTAAAAAGTATGACCCTTTTCTACTCATCAAGGGTACATTGCTTAGGGGGCTTTTTGTTGTCTAAACTCTACACCATATCGATTCGTACTACTACTCCCAAAATATACCGGCTTTTATATTTCTAAAACATAATTTATTTTGTGGTTTGAGATTAGAGCTTAAAAAACATAGCTTAAGGCTATCTTGGAAATCTCAATTTCCCTACTTGCATCATTTAGTAAGCTATTACTCTTTTCTAAAATCTATCCCGAATGCTCTTTGGAAATCTCTGTTTTCATTCTTGTTTTTATGCGAAAACAATTATTTTAAACCTCTTTGGGAATGTATAGTCCCCAAGTACTTGTTTTAAGAAATAACTTCAAACTCCACTCTTTATTAAACTCAAAACATAAGTCTTAAAACAAAGTTAAAACGGTTCTAAAAGATTTGTGAAAACTTGAAATGACTCCTCTTATTTAACTCTTGTTTTCTGTAAGCTTTAATCCTTGAATTCAATTATGGATTAAAGGATTATTGTTTGTTTTTAGAAAGGTCTCATGATGTTTAGGAATTATTCTAGATATCTAAACATGGAAAAAAAATATGGAAATCAATCTTTCGAGGTAGGTTCGCGATGCCGAGGTATTCTTAACTTCTGGTTCTGAAAACGTCTTTTGATGAAGAAAACATTGTGTAAGCTCCACGACGTGGAGCTGAATTTTCGATTTTGGTAACAGGTCGCTACAGGCGCTCTCATGTCCAAATTTCGCTCATCCATGTTTCTACTTCGTTTTTCTTCCCCTATTCACCAAAACTCGGTTCTTTTTCCTAAATCTCTTTTATATAAAGACACCCAAAAAATGTACCTAAGAACCTAACCCAGGATGACCCCATAATGTGATGTAAAGAACTCAAAAACTTCACAACTCAGGCAATTCAAGATTAGCATAACAAATCAAGAAGTAGGCATCAAAATCATAAATATTTAATGCTTTCATAATGAATTCAAACTGAAATATTATATTTTGCATGTGGGCGATCCCAATGTTATGAGAGCCTCAGGTACCATGATAGGGATCATCCTCGATGAATTCCACTCATAAAGCTAGACGTTCTTGGTGAATTCTTGACTTATCTCCCTTTCTTTCTTTTTTTTTATCTCTTTTCCAAGTCCTAAGAGTAATTATGACTTTTCGAAAGTGATCTAAGACTTTTTTTTACCCCGATAAACCTCTAAAACGAAATAGGAAATTAATTAGTGAAAAGACTAGTTTTCCCTTCCCTAAATCCGGATTGAAACTTTCCCCAATCCAACATCTCAACTTCCGAAGGGCATAACTCTGTCATACAATATCCAAATCGCGCAAACTCGGTGGCGTTAGAAAGGTGTCTCCAAGAGATTTCCAACCATATAAACAAATACCGGTAACACATCATGGCTAGAAGTTATGCCATTTGAAAATGGCCAAATCTCACATTCTTAAATTATACAAATTTTACAAAATTTTCCTTTTTCTTTCCAAAAATGATTATTTTTAGCTTCTTAGATATTTTAAGTTGCGAGATGTTACAATACTATAAACATAACAAAAACTATGGTTCAATTCCAAATAAATTAGGGTCAGTGATATAAAAGGTAAGCAATAGTAATGACTATTATGAGACAATGAGAAAAACCATTAATGCTACAGATTAATAATTTTAGGGTCATTTTTAACATATATTTGATATGACATACTATAGTAAAAAAAAGATACTAATGGAGGTTAATAAGAAAGGAGCAGAAGGTCCTCAATTTGAATTTAGTTGATTATATATTTGTATGGACCTAATGTTCCATTTTACTTGGGAGTGTTGTTTTTCTAGGCTTTTTGGTCTTTTGTTTAATGTATGATGTTGTTCTTTATAACTTCTAGGAATTTAGAAATTTTTATTATTTCTGACACACTATTTTCATGGAGATTTTCAGAGACTTCTTTCTTCTTTCTTATACTAAAATCTTTCTATGACTCATATTTTTATATAATAAAAACGAAAATTAAAAAAATATAGCCCTTTATTATTCAAAGAACGCTTTTCCTAAAGAAAAAAGTTTTTTGACAATGTACCGTGGGTATCGAAAATATGAATATTATCGAATGATCATATGTCTTCATAAAAGAGTTCAATACCGTGCGAAGCACGAGTTATTTACCTAGTTTATATAAAAAGGAGAACCCTAATCCCACCTACGTGGCGCTACCAAAAATTATTAATTATGCTTATATAATTATTTGTTGTTTTTAGTATATGCTTTGAACTTTGTTGTTAACGTTATGAAAACTTAGTGCTATAAGTATTAGTTAGTACAAATTATATAACAAATGTTGATTGGATATTCACGCAAGTTTTCTCTACTTAAATAGTTGAATATACAAAAAAAAATCCCTTACAAATCCATAGTTTCTTCATCAACAACGTAATTCCTTCACATACAAGGATGAGATTTAGTGTTCATTAAAAAATTATCTAATAGTTAATAACTTTACATTTGCATATCTATCGGCTTTTATGTTGTTGTTATCTGTTTTACGAAATTTTTACAGCGGATATTATCAGTACATTATGATTGAATGTTGATTGAAGTGTTAGATAATTTTTTTGGTATGTTATTAAAAAAATTAAAACATTTCTGGTTAAAAAGATTTGTCATCATCACTTGATATTTCATAGTTTACTTCCTTTCAAGTATTTTTTTTCTCGTTGTTTTGTTGTTTTCTTAAAATTCTATTGATTATTGTTCATTTGATATGTCTATTATCTTAGTTGGACACAACTTTCTGTTCTTATAATGTTTTTCTTTTTTTCCCACTCATACGGATATTCAAAATATTTTTGGTGTGACTTATGAATATTTTCGGCAAACATAATTTTAAGATTATTAAAAAAAACCTACTATAAATAAATGTAATATCTTAAACTACAAAAGATATGTCTATTAAGATAGATTTGTATTCTTTCATGTCCCAAGTCATTGCTGAGCATTTGAGTTATACAGGATAGACTCACTTTTAATTTTTTAACATTCAAGAATATTTTTTTAGCTGAGTGTAGAATCCACAATTTGTATTTACTTGTACTTTCATAATGAAATAATTAAACCATGCATATTTCTGAACAACTCATTAAGTGCCTTTGATGAAGCAACCAGAAGGGCTTCCAGAGCATCACTTTATTGAAGAATGATTTTCTAAAAGAGTCAACAATATTATTTTTTTGTTGTTACAAATTTATTTTTATCCTTCTATAAATTTTATTTGAGTAACAACGTAACAATGACGAAAACAGGTGAATGTTTCACCTCACAGAAGTACACTGTTACTTAAAAAAACCTAATTATGTTGTTGTGGTGTACATTTATTAACGGTCTTAACTTATTTATCACTAATAATGATTATCAAAAACTTCAATGAAGACAGTTAAATTATGTACAAGAAATATAAAAAGTGATGTTTAATTGCTACATTAGAACATCACTCAATTTTAACAAGACAATTATATCATCAAACATATATTATAATAAATCAAAGCGACACAATATATAACATACCAAGACACTTGATATCTGTCTTCTAAGTAAAATATCCTCAAGCTATCGGTTGTAGAGCATAGAAACATGGCTGAACATAACTCTCCTTGGTGATGAATACGAAAACACGAAACTATTTAGAGAATTGATACTAACTTGAGGAAACTTACTGTAAAATGGAAAAAGTTGACTGAGTGGATAAGGTTGTGTATTTTGTAATTTAACTTACTGTAAAATGAAGTATAGAAGAATTCGGTTGCATGTTGAAATCTAGTTCTACATATTAAAGAAAAAGTTCAAAGTCTATTTGATCACTGTTTGACTGTAATATATAAAAAAATGTTTAATTCTATTGGTTAACAAAAAGGAAGAGAACTTGGAGCTTAGAAAGCATTGAAATGCATGGTTTGACAAAAACATAAAACCCTGCCTACATCATTGGTCTGTCTTCCTTTTTCTTATCAGCTGAGGTGGTTTGATTGCAGCATGCAGCTGTAAAACAATTGTGAACAGGTACTGCAAATTATGTCAAACAATTGCACTTCCATTTCGATTTTCATCAAAATTTACAATAGAGAAGCATGGGTATTGGTGTTGTACTAATATCCCCTTACGCTATTGGCGAAAGAAGAGAAACATGGCTGAGAATACTCTACTTGAAATAAATAGGAAAACACCAAACTATTTAGATAATTGTTAAAAACAAGTGGGAATTATATATAGGTATCATTGTAATGTTGCTGATATGAGGGTAGCTCAACACATTGAGAAAAGAAATGAGGATGGACTATTCAATTGCAGCGTGGCATGTTGTTTGGAATTATGGGCCTTAATTCTGGATGCACGGACTGGGTTCACTTCCCAAGTTTATAAGTTGTCACCTGTTTTTCTTCACAAGGTCTCTTATAACTTGAATATCATTTTTTTCCTAGTTTTATTCTAGGTTTGTTCACTCATTCCTAATATATGTATTTATTATATGTGAATATATATGTGTAGATTATGGAGCAATGAGAGAAGAATTACTATAGTAGCGCAATAGCAGGAGCTAATAATTGGAGCTCGATTGTAGTGATGTCAAAAAACCTTTATTAACGAGCTCTCATTATTAGCTCGTGCTATTGCACTAATATAGTAATCCATTTCTATTCCCCCATATATATATATATTAGGAATGATTCAACCAACCTATGACGAAATTGAAAAAGCAAAATGTTATTCGAGTTATGAGACCTTGTGAAGAAATTTAACAACTTTTAAACTTGGCAAGTGAATCCAGTCCCTGCATCACTAATTAAGGCATTAAAGTCCGAACAACATTCCAGAATGCATCCTCATTTCCTTTTTAAATGTTCTAGATATCCTTATATCATCAACGTTACAACGATACCTATATATAATTCCTACTTGTATTATTGATTCCTCCTTCACCATTATGAAAACAATTATTTGTCCTATAATAAGAATTTTAAATGTGAACCTCCTCTATTGAAGGAAAATTTCTTGCATGTGTTCAGAATGTCAAAACAGTCAATCATACACAAACTTTTAGAATAGTAGTAACAAGACATACTTACATTGGGATAAAATCCTACGTCAACAAACTACTTGAAACAACGATAAGAACTTTAGTAACTGGTATGCACTGAACAGGAAAAAGAAATCTACTTGAACCAATGATAAGAAATTTGATGTGAAATATGTACCCCAGATATGTGAATGTGCGTACACAAGGAGAAAAACATTGACCAGCATAAACAAGGATTCATTCATCCGAGATAATAAAGTTGTAAACCTCGAGTAGCGGTAATGTTTATCAAGAAGTACACAAACATTTAAAACCAAAGCTCCATTTTGCAATGTGATTCATAGACACTAAAATTCAACCCAAAGCAACACTCTACGTATATATAGAGGATCCTTTTTAGAGTGATAAAAAGAAAATCCTTCATCTCAATGCCTAAAAGAGGTAGAGAGTCAATTAATAATTTTTTATGAGTCTATTACTAACAAAGACATTCTTATATGAACGGATTAAGACCAAGAAATCTTCTAAATGCTTCCAATTATAGTTAGGACCATAAAATCAACAATCATACATAAAATTTAAAACTCAAAGAAATGGCCGAACAGACATTTCAACAAAAATAATATTATAAAGAAGAGTTGTAGAAGAAAGCCTAGATATATACTAACTTACGAGGATCTTCAGTTACTTTCTCCAGCATATATTTCAGATCAATGAGTTTTAGGACTTCCTATGAGTAAGTTGTTGATTCCCAAAACCTCGATCACATTGATCGTACGCAAGCTACTCAAATTCACTGACAAAACCTCGACCCATTCATCAGTAATGACCAAATTGCTAACCTTTGATGAAATTTATACATAATTAAAAATATAATCGATTCTTGGATAGAAAATACATAGTTCTTTCCAAAATAAAAACAACTTTGTTATAACTAAAAATTACATATCTGAAATTGATAAGGGGAGATTTTCCAAGATCGGTAACGATAGGAACAAAGTCACTCGAGTAATTAGAGTCACCCTAAAGAATGAGATTTATACTGGCCTAAACCTAAATCCCATTAATCTCCTCCCCAAATCCAAGAACTTTGTCACGCTCCGAGCTACCCCCGAGACATGGACACGGGACCTACGACCAGAAGTGATCTGAAGCTAACCCTGCTGCATGTTCATGAGCATACTAAAGATAATAAACTGTTGCGAAAGCTAAATCATACTTAAAATGAAAAGATGGGGAATACCCATATTCTATAACTCAGATATTTGAAAGAATGAGTTTAATACAAAAGAAATATTAACTCAATACTAAGCTAATCTAACTATGTCTGAAAATAGCCTCTAAACTGGACTAGAAATAGTGGGACAAGCCCAGCTATATTTAGCAAAAACTGAAACTAAATGACTAATGACTGAAATGAAATTCATGACCGTTGTCCTCGGAAAATGAGGAATCACCACTGAATCTACTGAAGTGGAGATCAGGAAATTGATCTATGCATGATTTGGATGCTGAGAACCTGAACCTACATCACGAGAAGATGTAGCGCACGTATGCATCGGTACTTAAAAGGTACTGGGCATGTAGGATAGAGTAAAGCTGAAATAAAACGTAACTGAACATTCACAAAAACAAGAATAATAATCTGAATGTGATGTGCTGATTTTTGAGCTAACTAGATGCAATGACCAATTTATAACATGCTGAAACTGAATACTGAATATACTGATAAATGGTAAATGCAGAGAGTATGACTGAACTGTGAGAGCTACTAATAACCGATAATAAACTCACATGACATAAATGTGAAGTTCGATGTATACGCCCCATCGGGAGGACCCAATATACCCTGCCAAAGGTATAATGTCCTGCTGGCGTGATCACTAAAGTGATTGCCCAAAGAGGGGACTTATAACCTACATGGCTAGTAGTTCTGGGACTATTGGGTACGCTAAACCTTAGTCCAACTCGGTATTATGCTTCTTCCAATGAATACTGTAAATTAACTGATTATATATGAATTTCTGTAAATATTGGATAGCTCGAAACAAAACATGCAAACTGAGAATCCAACAATTAATCTGATAATTATGCATTTATAACTGAGGCATGTATATATGAAGTGTCTGAAATATATGACGTAGCATGTGTAATTCAAGAACTAAAGAAATACAAAGCTAGGGTTCTAAAATTCATGCGATAATCTAAGCAATAACATAATAATCTGATTTGGAACATATATTTAATAAATTCATGAAGTTATATCAAATTTATAGAAACCATAGGTTTAATCATGATAAGAGGATCAAGAACTGACTGAAACTAAGGACCCAATGGGTGAAACGAACCCACTAGTTAAATCCCACATACCTCGTGATGAAATCCACGGAAAAATACTTAAGTTTTGAGGCTGGAACTGCTGGAGCTTGTGGCGTTCTTGAACTAGGGTTTTTGAGCATTTTTCTCCTCTCTTGCTTCTAATTTTCTATGTTTTGATTTAATGATTTGACTTTGATTTGTTTCAATTATGTTTTTAGGCTTAAACTGACTAAAATCTGATGATTTAGGGTCAAAACTATGTAACTTAGGGTTTAAACGGAGTGGGAAAGGTCAAAAAGACCCCTGGGAAGGTTACTGGCGAGCCTCACGACGGCCAGGATTGACGGTCCGTCGTGCGCCCAACGCCCCATCGTTGGGTCCGTCGTGAGGACCTTTTCGACAGGCCTTTACTAAAATGGGCATAACGTTTTACTTGGAGGTATGACTTTAGCAAGGTTGGTGGATACGGAAAGATAATTATATTATCTATCTTTGGGTAGGTCATAGGAGACCTAATTCATTTTGTGCTAAGAATTATGATCATTTTAAGTTCACCCAACTGCATTTCACCTTAACTGGCTGAAATTTTTTAACCTATGGACCGTAGGTCCACCTACTGACCATGCTGGTCATCCATAGCTCTTGTCAGAGAGTGGTTGAAGGGAGTCTTGATCGACGGTCATGGACTACGGACCGTCGTTTGACCTACGGACCGTAAGTCCCTCCGTTGTCCAAGACTTAACAAATTTTTCTAGGCTATAATTTTTGGGTGTTATTGATCCCATCGACGGTTTTGCAGGACAGACCGTGGTTCAGGGTACGGTCCGTCGATGCCACCGTTGGTAGGACCTGCAAATTTTTCAGAAAAACTAATTTTTGGTTTGTTTTGGCTACGGGGTATTATAACACACTTAAAGGGTAATATATTGTGATTCAAGATATCAAGTTATTTAAGATTGTATGTATACGAAATGCGCTTGGCAAGATCAACAAAGAAAACAAATCAAACTCATCGCTAAAACTTAAAAGATAAATGGAACTAATAATTAAAAATGGGTGAATGAGTTTACATTTGGTACTCTTGATGAGCATAGGGGAGTTGATCAAAGAAAAACTCAGGTATGCACAGTTGGTGAAAACAAGAAATCATTTGCATACTAGAGAAAATAATTCCAAGTCGGATTAATAATACAAATGACTTAATATAAATTTCATCATTATATATAAAAACTTGTGTGCCGATTCGCCATCCATTTAACCTTATTAGCGATAAAAGTGTGAATGAAATTGAATTGAATAACCATTGATTTAGAATTTGGATAAAACATAATTGTATTCTTCTTCCCTTTTCTGGAAAAGTTTTAAATTTAGTACCATGTTGATGCAAGTCTCTAATTTAGGTTACTAGCTATTTGTGTTTGATTTTCTCCATTAAAAAATTTCAAATCAGTCTCTACTAGTTTATAGACTTATAGATGGTAATAATTATATATGGTTTTAGCTATATTTTCTTTTCATTTTTCATAATTAGATTCGGTTGGTTAAATATCATGCACCTGAGAAACCACTAATAGAGAACGCAGTGAAAAAAGGCAAGAGCAGTGTCCGGTCAAATCAGTTTCTCATTTTTCTGAAATTGACCGATGGTTTAAGATTTCTCATATGATAAAAAATACAAGTGACACAACTATTTTTCTTTTTCATCTAAGATTTTGTTTACATATCGAAAAGGTCTTAAAAGTAGATATTGATACCTGATTGCTTGATATGCAGACCTGTAGAGAATGATACTTCGTTGACTTCAATAGCGAAGCAACGCAGTGAGACAAGAGAACCTAAGAAAACAATTGATTAGAATTTTTTTTATAGATCAAAATCTGGATGATAGATTATAATTCCTTTTTTATAGATCCAGATCTCGATGATAAATTAGAATTCCTTTTCGTAGATCCAGATCTAGATGGTGGCATTAATACCATTAATGGGTTCAATCCATCTAATTTTGATTTAAGAAAATGAAAGAAAACATTACCTATGTTTTTGGTAAATGATCCTGATGAGATGCTAACGATAAATTCGTTTCATCTTTTAATCTATCATGAAGAGCAGTTCGTTTTTTCCCTCATAGATCTTAGCAGTTTACTTCATCAGCATACAATTAGGATCATAATCGTCTAGATGAAAGACGAATAGTGGCGTAGCTAGATGAGTTGTAACATCATAAAGTCCATCGGCGGAGATTAAAAATGAGATAGAAATTGTTGTTCAGATTGTACTCCTAAGTTACTTAGAACAAAACATTGAAGAACTTGATAATACACAAAAAAGTCTAAAGAGTACTTTCAAAACTAGAAGATTAAACTAGCAGAGAAAACAGAATCAGAAATTGATTTGAAACAACATAAAAATATTTTTCTCAAAGAAATAAAATCGAGCCCACAGAATGTACAGTGTCCCCTTAAGAATATTATTTCACTAAAGTACCGAAGGTTAATAGAATATATCCTTCCAAGATAGATTGATATTACTCACTCATATATCGGTACCTAAAATGACAGTGTCATCGAACCACTCAACAACAATAAAATGCACTTTGAATACCAGATTTAATAGTAGTGGAAGAAGTTAAGAAAAATTATTAATTTCTAAAATGAGAGCAAATTCCTAATTTTATTGAAAACAAAAAGTTGTGTATCCTCATTCAACTTTAGTCTTTTCACCCATTTAACTAAAATAACTTGCTTAGTTTCATGTTTGTCAACGAGTTTCCATGTCTCGTTCATTCCAATCATCGTTGTTTCACTCGCCTTAATTCTTCAATAGAACTAGAAACTACAAAGTTTGAACATTCTAGGATACCAAGATCACATATTCCCTAAATTACTGGCAAGGTCTAGTACTTCGAACAGAAAAAACATCATCATTCTACTTCCAAGACGATATTTGAATCTTCAAAAGCCGGTTCAACATTCCTTCTGATTTGAGAGATATTCCAATCCCAATAAGCATCTTAATCCACTTTCACATCTCTGGTGACACGAATTAATACAGGTCTGATTAAAGAATTCAAGATCAATCATGTCAAAGACATTCATCATTTCCTCCTTTAATTCTTCATTCATCCCTGTATTATATCCTGTCACTAGTAAATCATCGACATAAATAGAAATAATATTAATGTTAGAGACAACTTTCTTGACATAAAGAGTCGATTCACTTAAGCTTTTTCCAAAGTCTAAGTCTAGCAAATAATTATCCATTCAGTTATACCAAGTTATAGGAGCTCGCTTTAGTCCGTATTGGGCTTTCTTTAACAGATAAACCATATTTTCATTCCCTCGTACGCTAAACCCTTCTGGCTGTTCAACATATATTTCTTCCTGTAGGACTATTCAAGAAAACAAACTTCATGTCCATTTGAAAAATCAATTTCTTTGTGCGACAATAGCCAAAAGCATACGAATTGTATCCAATTTGGCTACTGGCATATGTTTCATCAAAATAATCTCCCCAAACTTGTGCATAGCTTCTCACCACCAATCTAGTTTTTTTGCTTGTTTGCCAAACTATCTGGATTTAACCTTTTTTCCGAAAAATTCATTTAACTCCAATCACTTTTCTATCTTGGGGTCTTTACACGAGCATCCAAGTTTGGTACTTTTCTATCATGGTTAGATCCTCCTTCATTTCATTTTTCAAATTTTGATCTATTCTTACTTCCTCATATACAGAAGATTCAAAAAAAGAAACATTGCATTCTCATAAATACCATAGAGTGACATTGTTCCGTAATAGGTTGATCATCCACCAAGTCATAATCAAGTTGTAAATTATTGTTTTTAACTCGAGACTCCTCATTCCATTGCTATTGATCATCCTCATGGAAATTTAACATCTCTACTTACCATAATCTTCTCTGATTGACGTTTAAAGATCCTATAAACTTTAGAAAATAAGCTATAGCTAATGATGATTCCCAAATCTTCCTTCTTATCTAGCTTGTCTCTCTTAACCTTTACTACAAAAAAATAAGCTAATTTACAAAGGTTTATTTATGTAAATTCTAAAAAACTCCATTATAAAATTATTTTATAGTGCTTATTTTAACCCATGGGATATAATTTATTTTGTGACAGTTTTAGTACTTGGTCTTGTGATAATATCCGCAAATTGCACCACTTTGTGAGGGTTTGTGAACGCCACAATTTATTATAATTTGTAGCCACAATTCATAACGATTTGTCACACTTGTAAAAAATAGGAAATTAATCAAAAAAACGTGAAAATGAGAAAACATTTTAGAAAACAAGGTAATCATGGAAAGAAGAAATACAACAGATTGTATACATTGCATGTTTAATTACTATGAGAAGAGTAAATTAAGTTGTAAATTTAATTGCGGAATCAAAGTACAAACAATTTAGATATTTAGGTTCATTCTTTCAAGAGAATGAAATAATAGATGAAAATGTTAGTCCGATAATATTTAATTGACTGGTTAAAATAAAAATTTGTGTGTGATAAATATATATATATAAATAAGATATTGAGACTATATTGTGTGAGTTATAAACCCTTTTAGAGTGTAGTTATTCAAGTTCTAAAATCATATTTACGGGGTTACGAATTACAACAAATTGATTTTAAAAACCACAACAAATTGCAAATTTATTTTGGGGTGGACGTAATGGAGGCTCTATAAAACCATCAAAAATATGCTCATTGCATAGGTAGTTGTGGTATTTTCTAAAATCACCTCAATTATTTTTATGTGGGTCAAATACTCACACAAATTGATAAAAAACCCTCAACAAAATGACCATTTTTTGTAGTTAAGAAAAACATAGACATTTAAATATCTTGAGTTATTTCAAAAATTGACACTTTACAATGCATCCAATGGAGTCTTTCCTTCCACTGCCCGCGTAGGCCGTCTAATCAACAAGACAACATCAGTGTTTGTTCCTTCAGCCCAAAACTTCTTTTGTAGATACTTCACATCCAATAAGCATCTCGACATCTCCATAATTGTTTTACTTTTTCTATCACTCATTTCATTTTTCTGTGGAGAATAAGGGACACTAAGTTGGTGCTCATTTCAACCTTCTTCTAAAAAACAAATTGGACATATCTGAGGTATATTCAGTTACATTATCGAACCTGATGACCTGAATCTTGTACCCCTTATTTTCTATCCAAGCTTTCAACTTCATAATAATTCCAGCAGCTTTCGACTAAAACTTCTTAAAATAAATCCAATACATTCTTGTTAGATCATGAATTAAGATAACATAATACTTGCTTCCATTGAGTGATGGAGTTTTTTATGGACCACAATGATCGATATGAATTAGTTGCAACTGTTCTATAGCTGACCAAGTGAAACTTTTAAATGGAATTCTAGTATGCTTGCCAAGCACGCAATCCCTACAATTAAAGGAGTTCTCCTCCAAGTTTTCTAAACCATTTACCATTTTTCTCCTTTGCATAAACAATCAATCTTTGTGATGGAAGTGCCCCAACCTTTTGTGCAATGTTTCTTCTGCATTGAGCTGGCTTGGAAAAGATATGTGTTCCTCGTTGAATGGATTCAAGGAAAAATTTTTTACCATAAGTTTAAGTTAGATCATTTCCTACACACTAGAATCACTGATTAGGCACACTTTATCTTCAAATAATAATTTCAATCCATTATGTAGGAGTTTCCCAACACTTCATAAACTCTGATCAATTTCAGGAACAAATAAAACTTAATATATAAGTTTTGTACCTTTGTAACTTTCAATTGCTACGATCCCCTTTCTTTGTTCTGGGAGGTATTCTACATTTATAATCCTTACTCTTAATTTAGTTGATCTGTCAACTTCCCTGAGAAGATTTCATTACTGGTCATGTTATTCGTACAACAATTTTCAACAAGTCAACTTTCACATGAAATTTTGCCTGCGAAAGAGGTGGCCACAAATAGATCATCTTCTTCTTGTTGTTCTGCAATATGTGCATCATTTAGTTGTTGTAAAACCTTCTCTTTGCGGATAATCAACATGACCGAGCTTGTAACACTTTCTGCATTTCATATCAGATTTCCTCCACTACATTAGTGTTGATGATTTCTCCTCCCACAGTGTTGGTATGGAGGATATTTGCCTTCTCTGTTGTTCTTAGTTGCAGAAACACCGTTTATCGTTGTTGTCTCTTTGTAGTTTCCATGATTGTCTTTCTTTCCTTTTACTTTGTTTCCCTTGGCACTTGAACCAAGCTTAAACTTGTGTTGCAAGGCTCCCTCAACGGATCCCTCATGCCTCATCATTCTTTGTTGTTCTTGTGCTTGCAATGCACTCAATAACTCTTGCAAGCTAAATTTTGACATATCTTTATTATTTTCCGATGAAAAAATAATTGCCTTATATCTCTCTTGTAAAGTTACAAGTACTTCTAAACTATTCTACTATAAGTAAGTTTATTTCCAACTATGCTTACCTTATTTGCAATACCAAGAAGCCTATCAGAATAAATCTTATGTTCATTTCCGATGTTATTAATAAACTGGAACAACAAGGTGAATTGAAATATGAAGAATAACTTTTATTGAACTTCAAGTTAATTAAATAAGTAGAGGGGCAATACAACTAACACAGAACATGGACTATTAAAAGACTGCTAACATGCCTATAAATAAACACATTAAGATGTGTTATTGATAGTATTGTGGAATTCCACGATACAAACAATGTCAATCCACGACCCTTTTGAGAGTTTATTTTGATATTAAATTTATTTATTTATCGCCTTTGCCAAAAAAAAGACTTTGGCTATTTTTTATTTAGAGATCTTAGTTGCTTGTGTTTCTTACAATAAGAAATTTTAGTTTATCTAGAATAAACTAATCTTGGTGCACTAAAAAAAGCAATACTTGCACTTATTCAGAGTCAATACCTTAAATTGATTCTTCATGTTTGTAAATTTTGGTTGTTAAATCTTCAAAATTTAGAACATCATCATAGAAAATAATGTTTTTGCATATTTAATGTGATGAAGTTCTAAATTACGAAGAAATAAGAGCATATTTTGACACGGAAGAATAATACATGGTATTTATTGAGCCAGATATAAGTACAGGTGTTGCTTCTGACAGCGCACCAACACTAATTCATCCTATATATGTCAAAGCTCCTACTTTCAAGGAACGAGAAGCAATCGAGATCTGATAAAAAATGTTGCAAAATTCTTTTAGGGTCAAGGTGATGAGAACATTAATCTACTTGCAAACATGAATACAATTAAAGTACCGCACTCTAGCTACAAATGACCCAACATTAAGATTTGCTTGAAATGGAAACCGCTATTTGTTATTGTAGGAAACACGTTAAGCAAAAATCTGAACAACGTTCCTGAACTTTGCACTAGAAATTTCGTGTCTGGTTCTTGAGGACTTGAGTTGCATTCTTGGCATTTGCATTCCTGGCGTTAGCTCTACGAGGAGGCATAATCGCTGAAACGTAAAATGTGGAGTTACAATAGAATTAGTTCATACCTAACGCACGATAAGAGTAACAAGAAAATAGATATTTTTCCTAAAACACCTTGCAACCTCCTTTTCATTAAATTTGCTTCACTTTACATCCATGAAAAAGAACCTACTTAGTGCGGCTCTTCAAACATCCTAGGAAAATTAAACCTAATGCTCGGATACAAAGTTTTTCATGCCTCGAGATACCCTCGAGATGCGTGTAATACTCCGGAAGTCTAAAGCCTAATCTAGAGCCTAGCATAAGTATCTAAAGGTTGTGTGACTATTTAAATTCAAAAATAGTGAATATAATTCATTTAGGATGTATATCAATCAAAACGTCAAGGAACGTTCATGACCTCCGGAAACTAGTTCAATGAGGTGCTAGTGTGCCTTAGCCTATATGACTATGTTATAGGAGTCGAAAAATGATGAATTAGGGTGGACGGGTGTCTAACACATATTAGAGTTAAATATAGTCGAACTTTTATGGTATGTCTCTCCAAGGAAAAACCCAAGGGCCGTTGAGGAGAACCCTTGCAATTTGGCAAAAAGATTCCAAAAGTAATGTCAACAAATAAGTGCGAACGACGGACCGTGGGTCAATCGGAGGGGCGTTGATGGTCACTTTCTCAAATGCATGGGATTCCTATTTTGTCAAGTCTTTGACCAAAATGACAGACCAACAGACAGTTTGTCCCTTGGCCGTCGTTTGACAAACGTACCGTAGACGTGGTTTCGTCTGTGGAGTCCACTGTTATTTTGAACATTTTAAGGTAAGTCAAATTAATTAATTATGTGGTTAGTTAATTATTTAAGGGTAAATGAAGTTCTACTTAAATTTGTTAGTTACCTATATAAAAAACCTAAATTAAACTAACCTAACCTTTATAATTTCCCAAACACAAATTGCTCCTCCTTCCCTCTTCTCTCTCTCCCAAGTAGAAGAACGCCATAGAAGTCAAGGTCAAGAGGGTTATAGGGATAATAAAGGTCAATTTTATCCATCAAACTTCATAAATAAATGAGGTATGGGATATCCTTCACCTTTGGGATCTCTTTCCCCAAACGGTTCCTTCAAGATGATTTCAAAAACATGAAATTCAAGTGGGTTTTCTTCCAATAAAAAATTCATCTTTTTGAATTGCATTGTTTATGATTTATTTTGGATATTATGAGTATATTAACATTTATTATAACTCAATTATGTTACTTCTTGATGTATTATTGTCAATTGTAGAAGATGATGTATTCCCCTTAACCCTATGTGGTGATTTTGAATTAAATTGTATAGCATTGACTTAATTGGTTTGGTTAGCGTGTGAATTACTATACTATGTGCTAATTATGAGTAGATTGTGATATATTCTAATCCAGTTATGCTAGTTCTTTATCGAGTAATTGACCTAGGTTGTGAAGTAGGTTATGGATATGACCTATGTTTCTAATTCTAGGACATTAATTGTTGTATAATGATTTAAATGACCTTGTTATTATGTTGGTTACTATGATGTGATGCTATTATACAATTTTTGGGTTAATTTGGAGGTTGATGGTAAGACCTTGATGATGGCATTGTGAAGGAGATTGTGTAAGTCTTGTGATCTCCATTATATACTTCATGTGTGATTACTTGTGATTAAATGATGATGTTTTATTGAAGTATACCTTATATTAATATTGATATGGTAGTTATAAAGACATTAAATACATTTCAAAATGGACTCTACCTTGCACCGAGTGAACTAGAGTGAGTATTGTCCCTTCTCACATATGTAAGGTAGCATAAATAATGTACTCTTGAGATTGGGACTATAATTCATGTAGCATAAAAGGGTTCCAAGTATATCTCTTAGTTCTTGAACTATGTTGCTCCTATAGGAATACTAGCTAGTGGATCCACCTAGATATGGTGTTCATGTTCTGGTACTACCTTGGCAAGTAGTCTGCCTTCCTTCGGTGAAGGGTTCCATGACACATGATTCCACATTAGCTCATGTGGTCTATGTTGTTTTAAGCAAGATGTTCTCAAAAAGTTAAAATGAACTAAACGAATGAACTGTAACTAGGATTACCTAAGGGTTCAGCTTAGTCTAGGTAGGGGTATGAGACTCTACGTAAACATTGCACTAGTTAGCCTTGAGGTAAGTCTTAGGAGGATGTTCTTATATATGTTTATGCTTATAATGGAACATATGATATGTATATGATGAGCTTGCATATTTGTGATATTTTATGAGGATTGTTTTCACTTATGAACATGTGTTTGATTTCTAATGCTAAAGTATGATGATATGTATTCTAAATTATATGCTATGAGAAGTTTGACATTTGTAATGGTTCTTGTTCGGTTTACATGAATGAGTAAGGTTATGGGTCTTTGCTTAGACATTGCATTAGTACACGCAATGAGGGTTCATGAGTAATGGTCTTGCTTTTGTTATGTTGTAATGAACTCTTATTCATTCTTTTTTATGTAATAGCTTCATGATAGAGTTGTCTTGATTAGGTGCTCAAATATGTTGATATGGATGTTGGCTCAACTAGACTTAGTATGGTTGGTCTGGTGATGTACATGGTCTTGACTTAATGTATATGTCATATTGATTGGTGTGGTTTTCTTGAATGTGTATAAGACTTTTCAAAGTAAAGTGCATGCTTTAATGAAATGTCCCTTTCTAGCATGATTTTATGATGTGTGTGCATATAGTCTCATACTTAGTACAAGTGGTGTACTAACCTGTCACGACCCAAAACCGAGCCGCGATTGGCACCCACATTTACACTCCTATGTGAGCAAACCAACCAATCTAACCCTTAACATTTCAATATAATATCGACAGAAAGTAATGCGGAAGACTTAAACTCATTAATAAAAACCAATTCATTAACTTCTAAAATTCAACATCTATTATTCCCCAAAATCTGGAAGTCATCACCACAAGAACATCTATGATCAAATTACTAAACTAAGAGTATTCTAAAAAGCTAAAACATGTAAAAGCTAGTCCATGCCAGAACTTCAAGGCATCAAGACATGAAGAAGAAGATCCAGTCCAAGCTAGAAGCATTAGCTCACCCTGAAAATCCGGTGTGACGAAGACTGGCTAGAATTGCGATTGAGTTGAAGACGACGGCACGTTTGCTGCACTCCACAAATAACAAAGAAGAAAACATAAAAGTAGGGGGGTCAGTACAAACACAAGTACTGAATAGATATCATCGGCCAACTCAAAATAGAAGACAATATATATCAAGTAATATTATAAAACCAACTACAATACTCAACATGCGACATTTACCATTATCATAACTCTTGGTCATAACACCAAGCACATCAATGAGGACTCACGCTGTAACGACCTGTTTAGTCGTTTTGAGCAGCAGCTTTTATTTCTGGAAAAACTGGCTAAGATTACGGACACCACGACGGCCCATCACAGATGTCTCGTTCCAGAACACTTAGAATTCTGAAATTGGGTACTGAAAATCGACTCTCTGAACTTCGTAACGAACTTGCAGGACGGACCGTCACAGGTGTGACGGACCGTCACAATCCACTTGAGTTTTAAGGGCTGCGACGACCTGCGTGATAGACCGTCGCAGGCACGACGGCCGTCACAGGTCGCGTAATCCCAGTTGGAATCGGATTTCTGGTTAAGTTTTAAGGGACGTTTTGGACTATTCTTTCCTTAATTATGGATTTCGTGGGTTTATATTAATAACTCAAATTCTTGAGGGATAAAAGAGGTAACTTTGGATTAATTAGTGGGGTATCATTGTCATCTTTTACACTTAATTATATGTAAATTAGGGTAAAAGAAAGAGGGTTGGAATAAAAGAAAATAGAAAGAACAAGAAAGAGAGAGAGAGAGAGAGTCGAACGAGAAAGAGAGAAAACGAAGAGGATAGCAAAGCTTTGGGGGAAAATTCTTGCTTGATCAATTCTTCGGTGGAGGTAGGTTATGGTTTTAACACTATTTCGTAGTAAACTCTTAATAGCGAATGATATGTGTTAGTAGTATTGTAATCCCTTCTATATGCTTAATTGTATGCTTGCATGACTATGATTATGTAATTGTGAATAAATAAGCATGATGAAGCTATTGAATCCCAAATCTTGAAAAGAAACCCTAATCTACTTTGTTAATGATGATGCCTTGGTATAAAAGAAGGCTTGATGAACGAAAGTGGTGAGATAAGGGGATCGGGTGCCACGTTTCGGTACCAGGATAGAATGAGGATCGGAGTGTCACGTTACGACACCAGGATAGTATATGGATCGGGTGCCACGTTCCGGTACCAGGATAGTATATGAGGATCGGAGTGTCACGTTCCGACACCAGGATAGTATATGGATCGCGTGCCACATTCCGGTACCAGGATAGTATATGAGGATCGGAGTGTCACGTTCCGACACCAGGATAGTAGATGGAGCGGAGTGTCACGTACCGACACGAGGGGAATAAAGATAATGAATCTTGAAATATGTTAATGAATTCAATCTAATGAATCTAATTCCCAAATGAGTATGATATTGAGGCTTGAGTCCTCATGGATGAACTTGTTAGTACTTATTGATGATTTTAGTACTTGTTGTTGCTACATGTTGAGTATTATAGTTGATTTATGATATTAACTGATATATACTGTTTCCTATTTTGAGTTGGCCGATGATACTTACTCAGTACTTGTGGTTGTACTGACCCCCTACTTTTATGTTTTCTTCTTTGTTATTTGTGGAATGCAGCAAACGTTCCTTCAACTTCAACTCAACTGTAGATCTAGCCAGTCTTCGCGACCTTCGGAAATTCAGGGTGAGCTAATGCGTCTAGCTTGGACTGGATCTTCTTTTTCAAGTCTTGATGCCTTGAACTTCCGGCATGGACTAGCTTTTATGTATTTTTAGCTTCTTAGACATTGTAGGTTTAGTAATTTGATCATAGATGTTCTTGTGATGATGACTTCCAGATTTTGGGGATATTAATAATAGTTTTGAATTGTTTTAAGTCTTCCGCATTATTTTCTGTCGATATATATATATTGAAATGTTAAGGTTTAGATTGGTTTGTTCGCTCACATAGGAGGGTAGATGTGGGTGCCAGTCGTGGCCCCGAATTGGGTCGTGAAAAACTTGGTATCAGAGCATTAGGTTCGTTGGTCTCATCACACAAGAACAGGTCTAGTAGAGTCTTAAGGAACGTAGGGGGACGCCTTTACTTTTCCTTGAGAGGCTATAAGACTTTAGGAAAATTTCACTCTTTCATTCTTTCTTTCGTGCTACTACTTGAGTCCAATTGGTATCTAGGCGATACGAATTGGTATCTGACCATCTTCACTCTATTTCGCAGATGGTTAGAACTAGAGCAACGACCGCACCAGCAGAGACAACGGCCCGGCAAGAAACATCTGAGCCAGCCACTGGGGCTGTGGCTCGAGGAAGAGCAGCGGCAAGAGGCCGTGGAAGAGGTCGTGGGAGGACGTCCTCTAGAGGAAGAGGACGAGCCCCTAGCCTATCTGATGCTAGGGGGGTGACTCCTCCACCGACCGAGGAGGTGATAAGAGAGGGTGAGGAAGGGGAAACTGAACAAGAGCGGAATGAGGAATTGCCACCCCAACCTACCCCAGAGATGATCAATCAGGTACTTGCTTATGTTAGCGGGTTATCCGATCAGGGTCAGGCACCTCCAGTGGTTTCTGCACCAACACCTCCGGTTTCAGAGATACGACATGCGGCTACTATGGCTCCCCGCATGGATGCATCATTGGGAATAAGCACATTTCCACGTCTGACTACTGGGCCTATTATGACAAATGATCAGCATGAAATTTTCAGTAAGTTCTTGAAATTGAAACCTCCAGTCTTTAAGGGCGCAGAATCAGAGGATGCCTACAATTTTCTAGTTGATTGTCATGAGCTACTACACAAGATGGGTATAGTGGAGCTGTTTGGTGTTGAGTTCGTGAGCTATCAGTTTCAAGGGAACGCCAAAATGTGGTGGCGGTCACATGTTGAGTGTGAGCCAACAGAGGCACCACCTATGACTTGGGAATCATTCTCTAGCTTGTTTATGGAGAAGTATATCCCAAGGACTTTGAGAGATAGAAAAAGGGATGAGTTCTTGAGTCTCGAGCAAGGTAGGATGACGGTCAATGCATATGAGGCTAAGTTTCGTGCTTTATCAAGGTATGCCACTCAACTTTGTTTCAGTCCACAAGAGCGGATTCGCCGTTTTGTGAAGGGGTTGAGGTCAGAATTGCGGATTTCAGCCTTACAGGTAGCGTCTACGGCAACATCCTCCCAAGAGGTGGTAGACTTTGTGATAGAGGTGGAAGGAGTGAAGCCAGATGACTTCACCACGACATCGACATCAAAAAGGTTTCGAAGGGGAGGTGAGTTTAATGGTTCTCACTCTAGAGGACAGAGCTCCGGAGGTTACTCAAGCCGACCAATTCAGTCTTCACTACAGACTATAGTTGGGGGTCCACCTCAGAACGGTCAACACTACTCCGAGAGACCTATGCATGAGCCCCGAGAGTGTTATGGATGTGGGGAGGTTGGACACATTAAGAGGTATTGTCAAAACCAGAGTTACAGAACCCCACTAGCTAGAGGTAGAGGTGGTCATGGTAGAGGCCGTTTTTCTGGAGGACGTGGTGGTCGAGGTAATGGTGGTCACAACAACGGCAGAGGTGATGGGCAAATTGGAGCCACTATGACGCAACATGGTACGGGCAATGGACAGACAAACGATAGGGCCCATTGTTACGCTTTCCCTGGGAGATCTGAAGCGGAGGCGTCTGATGCTGTTATCACAGGTAATCTTTTGGTTTGTGATTGCATGGCATCTGTATTATTTGACCCTGGCTCCACGTTTTCATATGTATCTTCATCATTTGCTAATTGTCTAAATTTACATTGTGAATTACTTGATATGCCTATTCGTGTTTCTACTCCGGTGGGTGAGTCTGTGGTAGTTTAAAAGGTATATAGGTCTTGTTTGGTGAACTTTGTGGGGAGCAACACTTGTAGATTTGGTTATTTTAGAAATGGGTGACTTTGATGTAATTCTGGGTATGACTTGGCTTTCTCCAAATTTTGCGATCTTGGATTGTAATGCTAAAACTGTGACATTAGCCAAGCCTGGGACGGATCCGTTAGTGTAGGAGGGCGACTACACTTCCAATCCGGTGCGTATCATATCCTTTCTTCGTGCTAAGAAAATGGTTGGTAAAGGGTGTTTAGCTTTCTTGTCACATCTCAAGGATGACACTACCCAAGTACCTTCGATTGAGTTGGTTTCGGTAGTCTGTGAGTTTTTGGATATGTTCCCTGCAGATCTTCCTGGTATGCCACCAGATAGGGATATTGACTTCTGTATCGATCTCGAACTGGGCACACGCCCCATTTCTATACCCCCTTATAGAATGGCTCCCGCAGAGTTAAGAGAGTTAAAGGACCAACTTCAAGAGTTGTTGAGCAAAGGTTTCATTAGACCAAGTGCATCTCCTTGGGGTGCTCCGGTTTTGTTTGTGAAGAAGAAGGATGGGAGTTTTCGGATGTGCATAGACTACCGACAGTTGAACAAGGTAACTATTAAGAACAAGTATCCTCTTCCTCACATTGATGACTTGTTCGATCAGCTACAAGGTGCTTGTGTCTTCTCAAAAATTGACTTGAGATCCGGTTATCATCAATTGAAAATACGGGCAACAGATGTACCAAAGACTGCTTTTCGGACTAGGTATGGGCATTATGAATTTGTAGTGATGTCCTTTGGTCTTACAAATGCCCCCGCTGCTTTCATGAGCTTGATGAATGGGATTTTTAAGCCATATTTGGACCTCTTTGTGATAGTATTTATAGATGATATACTGGTATATTCTAAAAGTAAGAAGGAACATGAGGAGCATTTGAGGATTGTTTTGGAAATGTTGAGGGAGAAAAAGCTTTATGCCAAATTCTCTAAGTGTGAGTTTTGGCTAGATGCAGTGTCCTTCTTGGGGCACGTGGTTTCTAAGGATGGAGTGATGGTAGATCCTTCTAAGATTGAGACAGTGAAGAATTTGGTAAGACCCACTAATGTGTCAGAAATATGGAGTTTTGTTGGGTTAGCAAGCTACTACCGCCGATTTGTCAAGGGATTCTCTTCTATTGCTTCCCAATTGACGAACTTGACTAAGCAAAATGTTCCATTTGTATGGTCGGATGAGTGCGAAGAAAGCTTTCAGAAACTCAAGACTCTGTGGACTACCGCACCAATCCTCACCTTGCCGGTGGAAGGTAAGAACTTCATTGTCTATTGTGATGCATCCTATTCGGGTTTGGGTGCAGTGCTAATGCAAGAGAAGAACGTGATTGCTTATGCTTCAAGACAATTAAAGGTGCATGAACGTAACTATCCAACTCATGACTTGGAATTGGCCGCGGTGGTGTTTGCATTAAAACAATGGAGACACTATTTATATGGGGTTAAGTGTGAAGTCTATACGGATCATCGTAGCCTTCAGTATGTCTTTACTCAGAAAGATTTGAACTTGAGACAGAGGAGATGGATGGAACTACTGAAGGACTACGACATCACTATTTTGTCTCATCTGGGGAAGGCGAATGTTGTAGCGGATGCCTTAAGTAGAAAGGCGGGAAGTATGGGAAGTCTAGCTCATTTGCAAGCTTCTAGACGCCCATTGGCTAGAGAAGTGCAGATTTTGGCTAATGACCTCATGAGGTTAGAAGTAAATGAGAAGGGAGGATTGTTAGCTTGTGTGGAGGCAAGATCCTCCTTCCATGACAAGATTAAGGGGAAGCAGTTTGATGATGAGAAATTGATCCGGATTCGAGATAAAGTGTTGCAAGGAGAGGCTAAAGAGGCAACAATCGATGAGGAAGGTGTGTTGAGGATTAAGGGAAGGGTATGTGTGCCCCGCGTCGATGAGTTGATCAACACCATTCTGACAGAGGCTCATAGTACAAGGTATTCTATACATCCGGGTGCAACCAAGATGTATTGTGACCTAAAGCAACACTTTTGGTGGAGTAGAATGAAGCGTGATATTGTTGACTTTATTGCCAAATGTCCAAACTGTCAACAAGTAAAGTATGAACACCAGAGGCCCGGAGGAACGCTTCAGAGAATGCCATTCCTGAATGGAAGTGGGAGAGAATCGCAATGGACTTTGTGGTTGGTCTTCCAAACACAATGGGTAAGTATGACTCCATTTGGGTGATTGTTGATAGGTTAACTAAGTCTGCTCATTTTATTCCGATCAAGGTAACTTACAATGCAGAGAAGTTAGCAAAAATCTACATCTCAGAAATCGTTCGACTGCATGGAGTTCCGATATCCATCATATCAGATAGAGGTACGCAGTTGACTTCTAAGTTTTGGAAAACATTGCATGCTAAATTGGCTACTAGGTTGGATCTTAGTACCGCGTTCCATCCTCAGACCGATGGTCAGTCTGAGCGAACGATTCAAGTGTTGGAAGATATGCTTCGCGCATGCGTGATAGAGTTTGGTGGCCGTTGGGATAGCTTCTTACCTTTGGCAGAGTTTTCGTACAATAATAGCTATCACTCCAGTATTGATATGGCTCCATTTGAAGCATTGTATGGGAGGAGATGTAGATCTCCCATTGGGTGGTTTGATGCATTTGAGGTTAGACCTTGGGGTACCAATCTTTTGAGGGATTCATTAGAGAAAGTGAAGTCTATTCAAGAAAAGCTTCTAGCGGCGCAAAGTAGGCAAAAAGAATATGCAGATCGAAAGGTTAGAGACTTAGAGTTCATGAAGGGTGAACAAGTCTTGTTGAAAGTTTCGCCAATGAAAGGGGTGATTCGGTTTGGCAAAAGAGGTAAGCTAAGCCCAAGGTATATTGGACCATTTGAGTACTAAAGCGAATAGGGGAGGTGGCTTATGAATTAGCCTTACCTCCAGGGCTGTCCGGAGTACATCCGGTATTTCATGTGTCCATGTTGAAAAGATACCATGGAGATGGAAACTACATCATCCGTTGGGATTCAGTTTTGTTTGATGAGAACTTGACTTGTGAAGAGGAACCGGTTGCTATATTAGATAGAGAGGTTCGCAAGTTGAGGTCGAGAGAGATTGCATCCATCAAAGTTCAATGGAAGAATCGACCGGTTGAAGAGGCTACTTGGGAGAAGGAGGCAGATATGCAAGAAAAATACCCACATCTGTTTACAGATTCAGGTACTCCTTTTCGCTATTGTTTTTCTTCTTTTGATCGTTCGGGGACGAACGATGGGTAAATTGGTATCGATTGTAACGACCTGTTTAGTCGTTTTGAGCAGCAGATTTTATTTCTGGAAAAACTGGCTAAGATTACGGACACCACGACGGACCGTCATAGGCACGACTGCCCGTCACAGATGTCTCTTTCCAGAACACTTAGAATTCTGAAATTGGGTACTGAAAATCGACTCTCTGAACTTCGTAACGAACTTGCATGACGGACCGTCACAGTCCACTTGAGTTTTAAGGGATGCGACGACCTGCGTGACAGACTGTCGCAGGCACGACGGCCCGTCACAGGTCATGTAATCCCAGTTGGAATCGGATTTCTGGTTAAGTTTTAAGGGACGTTTTGGACTATTCTTTCCTTAATTATGGATTTCGTGGGTTTATATTAATAACTCAAATTCTTGAGGGATAAAAGAGGTAACTTTGGATTAATTAGTGGGTATCATTGTCATCTTTTACACTTAATTATATGTAAATTAGGGTAAAAGAAAGAGGGTTGGAATAAAAGAAAACAGAAAGAACAAGAAAGAGAGAGAGAGTCGAACAAGAAAGAGAGAAAACGAAGAGGATAGCAAAGCTTTGGGGGAAAATTCTTGCTTGATCAATTCTTCGGTAGAGGTAGGTTATGGTTTTAACACTATTCGTAGTAAACTCTTAATAGCGAATGATATGTGTTAGTAGTATTGTAATCCCTTCTATATGCTTAATTGTATGCTTGCATGACTATGATTATGTAATTGTGAATAAATAAGCATGATGAAGCTATTGAATCCCAAATCTTGAAAAGAAACACTAATCTACTTTGTTAATGATGATGCCTTGGTATAAAAGAGACTTGATGAACGAAAGTGGTGAGATTAGGGGATCGGGTGCCACGTTCCGGTACCAGGATAGAATAAGGATCGGAGTGTCACGTTCCGACACCAGGATAGTATATGGATCGGGTGCCACGTTCCGGTACCAGGATAGTATATGAGGATCGGAGTGTCACGTTCCGACACCAGGATAGTATATGGATCGGGTGCCACGTTTTGGTACCAGGATAGTATATGAGGATCGGAGTGTCACGTTCCGACACCAGGATAGTAGATGGAGCGGAGTGTCACGTACCGACACGAGGGGAATAAAGATAATGAATCTTGAAATATGTTAATGAATTCAATCTAATGAATCTAATTCCCAAATGAGTATGATATTGAGGCTTGAGTCCTCATGGATGAACTTGTTAGTACTTATTGATGATTTTAGTACTTGTTGTTGCTACATGTTGAGTATTATAGTTGATTTATGATATTAACTGATATATACTGTTTCCTATTTTGAGTTGGCTGATGATACTTACTCAGTACTTGTGGTTGTACTGACCCCCTACTTTTATGTTTTCTTCTTTGTTATTTGTGGAATGCAGCAAACATTCCGTCAACTTCAACTCAAAAGTAGATCTAGCCAGTCTTCGCGACCTTCGGAAATTCAAGGTGAGCTAATGCGTCTAGCTTGGACTGGATCTTCTACTTCAAGTCTTGATTCCTTGAACTTCCGGCATGGACTAGCTTTTATGTATTTTTAGCTTCTTAGACATTGTAGGTTTAGTAATTTGATCATAGATGTTCTTGTGATGATGACTTCGAGATTTTGGGGATATTAATAATAGTTTTGAATTGTTTTATGTCTTCCGCATTATTTTCTGTTGATATATATATATTGAAATGTTAAGATTTAGATTGGTTGGTTCGCTCACATAGGAGGGTAGATGTGGGTGCCAGTCGTGGCCCCGAATTGGGTCGTGACACACGCCTCCCCATCATACTCATTTGGGAATTAGGTTCATTAGATTGAATTTATTAACATATTTCAAGATTCATTATCTTTATTCCCCTCGTGTCGGTACGTGACACTCCGCTCCATATACTATCCTGGTGCCGGAACGTGGCACTCCAATCCTCATATACTATCCTGGTACCGGAACGTGGCACCCAATCCATATATTATCCTGGTGTCGGAACGTGACACTCCGTTCCTCATTCTATCCTGGTACCAGAATGTGGCACCCGATCCATATACTATCCTGGTGTCGGAACGTGACACCCCGATCCTCATTCTATCCAAGTACCGGAACGTGGCACCCGATCCATATACTATCCTGGTGTCGGAACGTGATACTCCGATCCTCATTCTATCCTGGTACCGGAACGTGGCACCCAATCCTCTATTTCTATCCTGTTACCGGAACGTGGCACCCGATCCCCTAATCTCACCACTTTCGTTCATCAAGCCTTCTTTTATACCAAGGCATCATCATTAACAAAGTAGATTAGGGTTTCTTTTTAAGATTTGGGATTCAATAGCTTCATCATGCTTATTTATTCACAATTACATAATCATATTCATGCAAGCATACAATTAAGCATATAGAAGGGTTTACAATACTACTAACACATATCATTTGCTATTAAGAGTTTACTACGAATAGCATAAAAACCATAACCTACCTCCACCGAAGATTTGTGATCAAGCAAGCAATTTCCCAAGCTTTGTTTCTCTCTTCTCGTTCTCTCTCTCTCATTTGTTCTTTCTATTTTTCTTATTCAAACCCTCTTTCTTTTACCCTAATTAGCATATAATTAACAATAAAAGATGGCAATAATAACCCACTAATTAACTTAAGGTTACCTCTTTTAAACCCCAAGTAATTAGACTTATTAACATTATCCCACTAACTGTATAATTAAGGCAGGAATATACCAAAACGTCCCTTTAAACATTTAAAGAAATCCGACCCAGACTGGGATTACGCAGTCTGTGACGGCCCGTCGTGCCTGCAACGGTCCGTCCTGCTGCTCCGTCACAGAGTTCAGAGACTCAATTTCCTTGAAGAGTCTGTGACGGTCCGTCGTGCCCACGACGGTCCGTCCTGCCATTCCTTCACGAAGTTCAGAGAGTCGATTTCAGTACCCAATTTCAAAATTTCTAAGTGTTTTGAAACAAGACCCTGCGACTGTCCGTCGTGCCCATGACGGTCCGTCGTGGGGTCTGTCGTCTCAGCCAGTTTTCCAGAAATAAAATCTGCTGCTCAAAACGACTAAACAGGTCGTTACAATAGATACCAATTTACCCATCGTTCGTCCTCAAACGATCACAAGAAGAAAAATAAGGCGAGAAGGGGTACCTGAATCTCTAAACAGGTGTGGGTATCTTTCTTGCATATCTGCCTCCTTCTCCCAAGTCGCTTCTTCAACCGGCTGATTCTTCCATTGCACCTTGGTTGATGCAATCTCCCTTGACCTCAAGTTGCCAACTTCTCTATCTAAAATAGCAACAGGCTCCTCCTCATAAGATAAATTCCCATCAAGCAAAACTGAATCCCAACGGATAATGTAGTTTCCATCCCCATGGTATCTTTTCAACATAGACACATGAAATACCGGATGCACTCCGGACAGCCCTGGAGGCAAGGCTAATTCGTAAGCCACCTCCCCTACTCGCTTAAGCACTTCAAAGGGACCAATATACCTTGGGCTTACTTTACCTCTTTTACCAAACCGCATCACCCCTTTCATGGGAGAAACATTCAACAAGACTTGTTCACCCTCCATGAACTCTAAGTCTCTAACCTTTCGGTCTTCATATTCTTTTTGCCTAATTTGCGCCGCCAAAAGCTTTTCTTGAATAGATTTCACTTTCTCTAAAGAATCCCTCAAAAGGTTCGTACCCCAAGGTCTAACCTCAAATGCATCAAACCACCCAATAAGAGACCTACATCTCCTACCATACAATACTTCAAATGGGGCCATGTCAATACTTGAGTGATAACTGTTATTTTATGAAAACTCTGCTAAGGGTAAGAAGTTATCCCAATGACCACCAAATTCTATCACACATGCACGAAGCATACCCTCCAACACTTGAATCGTTCGCTCAGACTGACCATCGGTCTGAGGATGGAACGCAGTACTAAGGTCCAACCTAGTACCCAATTCCGCATGCAATGTTTTCCAAAACTTAGAAGTAAACTGCGTACCTCTATCTGATATGATGGAGAGTGTAACCCCATGCAACCGAACAATTTCTTGATGAACTAAAGTAATGAGAATGATGATGCCTTTGTATAAGAGAAGGCTTGATGAATTGATAGAATGAGATTAGGGGATCGGAGTGTCACGTTCCGACACATAGAATTAAGGGATCGGGTGTCACGAACCGACACGTAGATTTAGGGGATCGGGTGTCATGAGCCGACACGTAGATTTAGGGGATCGGTTGTCACGAACCGACACGTAGATTTAGGGGATCGGGTGTCACAAACCGACACGTAGAATTAGGGGATCGGAGTGTCACGTTCCGACACATAGTAGTAGGGGAGCGGAGTGTCACGTACCGACACAAGAGGAATAAAGATAATGAGGGAGCGGAGTGTCACGTACTGACACAAGAGAAATAAAGATAATGAATCTTGAAAGATGTTAATATACTCAATCTAATCGACCTAATTTCCAAATGAGTATGGTATTGAGGCTTGAGTCCTCATGTGTGAACTTGGCGGTACTTATTAATGATGATAGTACTTGTTGTTGCTACATGAGTGAGTATTGTAGTTGATTTTATAATATTACTTGATATATATATTGTTTTCTATTCTGAGTTGGCCGATGATACGTACGCAATACTCGTGTTTATATTGACCCCCTACTTTTATGTTTTCTTCCTTGTTATTTGTGGAGTGCAGCAAACGGACCGTCGTCTTCAACTCAACCGCAATTCTCGCCAGTCTTCGTCACACCGGATCTCCAGGGTGAGCTAATGCTATTAGCTTGGACTGGATCTTCTTCCTCATGTCTTGATGCCTTGAAGTTCCGGCATGGACTAGCTTTTACTTGTTTTAGCTTCTTAGAATACTCTTAGTTTAGTAATTTGATCATAGATGTTCTTGTGGTGATGACTTCCAGATTTTGGGGAATAATAGATGTTGAATTTTAGAAGTTATTGAATTGGTTTTTATTAATGAGTTTAAGTCTTCCGCATTACTTTCTGTTAATATTATATTGAAATGTTAGGGTTTAGATTGGTTGGTTCGCTCACATAGGAGGGTAAGTGTAGGTGCCAGTCGCGGCTCGGTTTTGGGTCGTGACAGTCAACGGATAGTGGACCCTCTCACGAGCTCTGAACCCTACCGTGGTTCACTACTTTAGGTAGTTTTGTGCATTTTGTTTCTAGGTCTGCTTTTTCGAGGTGTTAAAATTATAACACAATGAACCAAACAAATTTAGATGTCCTATTATTTTTTTTATTCAATTCCTAGCTTCAACTAGTCTGATTCCATCCACAACCTTTGTTGTTTGTCTATTTAGGAAGTACATCGGTTTTTACCGCCACTGCCTAATATAGACTTTGGAAACTTTTTCTTTACAGATCTCAGTTGTTCTTGTTCCTTAGGAGAAATGTTTTAGTATATCATGGATGGACTACTTTTTTTGAACTAATAGAAGTAAACCTGTATTTATATTTGACTCAATAGCTATTATTATTTCTTCATGCGAGTCAAATTTTGCTCTTATACACCTTGACTTCACTTATTTTAACTACAAAACCTTCGGATTATGTTACATAAATGCAACACTTCGGGCTGTAAACGTCAACTTGAAGTTGAAAAGTTGTAGAAAATTTTTGGTGCACTAATTTTACAAGCCCTTGTACGGACCTAAGAAGATTTTACGGGCCGTATGAGCAAGTAGTTTTTACTATTCTGGAGTTCAGTAAAAATGTTATGTCTTAGATTGGATTCCATGAGCCAGGAGTATGGCTCGTGTATGCGTATATAGGTCATGGATGAGGCTCGGTCAACAGATATCAGACATGATGAAATTTTGGCATTTACATTTCTACCCATGGCATGTACAGGTCATACAAGGAACTGCAAATTTTAGATTTCTATTAGTAGTTGATTTTTAGTGAGTTGATCTTCCACTTATTTAGTTACAACTTGGTAGTACGGCCCATCAAAGTATGTATGGACCATACATGTCCAACTTAGTTTGTAGGCCTAAGGATCCTAGCCTTTGGCAAAGGGTTTCAAGCATCTTTATAAAGTTTCTTAAAAAACATTGTTCTTCCAGGTATGTAGGTCTATTCATAGTGTTTGGATTAAGTTGGTCCCCACACCTACAACTAATTTCATTTAGTAATGATATAAAGCTAGGGTTCTATCCAAAGTTCCATAAATTCTTAATTTGGCTTGTTTTTCTTATTCTGAGTAATGATTTCTTAACTACAGATACTATAATACTTTATAAATATTTATTCTTGTTTTGTTAATTTTATCATCACATGAACCCTTTTTGATGAAACTAATGAAAGCCTTTATGCAATTATTTTGATACAGTGATTTCAAGACTTAATGTATGTCCATGTATATTTTAAGCGTCAATTGAGAAGATCACTTATGTTTCCAAATGTAGTGTTTTTGCATGGAGAAAAGCATTCCTATTTTAAGAAAAGAATATTTAGTTTTTCAGAAGACTTTTTAGTCTAAAGATTTGTAATCCTTTAATTTCGTAATAACTCAATCTAATGAGTATTATTATATTAGCAATAATACATATTTTTTTGTTAAGCATTGAGCACCGATTTCGATAAGAGTTAAGATAACTTAAACACCATAACTTGCACCACCAGTGTATATAGGATCGTACTGTAATTAGGGTGACACCTCAACAGCCTCAAGAAGGCCTTTAGATGGATCTAAAATTTAAGTTTCCTCCTATATCCCTGGAAGGTATAGGGTGGTTCTACCAGCACGGTTAAGATGTTGTATCATCATTAAACTCTTAGTGATAGTTTTCAGTTAGTGATACTTCATTCTTTACTTCAGCCGAATTATGTTAGTTGGTCATTAAGTTCATTTAACTTAATTTGATACACTATCTTATTCTCAACCAAGATGTATCCACACTTTCTCAACTTGTTGGATACATTGATTTTAGGGTTTGTTGTTTTGAATTATTGTATTTTCAATTTTTTTAATTCGACTATGCATCATGTATATATCACTTATATTATTTTATGAGAAACATTTGTACATCAATAAATAAATCACTTAACCATCACCATAGATTCAGATCTCAAACAAGAAATTTTATGTGTACAATCAAACCTAAAACATATATATTTTGTATATAAAAAAGACTATCAACCATCACAATAGATTCAGATCTCAAAGAAGAAACGATATGTATAGTGTTGACACCCATTTTTTGAACCTTTATGAATTTTATGAAAAAATGCGACTTTTATGAATGGTTTTGACCTTTCGGAAGGGTTGTAATTTTTCCAAGGAGTTGTGCGAATAACAATTTATTCACACTATGGTTTGTTGTCCATAAAATATAGGGGTTTCGTTTCACTACTATTTGTAGTATTGTTCACCTATGGGCTAGTCAAATTCAAATATATTAATTAAGTTTCTTATGAATTTTGTTTCTTTCCTCGAAGTTTTCTTTCCTTATATTTCATAAATCTTAAACTTTACTATAAGTCATATTGATTCATGTAACTATAGAAATTTCTTTTACCTATTTTTGGTGACATTTTTTAAAGTTTTATAAAATTTCAGCAAGAATGATTAAAAATTGATCTTATCTTTTGTCCATTTGTATATGCTTTTTCATATAAACAAAGAAAATTAATTTTAATATCAATGCGACATAAATGCTCTTGCTCCTATCATGTGCACAACTCATAACATTGCCGAAATGTTTGAATTAATTACATTTGGTTCTTGAGTAACAAAACATTTATTTTTGCCACTATTATTTGTAGGTTTTTTTCACTATAGAGGAGTCTAATTTAAATACATGAATTTACCTTCTTATGAAGTGTGTTTCATTCCTCAAAGCTTTCTTCCTTTTGTTTAATGATGCTTAAATCTTTTATTGTTGTTCATAGTGATTCACGTATATATAGAATTTTTTTTTTGTTATTTTGCTAACTTTTTGAAACTTTTTCAATTAAACTAGTGAACTGCAAACTTGGATACAGCCTGACCGACTATCTTTTCGAAAATATGTTAAGCAACATGTCTTTTTCTTCCTTATTGTTAAGAAAGAAAGGCCATCATTACTATTATTGGTGGATATTTCTGAGTTCAAGTTCTCAAAAAATTATATTGTGATATTTTAATATGTTATGTGTCATGGTTTAGAATATCCAGTTATAAACAGTGTCATTTGGATAACACCTACTGTTTGGTTCATAATAGCATTAATTTTTTGTAACTGCATACTTGTTAGGCCCTGAAACCTACACCTTGGGAGGGATTGACATTCGTTGACCATTGCTGACCTCGAGCAGACCCTTAGACTGACTTACTTACATCATAGTAAGAAAACAATCACACTTATAATGATAAAAGAACTTATTTGAACTGAATAATAAAATAATTGGAATGTCTTTATGATTTAAACATTCAACTTGGCAAAAAGGGAAACCCAAGTCTTTAACATAAGAATGAAAATGTAAACACTACTAAACAATATTTGTCTATGAAACTCTGAATGTACTGAGATTGATGTTAGGACAAATCCTAAAACGTCCTATTGAGCTAACTAGAAAACACTAGAAGGTGTCCTCCGGAATGCAAGGCGGCTCACCAACTGACTCTGGAGTGCTGAACTGGATAAACGGTGCTCTGGATGCAAATCCTCGTTACCTGCGTTTGCATCATAATACAATGCAGGCCAACTGACATCAGTACAGGGAATATATGAGTATGCGAGTTTCAATGCTAATACAACATAGGCTAGAAAGAGATCTGAAAGAACACTTAACTTGAATCTTCTCAACTCATGAATACTTACTAAACTCATTTCGCTAGAATTAAGGTTTTAAACAAGTTCCATATAAATAAAAACTGTTCAAAAACATGCTGTAAATTTTGTGTGTATGCGAAGATACAAGAAACTCTAAGATGTATATAAAAATACAATGAAATGATGCATACAATAATTGATACGGGAGTTTTTCTAATTGACAGTCATCACATAAGAGCAATAGTGATGATACAAAGATCTACCTCACATTACAAGAGCATCCTATACCCGGCTAAAGGTTTAATACCTTAACCTCCTAATGGATCCACAAGTCTACTGTGAAAACGGTTCATCTAAAAAGTATTACCCTTTTCTACCCATGATGACTACATGGTTTATGGGGGCTGTGAGTTGTCTGAACTCTCCGGCATATCGATTCCACTACTACTCACACAATATACTGGCTTTTATGTTTCTAAAACATACTTACTTTGTGATTTGAGATTATTGATCAAAATCATAGATCAAGGTTATCTTGGAAATCTCAGTTTCCCTTCTAGCATCAATTAGAAAGCTATTACTCTTTTCTAAAAACTAGCCCGATGCTCTTCGAAAATCCCAGTTTCCAATCTTGTTTATATGTGAAAACAATTCTTTTAAACCTCTTTGGCAATATATATAGTCCCCATGTACTTGTATGAAGAAATAACTTCAATCTTCATTCTTTATTAAACTCAAAACATAAGTCTTGACGCAAAGCTAAAACGGTTGCAAAAGACTTATGAAACTTGAAATGACTCCTCTTATTTAACTCTTGTACTCTCTTAACTTTAATTCTTAACTATTCTTGACTTGACTCTTAAATGATCCTTGAATTGAATTATGGATTCAAGGATTATGATTTCTGTTTAGAAAGATCTCATGATGTTTAAGAATAATTCAAGGTAGCTAAACATGAAAAAATCTGGAAATCAATATTTGGAGGTCGGTTCGCGATGCGGATGTATTCTTAAATTATGGTTCTGAAAATGTCTTTAGAGGCAGAACACTTTGTATCAGCTCCGCGACACTCAGCTAAATTTTTTTTTTGGGAATAGGTTGCCAGATGCGTTCCCATGTCAAAATTTCGCTCATCCATGTTTCTACTTTGTTTTTCTTCTCTTATTCACCCAAACTCGGTCTTTTTGCTAAATATATTTTACATAGAGTCAACCAAAATATATACCTAAGCACCTAACCATAATGAACCCATAATGCAATTTAACGAACTCAAAAACATCACAACTCACGCAATTCGAGATTAGCAAATAAAATCAAGAAGTAGGCAATAAGATCATCAATATTTTAATGCTTTTATGATGAATCCAAACTGAAATAATATATTTGGCATGTAGGGGATCCCAATGTTATGAGAGCCTTAGAAACCTTGATAGGGATCACCCCCGATGAATTTCACTCATAAGGCTACACATTCTTTGCGAATTCGTGATTTATCTCCCTTTCAATTCTTATTTTCTCTCTTCTCTAAGCCCTAAGGGTAACTATGACTTTTACAATGTAATCTAAGACTTGATTTTACCTTTATAAACCTCTAAAACTAAATAGGAAATTAATTGGTGAAAAGACTAGTTTTCCCTTCCCTAAATCCGGATTGGGACTTTCCCCAATCCGACAACCCACCTTTCGAAGAGCATAACTAAGTCAGACAATATGGAACTCGCGCAACTCGATGACGTTTGAAATATATTTATAAGGGATTTCAAACCATATGAATAAATTCCTATAATGCATGATGATAAATGCCATTTGAAAATGATTTCCAGATTTTTTCCAGATTTTTCTTTCCAAAATATATATTTTTAGTTTCTTAGATATATTTCTAATTGTGAGATGTCACAATACTATAACCATAACAAAAACTATGGTTCAATTCCAAATAAATTGGGGTCGGTGATATAAAAGTAAAACAATAGTAATGACTATTATGAGACAATGAGAAAAACTATCTATGATACAGATTAACGATTTTAGGGTCATTTTTAACATATACATGATATGACATACTATAATAAAAAAGAGATTTGTGGAGGTTAATAAGAAAGGATCCGAAGGTCTCCATTTGAATTTAGTTTATTATGTTTTGGTATGGACATAATGTTCCACTTTACCTGGTAATGTTGTTGTTCTATGCTTTTTGGTCTCTTATTTAATGTATCAAGTTGTTTTTAGTAACTTCTTGAAATTTAGAAAATTTTATTATTTCTAACATACTATTTTCATGGAGATTTTCAGATACTTCTTTCTTTTTTCTTACTCTTTGAAAATGTTACAATCCTTCTAACATACTATTTTCATGAATCATATTTTTATAAAAAAAATGAAAGTTTTAAAAAAAAATATAGCCCTTTATTATTTCAAAGAACGCTTTGCCTTAACAAAACATATTTTTGACAATGTAACGTGTGTATCAAAAATATGAATATTATCAAATGATCATAATTAGTCTTCATAAAATAGTTCAATCTCGTGCGAAGCACAAATAATTTACCTAGTATATATATACAGGAGAACCCTTAGCCACCTACGTGGCGTCACCAAAAATCAAGATTCCCTTTTAATTTATTTTATTCTAAAAGTTACTCTTCTTCTTTTATGAAAAGTTGTCCCTATTATGAAAAGTTGTGTCTTTTATGAAAGGTTTATAACCTTTTCGAAGGGTTCTAACTATTCCTAAGAGTAGTAACCTTTTCGAAAAGTTGTGACTTCTATGAAGAGTTGTCACTTTTATGAAAAATTCATACTTTTGTGAAAGGTTGTGACCTTTCCAAAGGATTGTAACATTTTCAAAGAGTTGTAACCTTTCCATAAGACAACATAATCATTTGTTGGCACTTCCCTTAGTTGTGTATAAACGAGGACTTCCCTTTTATTCTAAAAGAACAAAAATTTTAACTACCTCTTCCTCTCTTCTTATGGGCAATTAAAGAGTTGTGTATGTTGCTCCGGATGAATGGCTCCCTGACACCATATTTTTGTATCAATACATATGTGAATAGAATCTTTATATGTTGAAATGATCTATTTATTTAAACATGTTACAAGAGGAGAGTAATTTACTTAATGAGACATTGTGTATTAAATGGCTCAATTTTTTCCATTCTGTTTCATTCTATTTTTGAAGATCCTAGTATATTTTTTACAGCCATTAGTTATGTTTATATTATTAATTTTTGTTATTGCTTACATGCTTTGAACATTGTTGTTTACGTTTATGAAAAGTTATTGTTATAAGTATTTGTTAATATATATTAAATAACAAACGTTAATTGGGTATTCACGCAAGTTTTCTCTACTTAAATTATTGAAGGTGCACTAAAACCCCGTACAAATCTATTATTTTTTTACATCAACAACGTCATTCCTTCACATACAAGGATGCGATTTAGTGTTCTTTTGAAAAATCATCTGACAATTAATAACTTTGCATATCCATATCTTTTGGTTATTATGTTGTTATCTATTTTACTAAATTTTGAGAGTGGATATTATGAGTACATTATGATTGAATGTTGATTGAAGTGTTAGTTAATTGTCTTGGGTATGTTATTAAAAAATTAGTACTTTTCTGGTTAGAATGATTTGTAATCATCACTGAATATTTCATATTTTACTCACTTTCATGTAGGTTTTTTGTTGTTGGTTTGTTGTTTTCTTCAAATGTTATTGATTATTTTTCGTTTGATATGTATATTATCTTACAATTACACAACTTTCGATTCTTATAATGATTTTCTTTTTTTCCTACTCATACGGATCTTCAAAATATTTTTGGTGTGAATTATAAATATTTTCAGCAAACATAATTTGAAGATTATTAAGCCAAACCTACTCTAACTAAAGGTAATATTTTAAACTACAAAAGGTATGTCTTTTAAGATAGATTTGTTATCCTTCATGTTCCAAGTCATTGCTGAGTTTTTGAGTTGTCTGGGTTAGACTCATTTTTAATTTTTTATTATTCAAGAATATTTCTTTTAGCTGAGTGCAGAATCCACCATTTTTATCTACTTGTACTTTCATAATGAAAAAATTATAACATACATATTTTTTTAACAAGTCATAAAGTTCCATTGATGAAACATCTAGAAGGGCTTTTAGAGCATCAGTTTATTGAAGAATATATATCTAAAGGGCTCAACAATATTATATTTTTGTTGTTTGAAAATTATTTTTCTCCTTCTATAAATTTTGTTAGAGTAACAAAGTAACAATAACGAAAACAGGTGAATATTTCACCTCGGAGAAGTAGAATGTCTCTAAAAAAATTATTTATTTATTATGGTGCGCATTTATTTTTGGTCTTAACTTATTTATAACTGATAATGACTATCTAAAACTTTAAGGGAGACAATTAAAATTATGTAAAAAAATAAAAAAAGTGATGTTTAATTGTTACATTAGAACATCACTAAATTTCAACAAGACAATTGCATTATCAAACATATGTTATGATAAATCAAAGGGACACAATATATAATGTACCAAGAAAACACTAGCCTTAGGACACTTGACATTTGTGGTATAAATAAAATATCCTCAAGCTATCGGTTGTAAACCATAGAAACATGGCTGAACATAACTCGTTGATGACGAATACAACCACATGAAACTTTTTAGAGAATTTATACAAACTTGAGGAAGAGAAGTGGTTAAAAAAAAGAAAGAGAGGTGGAGCTAACAAATAATTGGAATGTACATTTTCTCAAAAACTTAAAACCTTGCTTGTTCATTGGTCTGTTTTCCTTTTTCTTATCAGCAAAGGTGGGTTGATTGCACCATGCAGCTTGAAAACAATTGTAAACAGGTACATCACATTATGTCAAACAATCGCACTTCAATTTCAATTTTCATCAAAAAATACCACAGAGAAACATGGGTATTGGTGGTATGGGTATTGGTGGTTCTACTAATCTCCCCTCAATATATTGGCGAAAGAAGAGAAACATGGTAGAGAATAAATCTACTTGGGATAAATAGTTAAACACCAAACTATTCAGAGAATTGATAAAAAGAAGTGTGAATATATATAAGTATCATTGTAATGTTACTGATATGAGGATAGCTTATCACATTGAGAAAGGAATTAAGAACTGACTATTCATTAGTAGTGTGGCATGTTGTTCAGACTTATGGCCCTTAATTATGGATGCATGGTTGGGTTGAATTCCCAATTTTATAAGTTGTCACCTTTTTTTTTTTGTAAAAGGTCTCTTATAACTTGAATACAAATTTTTTCAATTTGATTATATGTTTGTGCAATAATTCCTAATATATGTATTTATTATCTGTGAATATATATATATACACACACACACACACATATATATATATGTATATATATATATATGTAGGACAAATTATGGAGCAATGGGAGAAGAATTACTATATTAGCTCAATTGCAGGAGCTTATAATGAGAGCCCTCATTATTAGCTCATGCTATTGCGCTATATTAATCCTTTTCCATTCCTCCATAATCCACTCCTATATATATATATATATATATAAGAATGATCAAATAAACCTATAATCAAACTGAAAAAACATAATGATATTCGAGTAATGAGACCTTGTGAAGAAACTGAGGTGACAACTTTTATAAACTTGGTAAGTGAATCAAGTCCCTACATTCAAAATTAAGGCCCACATGTCGAACAACATGCCAAACTGCTAAAGAATAGTCCATCCTCATTTACTTTTTAAATGTGCTATGCTACTCTTATACCATCAACGTTACAATGATACCTATATCTAATTCCCACTTGTATTTATTAATTCCTCGTTAGCCATTATAAAAACAATAGTTCGTCCTATAACAAGAATTTTAAACTTGAACCTCCTAGATTGAAGGAAAATATCTTGCATGTGTGAAGAAAGTCAAAATGGTCAATCTCATACAAACTCTAAGAACAATAGTAACAAGGCATAGTGATATTGGGATAAAATCTCATGTCAAAAAACCAACTTGAACAAAAGATAAGAATTTTAGTGTGAAATCAGTATACCTGATATGTGAAAGTTTGTACATTAGGAGAAAAACATTGACCACCATAAAGAAGGATTTGTTCATTCGATATAATCAAGTTGTAAACCTCGAGTAGAAGTAACGTTTATCAAGAAGTACACAAACATTCAAAACCTAAGCTGCATTAAGCAATGTGATTCTTAGACACTAAAATTCAACCCAAAGCAACACTCTACGTATATATAGTGGATCCTTTTAGGCTAATAAAATGGAATTCCTCCATCTCAAAGCCTAACAAAGGGATAGAGACTGTTAATAATTTTTTTAAGAGTCTGTTACCAACACAGACATTCTTATATGAAGGAATTAAGAACAAGAAATCTCCTAAATGCTTCCAATTATGGTTAGAACCATAAAATCACCAATCGTACGGTAAATTTACAACTCAAAGCAATGCACGAACAGACATTCAACCTAAAATAATATTATGAAGAAGTTGTACAAGAAAGACTCGATATGCACTTACTTACGAGGATATTCAATTACTTCCTCCAGCATATATTTATGATCAATGACGTTTAGGATTTCCAATCAGTTAATTGTTGATTCCCAAAACCTCGATCACGTTGATCGTACGCAAGCTACTCAAATTCACTAATAAAACCTAGACCCTATAATTAGTCACGACCAAATTGCTAACCTCTGATGAAATACATACAAAATCTAAAACATAATCGATACCTTGATAGCAAATACGTAGTTCTGTCCAAAATCAAAAAAACTTTGTTATAACATAAAAACTCCATTTCTAGAATTTAAAAGGGAAGCTTTCCCAAGCTCGGTAACGTTAGGAACAAAGTCAGTCAACTATATAGAATCACGCTAAAGAATGAGATTCATACTGGCCTAACCTAAATCCTTTTAATTTCCACCCCAACTCCAACCACTTAAAGGGTAATGTATTGTGATTCAAGATATGAAGTTGTTCAAGATTGGATGCATATGAAACGTACTTGGAAAGATCAACAAGAAAACAAATAAAAATCATCGCTAAACTCACTAAGATAAATGGAATTAATAAAAAATGGGTGAATGAATTAAGATTTGGTACTCTTGATGAGAACAGGTGAGTTGATCAAAGATAAACTGAGGTACACGTATTTAGTAATGCAGATGAACTAATATAAATTTTCAGCATTCTATCAAAAAACGTGTATGCCGATTCGACATCCATTTAAGCTAATTAGCGATAAAAGTGTGAATAAAGTTGACTTGAATAACCATTGATTCATAATTTGAATACGACATAATTTTTTCTTCTTCCCTTTTCTAGAGATTTTTGAACTTAAGTTAGTAGCGATTTGTGTTTGATTTTCCCCATTTCAAAATTTCAAATAAGTCTCTACTAGTTTATAGACATATAAATGTTAATAATTATCTATGGTGTTCGCTATATTTGCTTTTCATTATACATAATTAGATTTGGTTGGTTAAGTATCATGCACCTTAGAAAGCAGTAATAGAACACGCATTGAAAAAAGGCAAGAGCAGCATCCGGTGGAATCCGTTTCTCATTTTTCTGAAATTGACCAACGGTTTAAGATGTCTCATGTCATAAAAAATATAAGTGGAACAACTTTTTTTCTATGTCATCTTAGATTTTTTTACATATCGTAAATGTCATAAAAGTAGATATTGATACTTGATTGCTAAATATGCAGACCTGTAGAGAGTGATACTTGGTTGACGTCAATAGCGAAGCAGCATAATGAGAAAAGAGAACCTAAGAAAACAATTGATTAGAATTCCGTTTTCATCGATCCAGATCTAGATGATTGATTAGAATTCTTTTTTTATACATCCAAATCTAGATGATTCATTCGAATTTCTTTTTCATAGATCCGAATCTAGATGGTGGCCTTAGTACAATTTATGGGTTTCAATCCATTGAATTTTAATTTAAGAAAATGAAGGAAAACATTACCTTTGTTTTTCGTAAATGATCCTGATGAGATGTTAACGATAAAGTTGTTTCACCCTCTAATCTATCATGAAGAGCAGTAACTTTTTCACTCATAGAACTTACCAGTGTACTTCATAAAAATACAATTAAGATCATAATCTTCTAGAGAAAAGACGAACATTGGTGTTGCTAGATGAGTTATAACTGCATAAAGTTCACGGCGAAGAAGAAGAAGGAATCAGTGTGAAACTTTAGCAGTGAATAGTAAAAAGTTAGAGGAAATGAAAATTTTTAGGTCAAACTTCAGAGAGAAGCGTCACAAAAAGGTTTAGTGCCACAAAAATTGGCTTGGTTAATGATGTTGGCCCAACCCAACTCGTTATTTGGATAGGGTTCAGGAAATATTTTTTAACTCAACTCTACCTATATTTGATGTCTTTTAATGAGAAACATAAAATCAAAATATTTTTTGGTATTAGTATTAATTTAAGCAACTCAAATTAATATGGTACTTATCTGGGGTACGTATGAAAACAATGTAAAACACACTATTGTTGTTCTTAAAACATTGAATAAAACAAAATTTCAAAATTACAATTTCTGGCAATGTTTTATTACAAATATGTGTATCAAACGGTGAAGAGGTATGTATTTTTTATATACGCAGGCTAAGAGTATATGTATTTTGGGCAGTTAATAAAAAGAGCATAATTAAATGACAAAAAATAAAGAGTAATCCACGATAATAAAGTCTTTAGAGGATATGGAGTATCCTAAAGATAAAGTTAATATATCAAAAAGAAAATCAAATTCTCTCCTAAATTTAGTTCGTTACAAAGAATTTATTGTGTTTCTTCTATTTAATTCATATTTCATTTTAAATAGGGTGTATTCTTCATCTTTTAAAAATCATTAATATCTGAGATTGACAATGACATATAGTTGTGGTACATACATTCTGAAACTTGATTTTTTAAATGTGAAAATAATTCTTTTAAACCTCTTTGGGAATATATAGTCCCCATGTACTTATTTGAAGAAATAACTTCAATCTTCATTCTTTATTAAACTCAAAACATAAGTCTTGAAACAAAGCTAAAACGGTTGTAAAAGACTTATGAAACTTGAAATGACTCCTCTTATTTAAATCTTGTTTTCTCTTAATTTTATTTCTTAATTGCTCTTTAGTTGACTCTTAAATGATCCTTGAATTGAATTATGGATTCAAGGATTAGGACTTTTGTTTATAAAGATCTCATGATGTTTAAGAATAATTCTAGGTAGCTAAACATGAAAAAATCTGGAAATCAATATTTGGAGGTAAGTTCGCGATGCGGAGGTATTTTTAAATTATGGTTCTGAAAATGTCTTTAGAGGCAGAACACTTTGTGTCAGCTCCGTGATGCTCAACTAAGTTTTTTTATTTTGGGAACAGGTTGCCAGATGCGTTCCCATGTCAAAATTTCGCTCAACCATGTTTCTACTTTGTTTTTCTTCTCTTATTCACCAAAACTCGGTTCTTTTTGCTAAATATCTTTTCAATACAGTCAACCAAAAAATATACCTAAGCACCTAACCCAAAACGACTCCATAATGCGATTAAACGAACTTAAAAACATCATAACTCATGCAATTCGAGATTAGCAAATAAAATCTAGAAGTAGTTTATAAGATCTTAAATATTTTAATGCTTTTATAATGAATCCACTGAAATAATATATTTGGCACGTAGGTAACCCCAATGTTATGAGAGCCTTAGAAACCTTGATAGGGATCACCCTCGACGAATTTCACTCAAAAGGCTACACGTTCTTTACGAATTCGTGATTTATCTCCCTTTGAATTCTTCTTTTCTCTCTTCTCTAAGCCCTAAGGGTAACTATGACTTTTCCAAAGTAATCTAAGACTTAATTTTACCCTTATAAACCTCTAAAACTAAATAGGAAATTAATTGGTGAAAAGGCTAGTTTTCCCTTCCCTAAATCCGGATTGGGACTTTCCCCAATCCGACAACCCAACTTTCGAAGGGCATAACTCAGCCAGACAATATGGAACTCGCGAAAACTCGGTGGCGTTAGAAAGATATTTATAAGGGATTTCAAACCATATGAATAAATTTGTATAATGCATGATGAGATAGAAGTTATCCATTTGAAAATGGTCAAATCTCACTTTCTTAACCAAGACAATTTTTCCTGATTTTTCCTTTTTCTTTCCAAAAATGATTATTTTTAGTTTATTAGATATATTCCGAATTATTAGATGTCACAATACTATAACCAAAACAAAAATTATGGTTCAATTCCTAATAAATTTGGGTCTGTGATATAAAAGTAAAGAAATAGTAATGATTATTATGAGACAATGAGAAAACCCATTTATGATACAGATTAACAAGTTTAGGTTCATTTTTAACATTACATGATATGACATTCTATAATAAAAGAGAGATTTGTGGAGGTTAAGGTCTCCATTTGAATTTAGTTTATTATGTTTTTGTATGGACATAATGTTCCACTTTACCTGGGAATGTTGTTGTTCTATGCTTTTTGGTCTCTTCTTTAATGTATGAAGTTGTTTTTTGTAACTTCTTGGAATTTAGAAAATTTTATTATTTCTAACACACTATTTTGATGGAGATTTTCAGATACTTCTTTCTTTTTTCTTACTCTAAAATCTCTCTATGAACCATATTTTTATATTAAAAAAATGAAATTTTTTAAAAAAGATAAACCTTTATTATTTCAAAGAACGCTTTGCCTTAACAAAAATTTTTTTTACAATGTAGCGTGTGTATAAAAAATATGAATATTATCAAATGATCATATTTAGTCTTCATAAAATAGTTCAATCTCGTGCGAAGCACGAATAATTTACCTAGTATATATATAAAGGAGAACCCTTAGCCACCTACTTGGCGCCACCAAAAATCAAGATTCCCTTTTAATTTATTTTATTTTAAAAGTTACTCTTCTCCTTTTATGAAAAGTTGTGTCTATTATGAAAAGTTGTGTCTTTTATGAAAGGTTATAACCTTTTCGAAGGGTTCTAACTTTTCCTAAGAGTAGTAACCTTTACGAAAAGTTGTGACTTTTATGAAAAGTTGTCACTTTTATGAAAAATTGATACTTTTGTGAAAGGTTGTGACCTTTTCGAAGGATTGTAACATTTTCAAAGAGTTGTAATCTTTCCATAAAGAAACATAATCATTTGTTCGCTTTTCCCTTAGTTGTGTATAAACAGAGGACTTCTTTTTTATTCTAAAAGAACAAAAAAATTTAACTACTTCTTCCTCTCTTCTTATGGGCAATTAGAGAGTTGTGTATGTTGCTCCGGTTGAATGGCTCCCTGACACCATATTTTTGTATCAATACATATGTGAATAGAATATTTATATCTTGAAATGATCTATTCCTTTAAACATGTTACAAGAGGAGAGTAATTTTCATAATTAGACATTGTGTATTAAATGGGCTCAATTTTTTCCATTCTGTTTTATTCTATTTTTGAAGATCCTGGTATATTTTTTACAGCCATTAGTTATGTTTATATTATCAATTGTTGTTTTTTCGTACATGCTTTGAACTTTGTTGTTTACGTTTATGAAAAGTTATTGTTATTAGTATTTGTTAATATATATTAAATAACAAACGTTAATTGGGTATTCACGCAAGTTTTCTCTACTTAAATTATTGAAGGTACACTAAAACCCCGTATAAATCTATAATTTTTTCATCAACAACGTCATTCTTTCACATACAAGGATGTGATTTAGTGTTCTTTTAAAAAATCATCTGACAGTTAATAACTTTGCATATCCATATCTTTTAGTTTTTGTGTTATTTTTATCTATTTTACTAAATTTTGAGAGTTGATACTACGAGTACATTATGATCGAAAGTTGATTGAAGTGTTAGTTAATTTTCTTGGGTATGTTATTAAAAAAATTAGAACTTATGTGGTTAGAATAATTTGTCATCATCACTTAATATTTCATATTTTACTCACTTTCATGTATGTTTTTTCTTGTTGTTTTGTTGTTCTTAAAATTGTATTGATTATTTTTCGTTTGATATGTATATTATCTTACAATGACACAACTTTTCATTCTTATAATGATTTTCTTTTTTTCCTACTAATTCGGATCTTCAAAATATTTTTTGTGTGAATTATAAATATTTTCAGCAAACTTAATTTGAAGATTACTAAGCCAAACCTATTCTAACTAAAGGTAATATTTTAAACTACAAAAGGTATGTCTATTAAGATAGATTGGTTATCCTTCATGTTCCAAGTCATTGCTGAGTGTTTGAGTTATCTGGGTTAGACTCATTTTAATTTTTTTATTTTTCAAGAATATTTCTTTTAGCTGAGTGTAGAATCCACCATTTTATCTACTTGTACTTTCATAATGAAACAATTATAACATACATATTTTTTAACAAGTCATAAAGTTCCATTGATGAAACATCTAGAAGGGCTTTCAGAGCATCAGTTTATTGAATATTATATTTGTAAAGGGATCAACAATATTATTTTTTTGTTGTTTCAAATTTATTTTTTTCCTTCGATAAATTATGTTAGAGTAACAAAGTAACAATAACGAAAGCAGGTGAATATTTTACCTCGGAGAAGTAGATTGTCTCTAAAAAAATTATTTATTTATTGTGGTGTACATTTATTTTTGGTCTTAACTTATTTATAACTAATAATTGTTATCAAAAACTTTATGGGAGAAAATTAAAATTATGTACAAAAATATAAAAAGTGATGTTTAATTGTTACATTAGAACATCACTTAATTTTAACAAGACAATTATATTATCAAACATATGTTATGATAAATCGAAGGGATACAATATATAATGTACCAAGAACGTACTAGCCTTAGGACACTTAACATTTGTGGTATAAGTAAAATATCCTCAAGCTATTGGTTGTAAACCATAGAAACATGGCAGAACATAACTCTCGTTTGTGAAGAATACGACCACATGAAACTATTTAGAGAATTTATACAAACTTGAGAAGAAGAGTGGTTAACAAAAAGGAAGAGAAGTGGAGCTTACAAAGAATCTGAATGTCGTTTTTACAAAAACTTAAAACCTTGCTTGTGTCATTGGTTTGTTTTCCTTTTTTCTTATGAGCTAAGGTTGGTTGATTGCACCATGCATCTTTAAAACAATTGTGAACAGGTACAGCACATTATGTAAAACAATCGCACTTCAGAGAAACATGGGTATTGGTGGTGCTACTAATATCCCCTCAATCTATTGGCGAAAGAAGAGAAACATGGTTGAGAATAAATCTACTTGGGATAAATAGGTAAACACCAAACTATTAAGAGAATTGATAAAAAGAAGTGGGAATAATATATAGGTATTATTGTTATGTTGCTGATATGAGGATAGCTTATAACATTCATGAGGCCTTAGAGAAGGTTAGAGTGATTTGGGAAAGGGTGGCTACGACTTACAAAAGACATAAGTCCTATGCAAAAAAAACAAAAAAAGGCCCTTAGAATTTGATGTTGGTGACCAAGTTTACTTGAAGATATCACCTATGAAAGGGGTGATGAGATTTGGTAGAAAAGGGAAGTTGAGTCCGACGTATGTAGGGCCATATGGGATTCTATTGTGTGTGGGTGAGTTGGCCTATGAGTTAGCATTACCTGTGAAGATAGCTTATATCCATCCAGTCTTTCATGTTTCTATGTTTAAGAGGTGCCTAGGTGATCTAGCATCAATTCTACCTGTGGAAGGTTTGGGGGTTGATGAAGACTTTCCTACGAGGAGGTACCTGTTGAGATCTTAGACAAACAGGTCAAGCGGCTAAGGAACAAGGAGATTGCCACAGTGAAGGTATTGTGGACAAATCATCTTGTTGAGGGGGATACGTGGGAGGTTGAGGCCGACATGAGATCCCGCTACCCTCATCTTTTTAGGTCTTGAGGTTAGATTTCCTACTCTTAAGTCTATGTTTCCTTATCTCTCCGTATTTTGTTGCTATTGCTTTACTGTGCATAGTGATTATGTTATCATCTTATTGGCATTACAATGTGTAATGGTAGTGTCATTCGGGGACGAATGTTCCTAAGGTAGGGATAATATAACAACCCAAAAAAATGAATAGGATAAATACTTAAGGTGATTTATTTATTATTTAAAATCTGAAATTTTAAGGGCATAATGGTTCATTCACTAAGCTAATTAAATAAGGTTTTTTTAAAAATTAATAAGGAGTCCTAGTTTGATTAATTCCTAAACTAGAACTGCTTTTATTTTACTACTCTCTCTCAAGATCTCTCTCTCACGTTCATCATTTTCTCCCTCACCTTGGTTCTGCCAAAAACAACAAAGAACAACAGTAATATCAAGTGTTTTTCACACTTGAAGAATTCACATGAAATTTTTAGAAGAACAAAGCAACCAAAAACATTAAGGCAAAGAGAAGTTATTCGTTGAGTGGTGTGGATGTTGAGGTAACTTGGACTCATTTTGGAAAGAAAAATCATCATTTGAATATCACTAAAGGTATGTGTTTCGTTTCTCTAGGTTCCTTTCCCAAGAGACCCCGTAAGATTCAAGATATTCACTCTGAAAACTAAGATTGTTCCCCTCTTGTATGTCCCTGTCACTAGCTTTCATTGAACTTTAGGTTGGGTATGTTTGCTGGTACAAAGTAGAGACGAAATGTATTTTCTAGATATTTATGTTTACGTATGCATGTTCAAAAATTTTTGAATAAAGATTATGTTGTTCGAAATCATGTGAAAAAGTGATGTGTGTGTATGTGTGACAGTGACGTTGGTCACTGTTTGGGGGTGTGCAAAGGCATGTTAATTTTTTATTTTATGTGCTAAATTTAAGCACAATGTGATGTTCATATGGTGTGTGAAGTTACAAAATTTTGAGTAAAAACGATTGACTAATGTAACCCCTAAACTACACCTAACTACACACTAAATGCTTGGTGAAATGCCCTAAGAAACTAACATGAAATTGTTGATAAATGTAGTTTGAGAAAGGAGAGGAATAATTTAATTATATCGGAGGCGTGGGAATCGAATCCACGACCTCGAGGTAACGAGTGAAAGAAGAGAATTAAAGAAAAATAAAGTGTGAGGCATGGGAATTGATCCCACGACCTCAGGGATAGAAAAGAGTGGAGGAAAATTAATTTTAAAAAGTGAGGTGAGGCTGTGAGGGCTCGATCCCACATCCTCACTACCAAAACAGCTTAGCGAAGGAATTTTTTTAAAAACAAAATAGGAGGTTGTGGGGGTTCGAACCCAACACCACACAGCCTCTTGTTAATTTAAAATAAAATAAGGAGGTTGTGGGGGTTCGAACCCAAAACTTTCTATTCTAGCGAAATAAATAATAAAAATAAAAGAGTCTGTGGGGATTTGATCCCACAACCTCTTGGTTTGGGCAAAAATGAGCAATGTGATGTTAATGAAAAATAAAAAGGGGTTGTGGGGGTTCGAACCCACAACCCGTCGGCCAATTTAAGAGGAAAACCAAGTAGAGAATTAAAGATATATTATTAATGTTGGGGTTTACTCTAGAGTCCCAATATCATGCAGATTAAAAATAAAATCAATGAAAATGTAAAGTGTTATGCAAGAGATTCGAACTTTGGTTTCCTTTCTCAAACTTCCATAGTGATACATAAGTCATACGTGAACAAAATATCTAAGAATAATGCCACCTACTTAGATCAAATCAAGATCTTGGAATATATACAAGATACATAAGTCTTGTAGTAGATAATCTTAGGAATGTATGCATCACTTAACGAACTATGAATGAAGCCTAATGGCTTGTATGTATAGAAACATAAGTCTAAACATACGTTCTGAAGTAAGTGAATCTAAGATGTATGTAATAAAATGATGAACCCTAGAAAGGCTATGTATGAGTGTAAGATACATTAAATCGCCAAGTTTATTGGCATATGATTTGATGAACAATGAAATCACTAAATGAATAATGAAATGATGAAACCCTAGAAGGGTTAAGTAAGGGTGTGAAAACGCTAAATGGCCAAGTGCATTGGCATATAATTAAATGAACATTCACGTAGTAAGAGGTGGGTAACAATGAAAAACGAAGGTACTAATGATAATGAATGTGGTCAAAAATGATATGAGGCTAATGTAAATGATGAGAAAAATCTAAAATGATCCTAAGTAAAGGCTACCAATACGTACTCACCTATGAGAGTATATGATAATGAAGAGACCAATCTCTATGAACACTCTAATGAGAGTATTGATCTTAACACACTCAATACTAATAATGAGATGAGAATCATCTAATGAGCTATGATGTCCTCATACTAGAAGCCAGCTTCCACGACATATGAGATTAATGTAATGCAACTTTGTACAGAGCACTGATATACTAGCTATGAGCGGTGATGCGTTCTTTCAGGAAGGGTGGAGGTTCATGTAACTCTCATGACATGAGATTGTCACATAACTCTCATGACATGAGATTGTCCGGCTCGGTGGGTATGGGTTTCCTTATATCTCCTCGTCTTCGAACCTATACAGCCAATATAGGGATCTGGTGGGGTTAAATTCCCATGTACGCTAGCATGTTATAGATAAAATGGGCCGGTGATTCCACCTCTTTTTGGTGTGGGGGAGACACTGCATTTCATGATGCTCACATGATCTATGTAGGTTAAAGTTAAAGTTCCCAACGAATGAATGAGGCCAGCCTCAAATGATGCACATTATGAAATGAATGATACCATAGGTTTTAGAATAGGATAATCAAAAAGTGAGTTAGATTCAAGTAATGACATTAGGTCATTCTTGTTCATTGCACAACGAACCTAATGAATGTATTAAACTACATCCTACGTATAACTGGTGTTTACAATAGCCTATGGATGAAATGAAATGGAGTACGTATCAATGAACGAAGCAGACTCTGTGTTTCCTAATAAAGACTCCCTAGTTGAGGTCCCATCTGTTGAGCCCTCATTCCTTGGATTTCTTAATGTTAAGTCCATGATTCCGAGGTCTCATGGCATATAAATGAATGATATTAAAGAAGTTATGTGCTACATGCAAAGTTTGTTGTAAGCCATATAATATGTGCTATGTGTAAATGTTATGTGTTGTGTGCAAATGTGAAAATTATGATGTATGTTATTCTCATTGCATAACTTTCCTATTCAGAATCTGGAAAGCTCACTGACTTTTCTAAAATCCAAATTTGGAAAGCTCATTGACTTTCCTAATACAAATTTGTAAACCTTCCAAATCTCAATTTGGCAAGTCCACTGATTTGGCTTCCAAAACTCATGCACGTCCGTGGTGTGTTCTTGCATATACCCATACTTAGTTAAAGTGTGTACTAACCCTATAGAATCTCTACTATTTTAGGTGCAGGCACAGGTGGACAATAGAGATACAGGATCGTCGCTGCAGTTATCCGAACGTCCAACATTCACCGGTTTTTGTAGGTCCTCATGCTTTCGAGGATGGTACTGTTTTATATTCTAGCTTAGTTTTAGAATTGAGCTAGTGGAGCATGTTCCACTAGTGTTTTTTTCCTATTTTTATTTAAACTATGTATTGGTTCCATTTTAACAATTATACACTTAATAAGAATTGAACCATTTCTTTCAGTTGCTTATCTCTTAATATTAGATGGTTGATGGTGAAAAAATTATGTATTAATGCGAATGAGCTTTTATAGGTTTGTTAAGAAACAAAAAAATTCAAATTTTATGTTAAAATTTACCTATGTAAAGTAAGAATTACGTAAGTAGGCTTGTCTGCGACCTCTGACAGGTCAACGATGCCGGTCTCGTTTGGTGGTATTGAATCCGGTCGTGATCGGCATTGGTGATGCTACTAATATCCCCTTAAGCTATTCCGAAAGAAGATAAACATGGCTGAGAATAACCCTACTTGGGATAAATATGAAAACATTAAACTATTTCGAGAAGTGATAAAAACAAGTCGGAATTATACATAGGTATCATTGTAATATTGTTGATATGAGGATAACTCAGGAAATGAGGATGGACTATTCATTAGCAGTGTGGCATATTGTTAGGACTTGTGGGCCTTAATTATGGATGCAGGGACTGGGTTCACTTCCCAAATTTATAAGGTTTCACCTGTTTTTCTTCACAAGGTCTCTTATAACTCAAATCTTTTTTTTTTATTATAGGTTTGTGCAATCATTCGTAATATATGTATTTATTATGTGTGTGTCTGTGTGTCTATATGTATATATATATATATATATATATATATATATATATATATATATATATATATATATATATATATATATATATATATATATATATATATATATATATATATATATATATATATGTAGAATAGATTATGGAGCAATGAGAAATGAATTACTATATTACCGCAATAGCGGGAGCTAATAATGAGAGCTCGGTAGTAGTGATGTCAAAGAACCTTTATTAACAAGCTCTAATTATTAGCTCGTCTATTGCGCTAATATAGTAATCCTTTTACATTCCTCCATAATCCACTAATATATTTATCCACTAATATATATCTCAAAGTTAGACCTCAGATCGGGTTATCATATAAGCTAAATGTGGATTCCGATGTGTACGCATATCAAAAGGACCCAATATACCCTGCAAAACATATAAAGGCATGCTGGTGTAATCACTAAACTGATTGCCCACAAAGAGAACTTAAAACCTACTTTTCTATTAGTTTTTGGACTATTGGGTACACTAAACCATAGTCCAACTCGGTATTATGTTACTCCCAATGAATTTCGTATATTAACTGATTATCTCTCAATTTCTACAAAAACTGCATAGCTCGAAACTGAACATGCAAACTAAAAAGTCAACAATTAATCGTGTAACTATGCATTTATGACTGAGGCATGTATAACTCAAGTGTCTGAAATATCTGACCTAGCATGTGTAATTCAAGAATTAAAGAAATACAAAGCTAGCGTTCTGAAATTCATGCGATAATCTGAGTAATAATATGATAATATTATTTTGATCATAAAACTAATACATTCATAAAGTTCTGTTAAGGTTCTAGAAACACTAGATCTAATCATGATATGGGAATCAAGAATCTGACTTTAAACTAGGGACCCAATGGGTGAAAGGAACCCACTAGTGTTATCCCACATTCCTGGTGTTGAAATCCACGAAATAATAAATATGTTTCAAGGCTGGAACTGCTGGAAATTGTGGCATTCTTTGTAACACCCCATAGCCTATATAGACCAAAAATCAACTTTTTTCAGACAAATCTGCATGTGCAACCAACAGTGGCAACGGCGGTCCGTAGGACAGACGACAGTCCGTCCTGGACAACCATCGATGGGATAAGAAACTCCCTAAAACTCAGCTGAGAAAAATTGGATAAGTCTTGATCTACGGATGGACCGATGGTCTATAGGTCAAATGATGGAGCGTAGTCCGTGACCATCGCTAAAGACCCCCAATTGCCCACTCTCTGACAAGAGCTACGGATGACCAGCACGATCATAGGTGGAAAATTTGAAGACAGTTAAGGGCAAATAAAGTTGGGTTAACTTCAAATGATAATAGCTCTTAGCACGAAATGAATTAAGTGTCTCATGACCTACCCACATAGACATAACTGAATTATCTTTCCATTGCCACCGACCTTTCAAAAATAAAACCTTAGAGTAAAAAGTTATGCCCATTTTAGTAAAGGCCTGTCGAACAGGCCCTAACGACGGACCCAACAACGACGCGTTAAGACGATGAACCATCAGTCCTGGCCGTCGTTTAGCTCGACATCAACTTTCCCAGGGGTTTTTTTGACCTCTTTCACTTTGTTTAAACCCTAAGTTATGTCGTTTTGACCATAAATCATCACATTTTAGTCAGTTTAAGCCTGGACACATAATTAAAACATATCCAAGTAAAATCATTAAATTAAAACCTAGAAATTTAAAAGCAAGAGAGGAGAAAAAACTCAAGAACCCTAGTTCAAGCATACCACAAGTTCCAGCAGTTTCTACCCCGAAACTTAAAGTATTTTTCAATTGATTTCATCACCAAGTATGTAGGATTTCACAAGTGGGTTTCTTTCACCCAATGGGTCCCTAGTTTTTGTCAGATTCTTGATTCTCTTGTCATGATTAAACCTAGTCTTTCTAGAAGTTTAATAGAACTGTATGAATTTATTAGTTTTATGTTATAAATCAGATTATCATGTTATTATTCAGTTTAATGCATAAATTTCAGAACCCTATCTTTGTATTTCTTTAGTTCTTAACTTGCACATGCTAGGTCAGATATTTCAGACACTTCAGATATACATGCCTCAGTTATAAATGCATAATTACCATATTAATTGTTGCATTCTAAGTTTGTATGTTCAGCTTTGAGATATCCACTATTTACAGAAATTCAGGCATAAACAGTTAATTTAAAGAATTCATTGGGAGTAGTATAATACCGAGTAAGACTAGGGTTCAGCGTACCCAAATAGTCATAGAACAACTAGACAAATAGGTTGTAAGTCCCCTCTGTGGGCAATCAGTTTTATCATGCCAGCATGCCTTTATACCACTTGTAGGGTATATTGGGTCCACTAAATGGAGCGTATACATCAGACTCCACATTTAGCTCATGTGGTTTTATTATCGATTATTAGTAGCTCCCACAGATCCGTCAGACTCTGTGCATTGACCATTTATCAGTGTATTCGGTATTCAGTTTCAGAATGTTATAAATTGTTCATTGCATTCCATTAGCTCAGAATTCAGTTTATCATGTCAAATTATTATACTTGCTATGATGTTTGTTCAGTTATAATTTATTTCATCCTTATTCTATCAAACATGCTCAGTAACTTTCAAGTACTGACACATACGTATGCTACATCTTCTTGTGATGTAGGTTCAGGTTTTCAGCATCCAGATCACACATATATCGAATTCCGATCCACAGTTCAGCAGATTCAGTGGTGAGTCCTTATTCTCCGAGGATAACTGTCATGAATGTCATTTCAGTCTTTAGTCATTTAGTTTCAATTTTTGCTACATTTAGCTGGGGTCTTGTCCCAGTATTTCTAGTCCAGTTTAGAGGCTCATTTCAGACATAGTTCGTTTCAGTTTAGTAGTGAGTTAATGTTCCCTTTGTATTAAACTCATTGTTTTCAAATTCTCAGTTATAGAATATGGGTATTCCTTGTCTTTATAGATTTAATTATGATTTAGCTTCCACAACAGTTTATTATCTTTAGTATTCTCATGATCATGCCAGCAGGGTTATCTTGGTATCACTTGTGGTCCTAGGTTCCGTGTCCTCATCTCTAGGGTAACTTGGGGCGTGACAAAACTTTGTATCAGAGCACTTGGTTCCAGAGTTCTAGGATGTCTGAAAAAGCCACACTAAATAGAGTTCTTTTCATGGGTGTGAAGTGCACTACACTCTAATGAGAGGGAAGCTATGAAGTGTTTCAGGAAAAACTTTACTTTCTTGTTACTCTTATTGTGTGTAAAGTATGCTCAAATTCCATTCTAACTTGATGTTTTGCCATTATGATCATGCCTTCTAGTAGAGCTTAGGCATGGAATGCTAATGCACGCAATGCTAACGCAGTTCCTCTAGTACTAGATAACGAAGTTCAAATGCAGAGTTTCAGAATACCAATTAAAATTTTGGCTCAGAGTATGACCAACCAGAACAATTAGAAGGTTTTAATTCCTATTGATAGAAATGACATATTAGTGTCAGCCAAAGTTTGTGATTTTTTTTAGTATGAAGCTGCCTAAGTTTTTAGGGTCACAAGTTGCAAGGACCTACAGAAGTTCATTGATGAGGTCAATAAAATATTTGGTGTGATGTCACTAACTGGTAGTGATAGGTGAGATTGGCAACCTACTAACTCAAGGATGTGACTCACATATGGTTCACTCAGTGGAATGACACAAACATGACTTTGTCTTTTGTAACTTAGTATAGCAGTCCAATTCAGTGTTAGTCCAGAAACTCTCTCAGAACCTTTCTCAGTCTCTACTCTAGTCAGTGATCGAGTTATAGCTAGACAGGTATACAGAAATTGACATGTCATAGTCTTTTAGAAATTCACCTCAATAAATCTAGTAGATTTAGAAATCTAATAATGGAAGGGTAGTAGCTTAGCGCCTAAGGGTCAATTTATTTCTTACCTTAAGGCCAGAAAGATGATATTTAAGGGTTATCTCAATCACCTAGTTTGGGTTAAGGATTCTAGGCTTGAAACTCCAACTTTTGAGTCAGTTCCAGTAGTCGGTGAATTTCTAGAAGTGTTTCTAGAAGATCTTCCCGGAGTCCCTCCTGAAAAGGAAATCAACTTCGGAATTGATATCCTTCAAGATACCCAACCTATTCCTATTCCTTCTTAAAAAATGGGTCCAACAAAGCTTAAAGGATTGAATGATCAGTTGAAAGACCTTCTAGATAAGGGCTTCATCCGGCCTGGTATTCCACCATGGGGTGCACCAGTGTTGTTCATAAGGAAGAAAGATGGTTATCTCTTAATGTGCATTGACTATAATAAGTTGAACAAGGTAACAATCAATAATAAGTATCCTATCCCCATGATTGATGACTTGTTTGACCAACTTCATAGTGCTAGTCATTTCTCAAAGATAGACATCATATCGGATTATCATTATCTAAGAGTTAGAGATAGTGACATTCCAAAAGCAGCCTTCAGAACTTGTTATGGTCATTATGAATATGTTGTTATGTTGTTTGGACTAACTAATTTTCCTGCAGCTTTCATGGATTTGATGAACAGAATTTACAAACAGTACTTGAACTTGTTAGTTATCATCTTTATGGATAATATCCTCATTTACTCTAGGAGTGAGGAAGAACATGCAAGTCATTTGAGAATTGTTTTACGTACTCTGAAGGATCGCCAATTATTCGTAAGTTCAGCAAATGTGAATTCTAGTTGCAACCTGTTGCTTGCCTTGGTCGCATTGTATATAGCAAAGGGATCCTAGTGGATTCACAGAAGATAGAAAGAGTGAAACAATGGCCCAGACCTACCTTTACTAAAGATATAAGAAGTTTCGTAAGTCTAGAGGGTTATTTTAAAAGGTTCGTTGATTCGCAGAAGATAGAAGCAGTGAAATAATGTCCCAGATCTAACTCTGTTGCAAATATCAAAAGTTTCTTAGGTATAGCAAGTTATTATAGAAGGTTTATGGAAGGATTTTCATCCATAGCCTCACCATTGACTAGGTTGACTCAGAAGATGGTTAAATTCCTGACCTTCAGATGATTATCAGAAAAGCTTTGCAGGATTGAAAACAAGATTGACTACAACTCCTGTCTTGACTCTACCAGAGGGTTCAGATGGTTATGTGATCTATTGTGATGCATCCAGAGTTAGCCTACGTTGTGTGTTGATGCATCGAGGTAAGGTGATAGCTTATGCCTGTAGACAACTTAAGGTTCATAAAAATAACTATCAAACTCATGACCTCGAGCTTACAGTAGTGGTGTTTGCACTCAAGATCTGGAGACACTACTTGTATGGCGTTCACGTAGATGTGTTCACTGATCATAAAAGCCTTTAGTATGTGTTCACCCAGACGGAGTTGAATCTTCGCCAGAGGAGATGGATTTGAGTTCCATAAGGATTATGATATGAGTGTGCATTACCATCCTAGTAAGGCGAATGTAGTAGCAGATGTTGTTAGTAGATTCACCATGGGTAGTGTAGCCCATGTTGAGGAAGAAAAGAAGGAGCTAGTTAAGGATGTTACAGGCTTGCTCACTTGGGATTTTGCCTTATGAGCATAGTGGTGTAACAGTTCGGAATGGGTCAGAATCGTCTTTGGTAGTAGAGGTTAAGGAAAAGCAAGACAGTGACACAATCTTGATTGAACTTAAGGGTGCAGTGCATAATCAGAGAGTGGAGGTTTCCTCCCATGGGGGAGATGGTGTACTTCGCTACCAGGGTATATTGTGTGTTTCTGATGTGAGCGAGTTGAGACCGCATATTCTTGCAGAAACCCACAATTCTAGGTATTCTATTAATCCAGGTGCCACTAAGATGTACCGCGATCTGGAGAACTCTATTAGTGAAATGTCATGAAGAGGGATATAGCAAATTTTGTGAGTAAGTGCCCCAATTTCCAGCAAGTCAAGATAGAACATCAGAAACCAGGAGGTATGACTCAAGAGATCGATATTCCTACTTGAAAGTGGGATGTGATCAATATGGTTTTCATCACATGGTTACCTCATACTCGCAGACAGCATGACTACATTTGTATGATAGTTGATAGGATGGCTAATTCTTTAGCGATCAAGACTACAGGTTCGGCGGAGGACTATGACAAGCTTTACATCAATGAAGTTGGGGGGTTGCATAGGGTTCCTTTGTCTATCATCTTAGATAGAGGTCCTTAGTTTACCTCTCATTTCTGGAAGTCATTTCAGAAAGGTCTTCGTACAAGCTAACCTTAGTACAACATTTCATCCACAGACGGATGCGCAGGCAGAGCGTACCATTCATACCTTAAAGGATATGTTTAGAGCTTGTGTGATCGATTTAAAATGTAGTTGGGGTGATCACTTTTCTCTTATTGATTTTGCCTACAATAATAGTTATTCCAGCATTCAGATGGCCCCATATGAGGCTTCATATGGGCGTAGATGTAGATCTCTTGTTTGTTGGTTTTAAGTAGGTGAAGCAACTTTTATAGGGCCAGATTCAGTCCTTCATGCTATGGAGAAAGTGCTGTTCATTGGAGATAGACGTAAGACACCTCAAAGTCGTCAGAAATCTTATGTTGATATTAGGACAATGGAACTAGAGTGCCAAGTTGATGATTGGGTTTTTCTAAAAGTCTCACCTATGAAAGGGGTGATGATATTTGAAAAGAAAAGGAAGCTCAGCCCTAGATATGTAGGCCCATACAAGATCTTAAAAATGTTTGGCAAGGTGGCATATGATTTAGAGTTACTATCAGAATTAGCAGCAATGCATCTGTTCTTCCATATCTCATTACTGAAGAAGTGTGTGGGTGGTCCAGCCTATGTAGTGCCATTAGAGAGTGTGGCGGTGAAATATTGTCTTTTTTATGAGGATGTACCAGTCGAGATTCTTAACCGTCAGGTCAGAAGGTTGAGAAACAAAGAAGTCATTTCAGTCAAGGTTTTGTGGATAAGTCAGTCCGTAGAAGGAGCTACTTGGGAAGCTAAAGCAGCCATGAAAGCAAGTATCCTCACCTCTTTCCTTCCGATTCCACTCCAGCTTGAGGTAATAGTTCCTCTTTAGTTTTCCATTCTTTCATGCATAAATTCAGTTTTAGAATGATGTTCCCTCAGTTTGTACTTGCATTTTCACAGTAATTGCACGTACTCAAAACTCAATTAAATCAGAAACTCAGTTCTCAGTGTTTAGTAGTGGGGTTTGCAGCTCCTTCCCTCTATTTTAGCTAGTTTAATCTTCATTTAAAGGCAAATGTTTCCAAGGGTTATATAATGTAAAACCCAATGCCAAAATAGACCAAAAATAAGTTTTTTTTCAGAAAAATCTACATGTGCAACCAATGGTGGCATCGACGGTCCGTCCTGTACAACCGTCGATGGGATAAGAAAATCCCAAAAACTCAGCCGGGAAAAATTGGCTAAGTCTTGATTGATGGGTGGACCAATGGTCCTTAGGTCACACGATGGTCCGTAGTCCGTGACCGTCAACTGAGAACCCCAATCACCCACTCTTTGACAAGAGCTACGGATGACCAGCACGGTCCGTAGGTGGAAAATTTGCAAACTGTTAAGACGAAATGCAGTTGGGTCAACTCAAGGATAATATGATCATTTCATATATATTTCATTTTAAAATTCTATAAATTCTATTTTTAAATTTGTCAAAATATTTTTTCAAGTGACAAAATTTTCTGCATATGTTACATGACTATTCTAGAAACTATAAATTATAAGATTTTTTTAGAACTAAGTCCATGACTCAAGTAAATAGACACTAACACATTCTTCATTTCATTCACTCCTCAATTCTCTCCCCTCTCATGTCATATACCAATAAATTTGTCACCCCCTTTATTTATAATTTTCATCCTAAATTTTTTTCAACATTAAGAACTTCCATACATGATGGCCCTACTTTTGTAAAACAATTATAAGACAAAAGTAACATGTTAAAATATCATTTCCAGACTTGTACATATAATAAATTTTTTAAAAAAATTAAATTGATCCACATTATTCATACATTCTTATGAATATGATAATGGACAAGATAACATGTTAAATTCAATATCAATCACAATTTCAATTCTCAAAAGGTCTAATTTATAATGAATGCATCCAGTGAGCAAGCTCTTCAAAAATACAATTTTCAAAAATTTCAGAGCATGTTATGGCCTTTCCTTTTGTTCTCTTTAGACTTTTAAATTTCATGGCGTTGCTTTTGTTTTTGAATTGCAAAATTAATTTTTGAAATATCTAATTTATTTGATTTCTCTTTTTATGTATAATTTCAAAACTTATATGTCATTATCTAATTAGTGAGAAACATATATTTATTTATTAATATTATATTATAATCAGTTAAAATCATTTTAAGCAAGTTATGTAAATTATTGTTTTAACTACCTTATGTTAAATTACTGCAGTATATATAATGTTAACTTTTGTTGATATTTTTAAACTCTCATTATTTGAGTTAAAACACTTATCCATCAGGCATATAAATTAGTTTTAAAAAAGTTATTTTCTTACTATACTAGATTGTTCTCCTAGTTTTAATGAATATTACAAAATGTAAAGTCATAATTTTTTAATCCTTTTATTATTTTGTAAAGAATGAGAAGATTCATTTTAGTTTTTATCAAGTAGGTCATTATTTTTGTTTGTTAAACGCCTCTAAAACAAATTTACAATTGTACTCAAAATTAATAAACATATGGATTTAGTACGATTTTTTTGTAAATATTGAGACTCATAATTTTAATCTATTTTCTTGAATAATTTTCAAATTAAATAGAAAAGGAATATCATTATATTAATTATTTGATTCGAATGACAATATGTTAAAATAATCACGAGAACATCTGCTATTTTATTATTATTACTTATCATGTTTATTTGAAAATGTCAAATATAATTTTTATATTTGAATTTTTGAGAGAGAATTAAATTTTTGATGTATCATTATATTGTAGAAACAATTTCTGGCCTTTATTAACTTTGTGCCCTCCTTGACCCCTCTATAAAGGAGTATAACTTGAAGTTTTGACTATTGGGTATAGTACTCGTATGTAGTTTTTCTCACTGTTCCTTGATTTGATCAAACACGTTGTCTTGCTTTATCTCTGTCTCACACATGTTTTCCATAGTAATTTATTGAATGTGGCTATATATATTTATTGGCTAAGATTTTTCTATTTCGAAATGTTTAATCTATTTTTTTCTTGTTGGAATAGGAAACAACTCTTTGAAAAGTACAAAGAAACAAAATATTTTGGCTATGGACAATATTATTCATATCCCTACGTGATTTATGTGTTCATGGTGCAAACTTAAAAGTACCAACACTTGTAGAAAAGTGATACGATGTGTTAATCATGTAGCATAAGATGGCGGATCATTTTGGCCAATCATTTCGTTGTCGACATTCTATTACAGATTGAGGTTCATGATCCTCATCATCTTGCATGATATTTGTTGCAACATTATATGCAAAGACATAATCAACCACTATTTCTGACCGATTCATATTAGTTTCAACATCTCTTAAATTTATGGATAGTTCATTAATTCTTTGAGTTTCTAGTTCATTGATTCTTTCATGAGTATCTGACTTATTCAAATTTTGAACTTCCATATGAGATTCTTTCATAGTGTCATCTTGACATTTAATCTTTCTTTTCCTAGGATTTTGAACCTTAGTCCCCAATGGTCTACCACGCTTTAGGTGTGTTTTTGAGTCATTAGCTATGACACTAGTGGATGGTCCTTTAGGGACATCAATTCAAATTGGGACATTCTCTGCAGGAATATGTGATTTAGTAATCCTTTTCAAATCTGTAAATGCGTCTGGCATTTGATTTGAAATTTTCTGCAGATGAATAATATTTTGTACTTCTTGTTCACAAGTAGAAGAATATGGATCAAGATGAGACAATGATAAATTTTTCCACAAAATTTCTCGTTTTATTTCACTATTCTCTCCCCCTAATTTTGGGAAAACTGTCTCATCAAACCGACAATCTGCAAATCTAGCAGTAAACATGTCTCCAGTCAATGGTTCAAGATAGCGAATAATGGAGGGTGACTCAAACCCAACATATATTCCTAACCTTCTTTTAGAGCCCATCTTAGTGCGGTTTGGTGGTGCCAATGGCACATATACAGCACTTCCAAAAATTCTTAGATGGGATATATTAGGTTCTTGACCCATAACCAAATTCAATGGAGAAACCTTATGATAACTTGTCGGTCTGAGACGAATAAGTGTTGCAGCATGCAAGATTGCATGTCCCCACACAGAAGTGGGCAACTTAGTTTTCATAAGCAATGGTCTTGCTATTAATTGCAAACGTTTAATTAATGATTCAGCGAGACCATTCTGAGTATGAACATGAGCAACGGAGTGTTCAACTCTTATCCCAATCGCTAAACAATAATCATTAAATGATTGGGATGAAAACTCTGCAGCATTATCAAGACGAATGGACTTAATCTGATTGTCAGGAAAGTGTGCCCTTAACCTTATTATTTGTGCCAATAATTTTGCAAATGCCAAGTTATGAGATGACAATAGGCACACATGAGACCGTCTAGAAGAAGCATCTATAAGAACCATAAAATATCTAAATGACCCACTAGGTGGGTGAATAGGTCCACAAATATCCCCATGTATACGTTCCAAGAACGCAGGGGACTCAATCTTAACTTTCATTGGTGATGGTCTCACAATTAACTTGCCTTGACAACAAGCAGTACAAGAAAATTCACCATTTAAAAGAACTTTTAGGTCTTTTAGTGGATGTCCATTCGAATTTTCTATTATTTGTCTCATCATTATTGACCCAGGATGTCCTAGACGATCGTGCCAAAGTACAAATGTATTGGAATCAGTAAACTTCTTATTTACTATAAAATGTGCCTCAATTGCACTAATTTTTGTCCAATACAAGCCAGAAGATAGAGCAGGAAACTTTTCTATAACACATGTCTGCCCAGAGACATACTTGGTGATACCAAGATATTCAAGATTTATTTCATCCATTGATTGGATATGATAACCATTTTCACGGATATCTTTAAAACTCAACAAGTTTCTCTTAGATTTTGGAGAAAACATAGCATTATTAATGAAGAGTTTAGCTCCCTTGGGCAAAATTACAATGACTCTTCCAAAACCCTCAATCATATTAGTACTACCAAAAATCGTAGTAACATTTATTTTACTCATACTTAAATGAGAAAAATATTTCTTATTTTTGAATATCGTATGTGTTGTACCAGAATCAATCAAACAAATATCTTCATATTTCGATAATATGTTCTTAGAATTATCCATATCTTCACATGAAATGACATACACAAAATAAATATATATTAAATATTAGTGTTGTCAAAAGGGTACAATATATTCAAAGGAATAAATTAATGATTAAATATTAGAAATTGAGCCTTAATTTATTGTTTCCTCTAAGTAAAAAACAAGTTGTTAGGAAAATAAAATAAACCATTATTTAATTCTAGTTAATAACAGACTGCATGTTTTTAACATTAGATCAAGTTAAAGAGCTAATATAATACAAACACGTGATAAAGTTTAATATTTGACTAACTCTATCATATTAGAATCATATAAATAAATCAATGAAAAATATATATTTTTTTATTAAGAATTAAGGAACAAGCTAATGAACGACTAAACTAATTTAAAATACTAATATTCATGCAAACAACTATCATTACATGAAATTTATTAATAAATACTACAAAAAAAAATATCACTCTTCCATGTTCACAGAACCATCACCAATTAAGTGATCTATTTTTCCTTCAGGATGTGCGAAGAAATCTGCTACATCCAAGTGCGTGATGTCAACTTGATTTTCAGAGATAAAATTTGCCTCAGGATTTTTCTCTTTCGTCTTTAGTGATTCTTGATAAAGCTCAACCAAGTGTTCGGGAGTACGACAATCACGTGCATAATAACCTCTTCCACCACATCGAAAACAACCTTCCCTAGTTGCTTCACGTTTCTCATCCTTTCTTTTTTCCTTTTTATTTGATGAATGATTAATGCCAAGATTAGAATTACGTTCTTGACCATAATCACGACCACGTCCACGTCCACTACCACGTCCACGACCACGAGGACCGTGACCTTTTCCACGCCTAGCATGGTGGGCGTACGCCTCATTCACTTCAGGAAGTGGTTCAGATCCAGTAGGTCTATTCTCATGATTTTTCAATAATAAATCATTATTTTGCTCGGCCACAAGAAGATGAGAAATTAGTTCAGAATACTTTTTGAAACCTTTCTCTCGATATTGTTGCTGCAAGAGCACATTCGAGGCATGGAAAGTGGAGAACGTCTTTTCCATCATATCAATCTCACTAACCGTTTCTCCACATAATTTCAATTGACAAGTGATTCTGAACATGGCAGAATTATACTCATGTATAGACTTAAAGTCTTGTAGCCTTAGATGCATCCAATCATATCGTGCCTTTGGATGTATGACCATCTTCAAGTGGTCAAATCTTTCTTTTAGGTTTTTCCACAAAACAAGTGGATCCTTAACTGTCAGATATTCGATTTTCAGAATCTCGTCAAGAAGATGACGCAAGAATATCATTGCTCGTGCGCAGTTTTGATTTGATGCCTTATTTTCTTCTTTTATGGTGTCTCCAAGACCCATTGCATCAAGGTGAATTTCAGCATCCAACACCCATGAGAGGTAGTTCCTGCCCGAACTTTGGAGGGCAGTGAACTCTAGTTTTGTAAGATTGGCCATTAAAATTAAAAGCAAAAGAATAAATAATACCTTTATTAATTCTTCAAATCTAACCTTCACTTTTGAGAAATTAGAGTCTCGTGCTGATAACGTGTTATAAAACTATAGAATAAGAAGAAGAAACTAGAGAGAAAAGAAGAGAAGACTTATTATTTCTCTTGATGAATGAATTTACAATGAAGAGGAGTACTCTATTTATATGAGAAATCTAACTTGGTCCCCAAGTAGAAGGACTCTTTAATCATATCCTAAAAAGGACTCCACATGATAGACATTCACTATAATACAAATACTTTATAACAACTTCGTATTATTTTTAAAATTTAAAAATAAGCATATCTTCCTATTATTTAGGTGGTTACTGTCCTTTAATTTGATATTTTTATAAATTAGAAAACTGAATTTTGTTATAAATAAATATAAATACATATCAATAATTAGAATTAAATAGACACATGTCAACAATACAAAATTTTAAAATTTAATTAATTTTATATAGTCAATAATTAATTTGATTAAATATAAACACATGCAATAATTAAAATTAGACGCATTTATTAGACCCAATCAATTACACGGTAGTTACACAAAAATTTAAATAAATAATAATAAATTGTTAGACCTATTTATTAGAGCCAATTAATTCTACAGCAGTTAAACAATTAAAAATTCACAGTTACTATTTTTTAAAATTTAAATTCTTACAGGTATTTGAAGCAATAGAATTACATTATATAAATTTACTTCTTCTTTTATATTTTGTTGAAACAAGCAAATACGCTCTCTTGGCTTAGAATAATATTTAGAAAGAGACGTAGACAACATGTTTCTTCGAAGATAAGTTCATAGTTTGTTCTTATAATTGAAAGGAGTTTGTTTAATTTTGCTTAAGATAAGAAGTATGTTTTATATTATCAATGTTCTTTATGTTTAGATTTTGTTGTATTATAGTCATGTTTTTAGTTGGTATGAATACTATTCTTTCTTTTTAGATCTTTATAAAATGTACCATGATATAGTAACATGAAGCGATCTAAATTTTGATTTTTTTTTTTTGCTCTCAATATTAAAATGTGTTCTTTAATAAAATTAAACAATTAAACTTAGATGATCAAGGTGTTCTTTTAATTATTTTGGGATTAATAACAGATAGTATTAAATAATAGTATTAAATAATATTAGTATTTACTGTGTACTAATCCTATTAGGATTAGTACTCCTTCCTATTTCTAGAATCATTTATTTTTCTTGTTATTATTCTTAATAGATTTTTGTTTGCGTGAAGTTATATTATTACCTTTGATCATCATTCGCTTCATATATAGAAAGATATTTCTAGAATTATTAATTGTTCTTGCTATTTTTCTTAATAGATTTTTGTTAGAGTGAAATTATATTTTCACTCGTGATCGTCATAAATACAAATATATCATCCTATTCATTTTATTTGTAAAATTATCTTTTAACAACTTTTTCTTTATTTCAATAATAAATGATTTATTTTATCACACTTATTTATTTTCAAGTATATTAATTAGAGTCAAGTAAAGGTAAAAATAATTAATTCATAATGTATTTTTATATTAAAGTTACCATTTTTATAAGCATAATGAGTAGAAAAAATATTATGAGTTGGATTAAAAAAGTAATAATAAAATAGAGTGATGAATAGATATTACAATGACTCACAAGAGAAAGTCAAGTAATAACAAAATAAATTAATAATAATAACAATAACTAAATATGTTTCTAGAACTATTTAATTTTCTTATTATCATTTGGTAGATTTTTGTTACCGTTAAATTACATTTTTACCCTTGATCATTATTCACTTCATATATAAAAAGATGTTTCTAGAATTATTTACCATCTTTCTGAATATATTTTTGTTTGAATGAAATTACATTTTTACCCTTGATCGTCTTATCACTTCACTCTTCTATATAATATAAATATAAATAAATATAATAGATAGGATATGGCCTGTGACATTTATATTTTGCAATATTTACAATAATCACTTCGGCTTTAGTTTCTCTAATTGTCTGTTATTATTTCTATCTCCATTATACAGCTTTCGAGAAAACTAAATAACCTTCATTTGTAATAAAACTAAAAAAAAAGGGAAATATATAGGTTTTTGTTCATCAGAGAATTTATCCTACTGTATTTCGAGTTTACTATGAAGCAACAAGAAATAAGAAATAAGAACTTACAGTGAGAAGTAAAAAAGATTACAAGCTTTTGTTGAAATTTCTGAACATAACATTGTATCATAGTAGTAACTTCATTGGTTCTTCCAATAACTCCAATGATACAAAGTGAATATTTTCACAAATGAACTTAGGCTTCTTGTTTTCTAAAGCTTGCATGATAAATAAATTCATCATAGTTTTGGCTTAATCAATAATAATAGATAGTATTAAATAATATTAGTATTTACTGTGTACTAATCCTAGTCCTATTAGGATTAGTACTCCTTAATCCTAGTCTTATTAGGATTATTACTCCTTCCTATATCTCTTATATATATCTCCCATTTATTCCCTTATTAGGTTAACACTTTAATACAATCAATATTCCTTCATGGTATCAAGAGCCAGAAAACCTAGATCTTCTTTTCTCTAGGTTTTTTCTCTCTTTAGGGCACCGATCGTTCCCTCTCTTCTCTTGGGCGGCGGCAGCCATGACAACTGAGGTGGATCCTCTCGATTCACTTCCTTCTGGCGTTAAACTCCTTCTCAGGCATCTTCATGCCCTGATTCCCAAAAAATTATCAGACATAAATTACCCTTCATGGAAAATCACCATTCTTACAGCCCTTGAGGCCAATTACCTTCTCAAATACGTCGATGGAAGCACAGAACCGCCGCCGGCAGTCATCACCGCCACAGACAAATCATAAAAAACCAATCCAGCCTATGCCTCCTGGAAAGTCGTGGATGGTCAGATCCGATCATGTTTGATTGCGGTCATCTCTCCCATGGTTCAGAAACACGTCCGATCCTACACAACTGCTTCAACCCTCTGGACGGCCCTCGCAACACGCTATGCATCAATTTCCCACTCTCATATTTTTCAATTGCGTGATCGTCTCCACAGAATTACCAAAGGCACGAAAACTATGGCGGAGTATTTAGACGAGGTCTCCACCATCATCACAACCCTCGACACCGTGAACAAAATCATTCCCGAAAAATATCTCGTCATGTGCGTTGTTCGGGGGCTCCCATCAGCTTACTCCTCCATTAAACAGGTGGTTCGCATCATTCCAGCGGAGGTCGTGGGCGCGGCGGTCGGCAGTGCAGTCGTCCGCCGTACGACGGTCAGCAGCACGTAGCAACAACAGCGTGCACTCCTTTGGCAGCGGCGGGCAGTCATCTTCCAGCGGCGGGCATGGCACTTACGAGCGGGATCGTCCAACTTGTCAAATCTTTCAGAAAACAGGACACACCACTGCTCGTTACTGGTTTCGGTAAGAGGAGAGCCAAAATAGTGATAACCGTGCCAATTATGCATCTCAAGCCGGCCCTTTCTCTGAATGGTTGTTGGATACTGGGGCCAACATGCACGTTACTTCTTATCTATCCAAGCTTAATGCTCCACATCCATATCATGGCTCCAATGGTATTATTGTTGGCAACGGTGAGTCCCTTAATAATTCTCACACTGGCACATGTACCATTAAAACCCCCACCGCTATCTTTCACCTAGGTAACCTTACCCACGTCCCTTCTATTAAATCAAATCTCCTTTCAGTTCACCAATTCACAAAAGACAATAATTGCTCCTTGTTCACCTCTAATGATTTTCAGATCCTAGACAATACTACCAAGAGGGTGATTTTTCAGGGCCACTGTGAGCATGGTCTGTATGTTCTTCCTGGCACAAGTTCGTCTGCCAACCCAGTTTCAGAAAGCGTTCCTGTGGCTCCGATGGCTCTTTCGGCTGATGGCCACAGTTTGTTGTGGCACAGTCGTCTGGGTGACCCGTCTACTCAAATAATAAATTCTTTAATGTCTCAATTAGGTTTTTCTTCCATTCATGTAAACAATTGTGACTCCTGTTCAATTGCTAAATCTCATAAATTACCTTTTACTTTATCTGAGAAGCGTACAACTGCACCTTTTCAACTTATTCATTCTGACCTATGGGGTCCTACTGCTGTTCCTTCATTTGCTGGTTTTCGCTATTATATTTGTTTTGTGGATGATTTTACAAAATACACTTGGTTGTACCCACTAAAACACAAATCACAGGCATACACCACCTTTGTCACTTTTGAAAAAATGGTCAAAACACAATTCAATTCTCATGTTAAACTTTTTCGAAGTGACAATGGAAAGAAATATGTCAATAACATCTTTGGCCATTTTCTGCAATCCCTGGGAATTATACATCAAACCTCCTGTCCATACACTCCCGAACAGAATGGGGTCGCTGAGCGTAAGCATCGCCATCCTATTGAAACGGTGGTTACTCTTCTACATCAATCTCATCTCCCTGTCTCCTTTTGGGTAGAAGCTCTAGCCACCGCAAACTACCTCATTAACAGAATGACCAGTCACACTCTCTCCAACAAATCACCCTATCAACTCCTTTACCAAGAACTTCCCAATTATACCAACCTCCGCGTCTTTGGGTGTCTTGTCTACCCTTGGCTACGCCCTCATATTACTCACAAATTTCAACCCCGATCCCGTCGTTGTATTTTTTTAGGCTATCATCCTACCTCCAAGGGTTATCGCTGTCTTGACCCACAAACTCATAAAGTCTACATATCTCGTCATGTCAAATTGTCGAAAATGTGTTTCCCTACGAGTCTATTTCCTCCTCCAAAAATACATCATTCATTGGCGTACTTCCCCTTTTTCCAACATACTCAAAGGGTCCATCACCACCTTCCCCCACACCTCCACCCACTACCCAACCACCCCTCATCACCCCTTCGACCGTCACCCACAATACACCCGCAACAACCACCCACACCCACAACCAACCCGAACCACCCCATACCCACAACATCTCCTGCCCGATCCTTTTTGGGTCCTTCCCAGCCACCCCCGAATCACCAGCGCCCGTGCCACCCCCAATACTCATCTCATGTTAACCCGTGGCAAATCCGGTATCTTTAAACCCAAAACCTTTCAGGCTACCATACTACCAAATACACCCCTTCCCGATAGTGAACCAACAACCTACTATGTTGCCTCAAAAAATGCTTATTGGCGTCATGCTATGGATGACGAGTTTAAGGCTTTAACTGATCAGAAAACTTGGGTTCTTGTACCTAAGCCTCATGGGCGGTTACTAGTGGGCTGTAAATGGGTGTACAAAATGAAACACAATGCGGATGACAGTATTTCCAGGTACAAGGCTCGTTTGGTTTGTAAAGGCTACAATCAGGAGTACGGGCTTGATTACTCCGAGACATTCAGTCCTATTATTCGGCAGGAAACCATTCGCCTAGTAGTGTCACTCGCCGTGCGCAACAATTGGCTCATCAATCAGTTGGATGTTTCCAATGCTTTTCTTCATGGCATGCTTGATGAAACTATCTACATGACGCAACCACCGGGCTATGTTCATCCCCGCTTCCCTCAACATGTTTGCAAACTCCAGAAGTCTCTGTATGGGCTCAAGCAAGCCCCCCGTGCTTGGTACACACGTCTGAAAACGTTCCTCCAGGGACTCGGATTCACGTGTTGCGTACACGACACGAGTCTGTTTACTCGACATTCAGCACACGGTACAGTCATTCTTCTTGTCTATGTAGATGATATGATTATTACAGGCTCTACTGCAGCTCTCATTCAGGATGTCACTCGAGATATGCATACTACCTTCAAGATGAAGGACCTTGGCCCGTTACATTATTTTCTGGGAATGGAGGTTTCTTGGACAGGTAGCGGCTTGTTTCTTCATCAGTCAAAATATGCTCGAGATCTGTTGCAGAAAGCTGGACTGGAAAAATGCAACAGTCAACCAACACCGATGGCAGTCTCTTCGTCTACGAATGGAGCCGACACCCCCTTTGCCGATATCATTCACTTCCGCAGTCTCATTGGGGCTCTACAGTATCTGGCCATTACCCGTCCTGACATCCAGTTTGCTGTGAACCGAGTTTTTCAGCGCATGCATCAACAAAGTGAACATGATTACCATTGTCTAAAACGCACTCTTAGGTACATTTTTGGCACTCTTGGTCGTGGTTTACTCATTCGACCCGGGGACTAGGAGCTTCGGGGTTTCTTAGATTCAGATTGGGCGAATGATAAAAATGACAGAAAATCTACATCGGGGTTTCTCGTTTTTTTGGGGCCGAACCTGATCTCCTGGTGTACAAAAAACAACCCAAGGTCTCTGGGTCCACGATTGAAGCTGAACACCACGCCCTTGCTCTTCTTGCTACTGAGACCATGTGGGTCAAATATATTCTTCGGGAACTCCACTCCACTCACACTGTTCTTGCTCTCTATTGTGACAACAAATCAACCATCTGTGTGGCCAAGAATTCCATCCTACACACCAGAATGAAGCATGTTGATACCGATTGTCTCTTTGTTCGCGATGAAGTTCAGGCCGGCACCATGACTGTGCAGTATGTACCCACTGAAGAACAACCGGCTGATATTCTCACCAAGCCTTTCCCGAGCCGACAACACGATTACCTCAGTTCCAAGCATCAGTTCGCTTCCGCTCAGCTCAACTTGAGGGGGGATAATAAGAGATAGTATTAAATAATATTAGTATTTACTGTGTACTAATCCTTGTCCTATTAGGATTAGTACTCCTTCCTATATCTCCTATATATATCTCCCATGTATTCACTTATTAGGTTAACACTTTAATACAATCAATATTCCTTCAGGGATCATTGTATGTTCATTGCACTAAAGTGATTGCTCAACCAATATTTTTGACATTGATAAATAAATTCTCAATTTCCTTCGTGCCTTTCTTTTCAATTGAGGTGGTAAGCAAAAAATGTTGCACTTGAATTTCAATTTATGTTCACATACTTAAACTTGGAAGAGAAATGTTTTTAACAAATCACAATTTTTTTTATATATAATAGTTTGGATAAATCCAAATGGATGTTATCACCGCAGGACAATCACTTCCATCGCGTCTCCACCTTCAATCAACTAAAAGGTAAGCATTATATTTTTCTCTCGTATTATTAACTTTTGCGCTTAAAGTATACATTTTATGTACTTAAAAAAATTTATCATCTGAATTTTACCGTGAATTTTTTTGAAACTGAATGTGTTATGTATTTTTAATTGCTGATAAGTATGTGTTACTTAGATATTAAAATTTTGATGTTTGTTTGAATGTATCATTTCACTGCTTATTTTTTGTAATTCAAAATAATGAATTTGAACATTGTGCAAGAGTTTTAAGCACTGTGTTGTGAAAGTCGTCCTACATACAATCAAAATAGATGTAGGTTGGAGTTATTTTTATTGTAATGTATTTCTTATATTATTGTAATGAAAGAATTCGATTGTGAGTAAACATGCGAGCATTGGTTAATTTAGTTGTAGCAAATATTGCTCAAGAAGTCTTTTTTGGTTTTATAAAATTGTTTGTGCAATAAATATAGTGTGATTTTATTTATTTTGTTCTTCATAGGTTATCTTCATCATATTTAGCATTTCTTATATTTGTTGATTTTTACTGGGACTAAGATTAATATTTTTAGGATTTTATGTTATTTTGACATCTTTGAATTTTCAATTAAAAAAATAAGCATAAAATATCTAGATTGTTTCACGCAACAAAGAACATAGGGAGAATTTGTAGGATTGGACTTCTTCAAAGACTAAATTGTTGTTTGACATATTTTAGAAAAAGAGATTCCGTACTTGAAGTTTATACACAAGTATAAAGTAAGCATTGCAATTTTACTGAATTTTCAATTCTTTATTAGTTTGTAACCATCTTCTAATTCAATAGAACATTCAATTTCTATTTATAAATTTCACTTAGGCTTCTTATTTAATTGAGTAAATTTTTTGTGTCTTTTTCTTTTTCTAGATTTTTCTTTCATTAGTTGGAAGAGATCAATATTCCTTTGATTTTAAAAGGGAAAAATTCTATATAATAACAAACTATTAATTCAAATTAAATGCTATAAATATACTTTGATCTAATTGTACCCTATAGCAAACTATACCTATTTTCCTCATTCTTGTTGGTGGAATCTCGCTCGCAACTCTCGTTTGGTGGCAGTCTCGCTCGCCTTTCTCGATTTTTATATAAACACAAATCTGTAAAATGCGTTTGTGTTTGTACAATGCGAGAGGAAATTGTATAAATACATATATTTTCGTTCCCCGGTCTCGCTACTTTCCCTAATCTCGCTCCCCACCCTCGCCTCTCTCGCTTATACAAACAGAAACAAAATGTATAAATTGCATTTTTGTTTGCATAAAGCGAGAGAAAATTGTTTATACACATGCAAATACATATATTTTCGTCCTATACAATTATAATTATACAATAAAAATACACCCCTGCCTAGTTTCTTTTGCCTTTCTCTCATTCTCATTTTATGCAAATTCAAATTATATATAATTTCTCGCTTTCACGTTTTCTACAATTTGCTTCAATTGTATGTATAGCGAATTATACATATATATGTTTGCTAAGGAGCGCAATTATAAACTTTACTATAGCATACAAATATAAATTTTGTGTTTGCTATATGTGAAAGTTACCATTTTCTGAACAGACACATTCTTGCTGAAAATGGCTATAGAAGGAAGTTATTTTTCATTTTTTCAAACACTGAAATTTTCCTTCTCTGCATATATTTTTCTCTCAGAATCAAAGTGTCGATTGACTGAGTCTGTGTGACTTGTTGTTGTTCTTAAGTTCACTGAAGTTAAAGAAGTTTGATGTACCTCTATTTCTTTAACATGATTAATCCGTTTTATCTTGAGAGAAATTAATCCATAACCTCGGATACAGTGAGGGGATTAAATTTGTTAAGGAGACACAATAATTTTTGTGAACTCTTATTATTTTGTATTTTTTCTGCTTCATCTTATTTCTCTTTCTGTTTATTGGCTAACCTTATCAATAAGGTTGTTAACAAGTATATCTTACAATTCTTTAATGCTTAAAATATTCTTTCAAATAATTGATTGTTAATCTTCTATATATAAGTTGTTTAGCCTATGACCTTATATATTATAGATATATGCTAATATTTTGTGATGTTTAGTCTACAACTTTCTCCATTTATTTTTAGTTACTCTGTTGTGCTTTTCAAAAATTAAATTTATTGCACACTAAATACTATTTAGAGGTGAGGTTTTTTTAGAACAAACAAACAAATAAATTAAATATGTTAATATATAATTATTATTGTCAAATTAAGACAATATACTAAACTTATATACCGATTTATTTTCAGAAATATTGTACTATAGCTATCAGGGGTAAATGTTAATCTTCTCTCAAATAAACTTTATAATTCATTATATAACAATTTAAAATTTAAAATTATCAATAAATCACTATTTATGATTGTATTTATGAATTAACTACGCAACGCGCGAGCACGTGTACTAGTTTGTATTAAAGACGATCAAAAATAAAAATGTCATATCATTCTAACAAAAATCTATCAAGAATAAATAATCTTACAAACATCTTTCTATATATGAAGTGAATGATGATCAAATGTAAAAATGTAACTTCATGCAAACAAAAATTTACCAAGAATGATAACAACAAAACTAAATAGTTCTAGAAACATCTTTAATTATTTTTATTAGTATTACCTCATTTTTGTTATTTCTTCATTTTTTATGAGTTATTGTGATATCATATTTATTATATAAAAGTAAATAAATTATGATTACACATAGCTCTTAATAATAATAATAATAATATATAAAGTATAATATTGGCTAAAATCAATCAAATTGAAACTAAAATTTATATGTATATTTAAATTTTGTTTATTGAAATATTTTTTAATATTATTATCTTAATATGCTATATAAAACAAAATTAAAATTCAGAAGTTATTCTCTTTTTGAAATGAAATTAAAAAAAAGTTTATATAAATCAGTAAGGAGAGAGTCATATATTTAAAATGATATATAATGATTTGAAAACTTTAATTCTTCGTTTTAATTTCTAATTTGGTACATATTTAAAAATTACATAAAAAGGAATCTTAAAAACGCAATGCAATAATTTAAGATATTTTTAGAAAAACATAGTTAAAAAACATAATGAAATTTGGTTGACTCCCTTATATTTATCGAAACAAAAAAAAGTTGCATATATTATTTGAAAATAATGTAAGAACTAAAAAGTAGTATGAATTACAGTAAAATGACAACTTAAAATATGTGATAACCATATAAGAGATTTCATTTATTTTCCTAAAGTCACTTGTATCACATAAAATGAAACAAATAGAGTAACATATATCATTTAAAAATGACATAAAAGGTATATAAATTAAAAATTAAAAATACTTTTTTAAAAAAAACACATACAAAAAATTTAGTTCGCTTTTTCATATTTCATTTGTGTTACATAAGACCATCTCTAACCCTACTCTATTTTACTCTCCATTTTCTATATTTGGAGGATAAAATAAAGAATGTCCTCTGCAACCACTCTCTATTTTAACAACTACTCTCCAATTACTCTCTATTTTACTTTTTGAATATTATATTATTATTTCTACTTTTTGTAATTAACATATTATTTTTTATATAAGGCTATTAATTAAATTTCTAACATATGCAATTCTTTTTAAATTTAATATAACATTTATAAAAATATTTTATTTCATGTATACTACTTACTTCTTGAATTAATATTATTTTAAATATTTTATAATTTTTGTAACTCTATGAGATAATTCGATGTTATATTAATTTTCTTTATGACAATTGCACAAAACTTAAATGATAAGATAAAAGTTTTTTAAAAAACTAATATACCTTGGACAGGTGCTGACGCAAACACCTGATATCTAGTATATATAGATAAGTGAAGACAAACTCGGTGAGTGGCCATAGAAGAAACCTCATGTATTTATTCAAAGGTTAACAAACACTTGATGAAACATTACAAACCAGGAAAGGCAAAAGGTTTGTATTTTCTTCTCTTGAAACCAACAATTTCCAAACATAAATAAATAAAGAATTAAGTAAAATATTTAAGGTAATAAACATTTGTAAGTAAACTAACAAGAAAAATTTCTAAGTCAATACACAAGTCATTGAACAAGAATCTCAATGAATGCTAGAAAATATCAAAAGTTTCAAATTTCTTAAGTCTAATTAAGTCACTGAGAGGTTCAAATAATATAATTTTGTTTGATTCCTTATCAGTCAAGAATTTCATAATCTATCCCAACTTTCTGCAACCAGTGACCCACTTATTATAAAATATTAGTCTTATTTCTCAAATAGTACTAGTTCTAACTATTACGCAATCCTACATAATGTGGAACAATACACCTTGAGAATATAATAAACTTTAACAATTGAAAACAAAGGAAAAATTATATATACTACCAAATTTTTAATTCGAATTAAATATCATAATCGTAGTTTGATTTAATTTTATCCCACAGCAAACTGTTGCTATTTCGCCTCTTTCCCTGGTGAATCTCAGTCGCCACTCTCGTTCTCGTTGGACAATTTCCCTCGCCTCTATCATTATATACAAATACAAACATATAAAATGTGTTTGTGTTCATATAAAGCGAGAGAACATTGTATAGATACATGTATTTTCGTTCTGCTCTCTCCCCTCTCTCAGATCTCGCTCGCCTCTCACTCGCCTCTCTCACGTTATACAAAACAAATGTATACATAGCATTTGTGTTTGTATAAAGCGAGAGAAAATTGTATATATAAATACAAATGCATATCTTTTTGTACTATACACTTATAATAATACAAATACGATTTTCCTTATCCAGTTTTCCATTCTCTTTCTCGCTTTATACAATTGATTCATTTTATATTTATACCGAAACAAACTTTCCAATTTTTTCTCTCTCTATTTTTCTTTACACCTTATGTGTTGACGTGGAGCTACAACCCATACTTGCGGTAATATACATGGCCATCACCGTGTATATATATGTATATTTTAAAGAAAAACATATTGTTTTCTTACCTTGTATTATGATACGGAAATCAATATATAATCATTAATTACTCGTATTACTAAGAATTCTAACACTCCTTGATCATACAGATGATCATAACAATTAGCCATTTGATATACTTGTCCCAAAGTGTATACATGGGAAGAAGACATCCATGTATTATACACTTTGGGCACTAGTATATACAATTATATATATCCCTAGTCTTGTAAGAAAGAAAGAGGCAAGAGTAAGCGAAAGAAATTACTACACATACTATTTCTCATATTTCTTATTACCATAGTTTTTATACTTTAGTTTATAACAGGTTCTTACTTTTAACAATGACGCCTACATTATTTGTCTGAGTACAAACTATAAAATTAAGATACACAATAAAAAACACATTTGCCTTTCATTAATATTATTACACATTTTAATCGTGTTTCTAAGATACAGAAATAAGATATGCATTATGTATCTAAGATACATCCAACAAAATAACATCGACTATATTGTTGTAGGTTGCATTATCTCTAAAAATATTTCATCAATTCTATAATTTTCGTATTTAATTTCAGATATTCATGAATCTTAATGTCTCAACAATATTTCAATGTTGACCATTTGTAAAAAAAAAAAAGCACACACAAAAATTGAAGATTCAAAGGAAGGAATTGATCAAGAAGATGAAGTTAATAATTTTAGAATGGAAAAACGCATAATTACCCCCTCAACCTATGCCTGAAATCTAAGACACACACTTATACTATACTAAGGTCCTACTACCCCCTGAACTTATTTTGAAAATAATTGTCTACCCCTTTTTGGCCTACGTGGCACTAGTTTGAAAAAAAATGTCAACACATGTTAGACCCACATTATGGTAACACGTCGGCCGAAAAGTGGTAGAAAATTATTTATAATGTAATTTCAGGGGGATAATAGGACCATAGTACAGTATAAGTGTGTCTATAAGATTTCGAACATATATTGAGGGGGTACTTGTGCATTATCCCTTTTAGAATTACTAATCTCTATGATTTAGATTTTTTTTATTAAAACTGGGAACACTTGATATGGATGGATCCACTAAATCAATTTTTTTGGGTTAATTACCATAATGTACTCCTTTAATTAAGAAATAATGTTACAACGTTAAATTCAAAATCAATTAAATCATGTATCTCGTTCTTGTATGTCTGGTAGATATATGTATCTAATGTCTTATGATACATGTGTTAGGTTGTGGAGCCAAAAATACTCTGATTTATTAATATAAAATATACCTCACCGCCGTGGAAGTTTACTCACAGGGCGTTACCATGATATATTGGGTTTTTCTCTTTTTCTCTCTAGATCTCTCATCTCTTTCTCTTGAAAGTTCTTGTGTTCTTCATTCATCAAATGTGTGTGCGTGAATTCGATCCTAACAACTGGTATCAGAGATAAGGAGATTCAACACGATCACTGAAGATGGATAGTTCAAAGCTTGGAATCGAGAAGTTTGATGGACCCGATTTCAGTTTCAAGAAGATGCAGATCGTAGATTATCTGTACCAGAAAGATCTTCACGAACCGTTGACCGGGGTGAAGCCGGAATCCATGACGAAGGAGAAGTGGAACCTTAAGGATCGCAAGGCTCTAGGGTTGATCCGGTTGACTTTGTCAAGAAACGTGGCGTTCCACATCGTGAAGGAGAAGACTACGTCCGGTCTGTTGAAGGCACTGTCAAACATGTCTGAAAAACCATCGGATATGAACAAGGTATATTTGATACATAGATTGTTCAATTTACAGATGTCTGAGAATGGATCCGTTTCTGATCATATAAACAAGTTCAATATGATTGTGAGTCAACTCAATTCTGTGGATATTAATTTCGAAGATGAAATTAAGGCGTTGACTTTGATGTCATCTCTGCCCGAGTCTTGGGATACTGTTGTTGCTGCGATTAGCAGTTCCCGTGGATCTGAGAAACTGAAGTTTAATGTAATCCGTGTTGTTGTTCTTAGCGAAAGTATTCGCAAAAGAGAAGTGGGAGATTCATCGGGCAGTGCTCTCAGCGTCGACCGAAGGGGGAGTAGTAAGACGAAAGTCCAAAATCAACATGGTCGATCAAAATCAAACAATCGAGGAAAATCCCTGAATAGATCAAACGTGACTTGTTGGAACTGATGAGAAAAAGGGCACTTTCGGACGAACTGTACAAAGCCAAAGAAGAAACAGAATTAGAAATTTGGAGATGACAATGATTCTGTAAATTTAGAAGAGGACATTGGGGATGCTCTAATCCTTAGTGTAAACAGCCCGGTTGAATCATGGATTTTTGATTCTTGTGCATCTTTCCATTCATCTCCAAGCAAGGAGTTGTTCCAAAATTTCAAGAAAGGTGTATCTTGCTGACAATAAAGCCTTGGAGATTGAAGGAAAGTGGGATGTTTGCATAAAGACCAGCTCGGGAAACGAGTGGACATTGGAGGATCTCAGATATATTCCTGGGCTCAAAAAAATATGATCTCTGTTGGTCAGTTGGATAGCACGGGATATGGAACAGAGTTTGAGAAAGGTTCGTGGAAGATTGTGAAAGGTGTTATGGTAGTAGCTCGTGGCACCAAATATGAAACCTTGTACACCATTGCAGGGTGTATTAACATGGCCGTTGTTGCTGAAGGTGCTTTTGGTTCATGTCTGTGGCACAAAAGACTTGTACACATGAGTGCTAAAGGAATGAAGATGCTGGTTGCAAAAGGAGCATTAGGGGGTCTAAAGTCTGTTGATATGGGTCTTTGCGAGAGCTGTGTTATGGGCAAACAGAAAAGAGTAAGCTTCACAAAGACTCCTAGAGAGCCAAAGAAAGTGCGGTTGGAAATGGGCCATACAGGTGTTTGGGGACCATCTCCAGTATCATCACTTGGAAGATCAAGATTCTATGTTACCTTCATTGATGATTTCAGCAGGAAGGTATGAGTTTACTTTTTGAAGCATAAGTCAGATGTGTTTGCAACTTTCAAGAAGTGGAAAGATGAAGGTGAGAATCAGACCGGTTTGAAAGTCAAATGCCTAAGGTCTGACAATGGAGGAGAATATGACAAATCAGAGTTCAAGGCATTCTGTGCAGCTGAGGGAATCAGATTGATGAGAACAGTTCCTGGTAAGGCAAGGCAGAATGGAATTGCTGAGAGGATGAACAGAACATTGAATGAGCGTGCAAGGAGTATGAGGATACACTGTGGGCTGCCCAAAACATTTTCGGTGGATGCTGTGAGCACAACTGCATACTTGATCAATAGGGGACCATAAATTCCTTTAGGGTTCAAGATTGCAGAGAAGGTGTGGACAGAAAAAGAACTCAAGTACTCACACTTGAGGACTTTTGGTTGCACTGCTTATGTTCAGGTTGATCCAGAAAAGAGAGACAAGCTTGATGCCAAGGCTGTGAAGTGCTACTTCATAGGCTATGGTTCTGATTTGTTTGGTTACAGGTTTTGAAATGAGAAAAACAAAAAGATCCAAAGACATTGTGACGTGACATTTGATGAGTCTGTCCTGAAAAAGGACAAAGAGAAGAAGGTTCTAGAGGTTACAAAGCAAGTAGAAGTTGAGGTTGAGTTAGAGAAGAGTAATCGCAGAGATGTCGAATCAGATACTCAACCAACTCCTACTGAAGAATCTGAAGTGGAGCAAGTTACGCCTGAGCAGGTGTTAAGGAGATCATCCAGAACCATCAAGGCACCAGGTAGGTATTCACCTTCATTACACTATCTATTGCTGACTGATGAGGGGGAACCAAAGTCTTTTGACGAGGCCCTATAGGTGGAGGATTCGATCAAGTTGGAGCAAGCCATGGATGATGAGATGAGGTCACTTGAGAAGAATGACACATGGGTGTTGGTTGAGTTACCTGCAGGTAAGAGAGCTTTGCTGAACAAGTGGGTGTTCATAATCAAGACTGAACCAGATGGCAAAAGAAGGTTCAAGGCTCGTTTAGTGGTTAAAGGATATTCACAAAGGAAAGATATTGATTATTCTGAAATATTTTCTCTTGTTGTTAAGTTAACCTCTATTCGAATTCTGTTGAGTATTGTTGCATCGGAGAATTTGCATCTAGATAAAATGGATGTAAAAACAGCGTTTACATGGAGATTTGGACAAACAGATCTATATGCAGCAACCGGAAGGATTTGTGGTTCCAGGCAAGGAACACATGGTGTGCAAGCTCACCAGGAGCTTGTATGGACTAAAGCAAGCACCAAGGCAGTGGTACAAGAAATTTGACTCCTTCATGATTAAGAGTGGATTCTGCAAAGCTTAAAAGTATCCTTGTTCTTACTTCACGAAATACACTAATTCATATGTCTTTCTACTCTTGTACGTGGATGATATGTTGATTGCAGGATCTAGTATGAGGGAGATTAACAATCTAAAGACAAGGTTGTCTGCAGAATTTGAGATGAAAGATTTGGGTCCAGCGAAGCAGATTTTAGGGATGAAGATTTCTCGAGATAGATCTGTTGGCAATTTAAATCTATCTCAGCAGTTGTACATTGAGAAGGTGCTGAGCAGATTCAGGTTTAGTGATGCTAAACCCAGGACTACTCCATTGGCAAATCACTTTAAATTGTCAAAGGAGCAGTCACCCAAGACTGCCGAGGAGCGGATCACATGGCACTTGTTCTATATGCTTCAGTAGTTGGTAGTTTGATATATGCTATGGTCTACAGTAGACCTTATATAGTACAGCTAGTGGGAGTTGTTAGGAGGTACATGAAGAACCATGGGAAAGAGAATTGATATGTTGTGAAGTGGCTTTTGAGATATCTGAGAGGTACATCCAGTACTTCACTTTGTTTTGGCAAAGGCAAGGTGACTCTACAGGGTTTTTTGGATGCTGATCTTGGTGGGGATGGTGACTCGAGCAAGAGTACATCCAGTTACATTTACACCATAGGTGGAACAGTAGTGAGTTGGATGTCCAGGCTTCAGAAGTGTGTTTCTCTTTCACAGTTACATTTCTTGTGACTTTCACAGAATTATAACAAAAAACCTCAGATTCATGTTTTGATTACTCCATTGAGTCCAGAACATCGAATATAGTCGAATTACATATTTGATTTGTTTGTGAATCTCTGAATGAATCCTGAAGGTCAGATTAGGAACTTTTATGCCTTGTGTGATTTTCTAGTTTGTGTTATCTGGTGCAAGATATTCTGTTCATCGCGGCTGCAAGACCTTCCCTCGCGATCGCATAGGGTATATGTGTTGGTCATCGTAATTGTGTGAGTTGTAGTTGCGATCACAATGGTCAAGTTTAATAAGTTGAATTGCGTAATTACTTATCGCAATTGCAAGGCCTAATTGGGTCGCAATCACGATGAGCAATTTTTTGTTGAACAGAATGTAGTTTCAAAATTGAGATCTCTACCCTATTTCACCATTTTTGAGTTATCCAAAATTCTTATAGGCGATTTTAAATAGATTTCTTGTGCTAAATTTTTTGGATCTAAAACTTCATTTTCCTATCATCTATTTTTGTTTTTTAGATTAAAAAAAATTGGGATTTTTGTTTGACAAAGCGAAAGGTTTTCATGGACTTGAGTCTTTAAGTAAAATGATGATTTTGAGCTAGACCATAATCCATGTTGAAATGGTTTTCACCAATGATTTTCAAATGACTTGGCTAATGTGTCCTAGTAATGATTTTCATATTCAAAGTCTTGCTTGGAATTATTTTTGAGTTGATTTGACCTATTTCTCAAAGTATATGATATGAGTGTTGTTATTTTCGGAATCACATTGTGATTGCTTATTGTATTAGATTGTGTGGCTTTACATATATAAAAAATAAAAACCTCAAGTGTCAAATTGACTTTTAATTGAATTAAGGGAAGTGAACTTATAAGCCTTGTAAAATTTGTCGAATCTTGTATTTTCATTATTATGTATGTTGTGTAGTAATGAGAATGAGATGATGAGTTCAATTACTCTATTTAATTGATATTAATGATTGAAAAGGGAATTAAATAAAAAATGAAACATGCTTATAGTTGTGTTTTGTGAATTGCCTTGATGTTAATCCTAATTTATTGATCGATCAAAAGCTTTGATGGCATAATTGTGGACTTGAATTGCTTGAGTTTACCGTGTCTTTCTAATGGTGTAAAATTGCCTATTTGCATTGATATATGTAAGTTGTGATGAGACATGTGCTGACTATGCTAATGGAAATGGTTATAGGCTTCCAGCAAATGACATCATGCAAAATCGATAGAAAATGATTTTGCCGAGTGACATCATGCAAAGACGATGAAAAATGATTCTGGCAAGTGTTTGACTATTTTGATTAGATAAACTTGATGCTTGTGATTGAAATAATTGGTGGTTATGATTGACATACTTGATATTCGTAATTGATTAACTTGATACTTGTTAATTTTTGAATTATGACTATTGGATTGTGATTGTTTTACCTTGTGAGATGTGTATTGTAAATTGTGGGTTGGTATGATTTCTCTGTAGATTGTAGTAGAGTCGGTTTGGTTGGAATGAAAGAAATATTCATATTCTAACTTAGTTTTATCTTATTTAGTGGATTTGTATTGAATATTGTTTCTACACTTGTGTAGGTTCCGAGTCCGGATCCGTGTGATCATTCTTCTTCATCTTTCTCTGAGACATTCAAGTGATTTTGAGAGGTAGGTGGTGCTCATTTCCAGGTGGCCCTCCCACTACAAAAAAAACCGAAATAGCGGGAGTTTATTTTACATACTATGTGGATTAGAAACCATCTAGTTTATTGTGCCAGAGGTTTCAACAACCCCTGGAGTTAGGTCTGCCATAATTAAGTTGTGGGGTTTTTTCACCAACCCTTGTAACAAGCAGCATGGGTTATTTTTTGGCAGTTTGAACGCCCGCGTATTGATTCTTAGAACAATTCTTGAAAACTACTTAACCCAATAGTAGTTCAAAACAACCATTAATTTACAAGTAATGATAAGGCTACCCATAATTAAAAAAGTTAACATTATAAAAAGTAATATCCACCAAGTTATCATATTAAAAGTAATGTTGCTAATATATTTCCAATTTATTTGTGTTATACAAATTTCTAACAAAATTACCAAAAATATTAAAAATTGTGATAACTAACGATGATTATGGCTGCTATCATCTCCTAATCTTCGTACTCCCTTACAATAAATCTCCCATGGCTCTTCATTAAAGATGTCAGAGACAGTGTCATTTTGTTGACAACTTCTCTTGTGACAATTGTATTCGGAAAGAAATTATGAGGATAAGGCATATTAGAGATCTTAGTTGACATTAATCTAAACAAGAACTTTGCTAGAAGTTACTATGAAGTCATTTCTTCTACCTTTGATTGTGAGTTATAACAGATTTACTAATAATCAGCACCTCCAATAGTCATCTCAATTATTACCTGATATGAGAGTTTTGGCTTTTAAGCTATATACATTATCATCGAGTCACCTTTACCTGTACTCTTGTAGTAACAAGTGATTGTCTTACTATTTTCAAAATTACTAATCTCACATTCTAAGGAGGCTTACCTGTTGATATATGCTTTGAACGACATGATAGTGTAAGCAATCGAACTAATAAAAAACTCACCTAACTTATTGGTTTATCCCCACAACTTTTGGAATTAACAAATTCAGTAATTACAAATTGCTTCCTTGTGACAAATAATCGAACCAACGATTTATGAGCAACAGGTATCATAAACACTACCACAAACTAAAGATTCACCTCTAAAATGGATTACAGATATCACTCAAGAGTCCCTAAGACATGCCACAAACAGATGAAACTAGCAAAAGAACATAGGGGAAAACAAGACGACACAAAAATTATGTTCTTCTAACCTACGAGCGATTGTTATACTCTATCCTTGAAATAATTTTTTATTCTCAAGAATTCAATCAGATAGCATTTACAAGTCATCGGTTATACTTTATAACTCATTTGGATTTCATTGACATCAGGGTACATTTAGTTGCTGTTTTTTGTTCTATTTGATGTATGTACTGAAAGAGTAACATAGAAGTGCTGTTACAAAAAAGAAAACTCTACAAATTCATACACAAACAAGAAGCAGTCTATAACTTCTATAAAACCTCAAAATCCAAACCATCAAATTTAATAATAATAAAAAATCGTACGCATTAAACATTGTTCTTTAAATAAATCATATATTATTAAAACAAACCAGAAAAATGTTTGATTTGTATTGATAGTCTTCTAGAACTTTCGAATTTCAAGTCTTATATTTAGGTAACTATACAAAACAATTACTGTTTTTTTATGACAAGGGAATAAAATCTGAAGAAAATAGTTTTTTTTAATGATAAGGGAACCCGTAGCTGCAGCTGCTACCCTTTTGGTGTGCAAAGGGTAAAACCTTCGCTTGTTAAGTCTTGTAAGATTAACAAACAAGAAAAATAATAAAAGATAAAAGAAAAACAGAAAGAACTATCCGAGTCCACAAAATTCACTGTTTGTCCTTAAGACACTTAATCCATTCAAGTACCCGAGGTTGCAAATTAATTTCTCCCGAGATAAAAAGGTTTAAGCATTAAAGAAGTAGCGCTACCTCAAACTTAAATAATTCCTACGAATTCAAAATGACAGCAACGAATCACACACACACTATCGATCGATTTCGTTTTGTAAGAAATGTATGCAAAAGAAGGGAAGAATTCAATGTTGAAAAATAAGAGACAACCTCTCTATTTGTAGCTAACAAAGGGTAAAGTTCACAACTCTTAGGAAATAAGACAACTTTCCTGAAAGGTCACAACAGTTTGGAAAAGTCATGACCTTTCAAACAGTTACGACCCTATAGAAAGGACACAACCTTTCATAAATGGAACAACCCTCAGACAAAGTGAAAACCCTTTAGGAGAGTCACAACACTTCATTTCCTGTTCACACCTTTAAAACCCAATAATCCACTACATGAATAGGGAATGACTATTTTTCAAAAAAACGTATGCATGAAAAATTGTGTGATTCGAAAGTAAGGGTTAATTGCATCTGAATAAGTAGGTTTCTTTTTAAGCTTTTCGTACATAACATATTTCGGATATACTCGATCAATCGGTAGATCTGATATATTTGAACGTTGAGCTTTGGTGTATACCTAGACAACATAACTCACACAATCAACCATTGAATTATTTTTGGTTCTCATTGTTTTGTTCGTTTCAACCATGAATACATGTCAGTTAATAAGTGCTTAGAGAATTGGCCTTACCGAATTCTCCTTCAAGCGGCTTACACTTCACACTTACGTAAGTGATTTCTAAATTGTTATCTCGTAGATACACCACATAATATACCTTGTATCAAACATACAAACGATTAAAAAGTCCCAATGGCTTTATCCTTGTTACTGAACATTGTCTTATGATGAGAATGGGCAACTAAAAATAATATTTTGACAATGTTGAACCGTCATTAATGACTTTGTTTGATCTCTTTGAACCTAGATCTTGGGATCTCCAGTCTTCTAGGTAAATTTACCACCACAATGACTTGTCTTCGGCCATATTTCCATTCCCTTTGATAACCTATCAACTCCCTCTCTAGTTAGGCTTTTTATAAGTGGATTCGACACATTGTCTTTTGACTTTACATAGTCAAATATGACAATTCCACTAGAGAGTAGTTCTCTAACGATATTATGTCTGTGTCATATATGACGAGACCATTCGTTATACATCATGTTCCATGCCTAACCTATTGCAAATTAACTTTCATAGTGTATGCATACTGGAGCTAAATGTTTGGGCTAAAAATATTTCAAGAAATTTGGAGTCATTCAACTTCTTCACGGGCCTTATCTAGAGTGATAAACTCAAATTTCATAGTAGAGCGAGCGTTACATTTTTTTTGTAAGATTTCCAAGAGACTCTCCTCCGCCAAGAGTAAATACATATCCAGTAGTGGATTTTATTTCATTTGCCCCGGTGATTCAATTTGCATCACTATATTATTCCAATATTGTTGAATCTAGCTTAATGCAATGCAATAGTTTGTTAAATATGTTTTTAAATACTCAAAACTCTTTTCATTGTCATCTAATAAGTTTGATTAAGATTACTTGTGAACTAACTTAATTTACTAATAGCACATGCTATATCTGATTGTGTACACTTCATGATATATATCATGCTTCTCAATACTCTAACGTAATTCAATTGTGCGTTACTTTTACCTTCATTCTTTTGAAGTACAAAGCTCACATTTATTGGAGTCTTGACAATATCGAAATCTAAATACTTGAAATTGTCAAGTACTTTTTCTATCACATCAATAACTTTAATGTCTTTCATATCGAAGTTACTTTCTAGCATATGCATAGCAACATTTATGTCAAAAATGTCTCTTTTGATTATCAACATGTCATCAACATAAAAATAAACAATGACCTTGCAATTTGATGTCTTTAATGTAAAAATATTTATTTTGCATGTCATTATTTGTAAGCTTGTTTTTAGTCCACACGGTGACTTAACATGTTTACATACAATCTTTTATTTACCGGAAACCAAAAAAACTTCGGGTTGTTCCATGTAAATTTCTTCCTCTATTTTTTTATTTTTAGAAAAAATATTTTCACATTCATTTTGATGAATTTGAAGGCCATATACCGCAACTAGGCCAATCAACATCTGACTTGATATATCCTACTCAGTGGCTATTATGTGTCAAAATAATCAAGGTTTTCTTTTTGTCTAAAGCTTATGACAACAAGTCTTGCTTTGTATTTTTCAGTAGTTCCCTCTACTTTCTTTTTCTTTAGTAGATCCACTTTGAACCCAAAACTTTATTTGCTGGAGGAAGATCAACCAACTCTTACGTACAGCTGTTTAAGATTTAATAAATCTTACTATTGACACCTCTTATCAAAATGAGTCCACAAAGGGTATAACTTCTTCGAATTTATGAGTCTCATTTTCGAGAAAAAATATTATAATATCAAATTCGAAGGAAGTAATTTGTCCATTTACATTTACTATCCCTCTGAATCTTTTCTCTTTTGATTCAATCCAAGGTTGTTTACGAAGTTTCGAAAATATGAGTCATAATTTGACATGCTTTACTATTTATATCATATCCAATTAACATACAATCCACAATCCTAGATCCTATTTTTACCAGTTTAGGAATAGTTCTCTCATTTCTATTTCTCATAACTATATTGAAAATTGTTAGATCTCTATGTTTCAAGAGTTATTGCTTGTATATACTTTAAGGGGCGGCAATCATTCTCTATCTGGATACAACAAAGCTTGAACGAACAAACTTTTTGTTGCTCTCTTTCTTAATATACAAAAGTTTTTTTTTTATTATTGTTGTTTTTTACTCGCTTTACTAACAAAAAAAACTTTTTGTTTCTCTCTATCTAAACAAACAAAATTTTTGTTGCTCAATTTTTTTATAATGATAGCACCCCCAAAAATTTTCTGGTAAACCTGAACTTAAAAATAGGACATTCCACATTTTCTTCAAAGATTGATTTTTCTGTTAACATTTTCATTAGATTGGGGTGAGGATGTGCAGTAATTTGATGAATGATTTCATTTTCTGCAAAGCAAGATTCATATTCTTCACATCTACCACTTCTAATCATGAAATATTCAAATGACTTTCAACTTCAGTTTTATATTGCATATATGTTTCTATTGCTTCATCCTTACCATTCAGCAAATAAACATAACAATATCTAGTGCAATTGCCAATAGAATTGTTGAAAAACTTTTTTTCACCACGAGATGGTGTTGACTTCATATCATAAATGTCAATGTAAATCAATTCAAAGGTATGCTAATTCACTTCAAAAACACATACTTGACATTTATTTATTGCACTAGAAGTTAGGCAAAACCTTCTAAGTTGATAAGGTTTTGCAAGGTTATGTAATTGTCATGTCTAAATCATTTATGTCACAAACAATTTCAGTCAAGTAAGTAAGAACAAACAAAAATACTAAGTTTGAAAAGACCTTCTATGAGGTAACCTTTTCCCAAATATTATGTTCTTTACTTTTATTATTTTCCTCAAATACAGACATTGTTTTACAGTCAACACCTTGTCAGACATTTCCATAACATTCAATTTGTTATATAATTACCCATGATCATAGTCTCATTGGTCCAATTAGGGCAATACGAACCAAATGTTTGTTTTACAACACAAACATAACAGGTTATTTTTCACCAATGTTCATGTATTTACAAAAAATATTTTAATAGATATATCTTTTCATGAAAAATCACAATATGTTAAGTGAATGCTTTTCATCAAAGAATATTGAACGACTAATATAATTTTGTGATTTTATACGAGTTATCTCATATACTTGTAAAGAGAGACTCAACAACCACAATATCAAATATACTCCAAGAATTTTATGGGTCTAACATGATACAAGAATGTCATCAAATTAAATATCTAGTACTTTCAAATTTAAATTAGATAGTAAGTCTAATTTTGTCTTTATCACAAGTAAAGGACTCCCACATTTTAAATATGTTCTAAAATATATTTTTCAAGTATTTAAAATTATTTTCCACATATTTTTTTCTCATGCTTTCAAATTGTATACCATAAGAATACACATTAACAACATGAAACCTTCTTTTGGAGATTTAAATCGTAGAAACACCCATTGCAGGCACAAAAATCACTAATTTTATGTTAGTAGTGTTTTTTTTCTTTCTGTCACAACTAGATAGACCACTTATTATTTAGAATACTAACAATATAGATTCAATCTTTATACAACTTGTTTCTAGTTTAACGATGAAGTTTTTATATTCTTCTAATCGTTAACCGAATGAACATTGAATTCTGATGAAGTTTTATATTCTTCGAATCAGTTTCACATTATCAAAAATATTTTAATCTCCAGAAACCTCAAATACAACACTGTTTCTAGCTAACGATGAAGCTTTTATATATATATTTTTTAAATCATTTAGCTTTAATATTTGTGACAAAGATTTTATACTCTTTAAGTCAGAATATTCCTTGAAACAAAGTATCTCACAAATTGGAAAAGTTTCTATATTCTTCAAACCAATGCACAATCTAATTTGTTCGTGAAGTTCTTATATTCTTCAAACAAAAGTAGAAAACAAAATCAGAAATTTTTAGTCTCCAAAAGTCAAACACAATCAAAATTTTCATGGAATATAAATCTACAAAAGTTTTTTTACCTCTTAACAAATTACATATTAGTATTAATCATCACATAATGACCATCTATCGTAACATTTTTATATAAATGTCATAACTTATAAAGAATATAAAACAAATCAAGGGAAAAAAATAGAACTTAATTTTTACTATCATTGAATCATATTCTATATGTCTGCAATGATTCCATGCAAGTCACTTACTTTTCTAATTTTTTTTCTTTTCTCAGTTTTCATCATATTCTTAATTTCCTCAAGAAGACATTTAATTTTAACAAGAAACTAAACTCAGGTTCAAATATTGTTAGAAGACAACATTTCATAGTTATGAAAAATCAAGAATATAGAAAAATAAATAAATTAATGTACATATCTTCTCCTTTATGCACAAAATAATTTTTCTTATTGAAAAGAGGACTGAAGGGGCGCAATGCTTCAATGCACTTGGGAAGAAAATAAAAATAATTTTACCCATCCTAAGAAAATTTACCACAAAAAATATACTCAAACCTATTAAAGTAGTACTAATTCATCCCAAAACTCTTTTATCATATGATAAAATAATTTTCTTTTTCTTCATTTGCTTTCCAAAAAAAACACAAAAATAAAAGTAATTTCCTTACCTTAGAAAATACCATCAATTTAAATTTCTTAAGATTGTTAACTCTTGTATTCAGATTAGCAATCAAGAAAAATAATAAAAGATGAAATAAAAATACAAAGAACTAACTTCACATAATTTAGTGTGTGTCCTTGAGAAATTTAATTTCCTCAAGTACTCGAGGTTGCAGATTTAATTCCTCCCAAGATAAAAAGGATTAAACATTAAAGAAGTAACAGTTCGTCAAACTTCAATAATTTCAAAGAACTCAAAATGACAGCAACAAATCACACACACAGACATGATCGATCGATTTTATTTTGTAAGAAATGTATTCAAAAAAAGGGAAGAATTCAATGTTGAAAAATGAGAGACAACCTCTCTATTTGTAGCCAACAAAGGGTAAAAAGGTAACAACTCTTAAGAAATAAAATAACATTCCAGAAAGGTCACAACACTTTAAAAAAGTCATAACCTTTCAAACAGTCACAACCTTTAGAAAGGACACAACCTTTCATAAATGTCACAACCCTTCGGCAAAGTGAAAATCCTCAGGAGAGTCACAACCCTTCATTTCCTATTGACACCTTTAAAATCCAACATCGATTCTTTGCAATAGCTCGCAAACCACATAAGAGATGTAACCCGCACTAGGCAAGCCCGGTGCGACAAGCTCGACTCAAAAGGCAAACCCCTTGCTTTCGCTAGCAAGGGGTTTCGAACTTGAGACCTCCAACATGAAAGTCCCAAACCCAAACCACTGAGCTACCCCAAAGGGTGAAGACAATAGTTCATGTGAGATCACAATCACAAAAATAATTAAATTTAAGCTTTTTTAGTTTGGATAACTTGGTTGAACTGAATTAGTAAACCTCGTTAAACAGTGTTGTCTTTTTATCGGTAAAATTGAAAAAATAGCAAGAAATTAGTTTAGAGAAAATTCTCTTTTCTGTGTGTTTTACATCACTGTACATATGTGTATATATATATATATATATATATATATATATATATATATATATATATATATATATATATATATATATATATATATATATATATATATATATATATATATATATATATATATATATATATATATATATATATATATATATATATATATATATCTATATATATATATATATATATATATATATATATATATATATATATATAACTCATAAAATAGGTGAACAAAAAAACTGCGCAAAGATAATGGAGAACGTGACTGACGAACTATGAAATGTGCCCTACTTTATCTAACCAACTAAGTGTCCCACTTCGTTTAAAAAACTAAAAATAATTAATTAAATAAATAAATGTGACTGATCTTCCATAAACTTAGGAAACCTCTGCTTCTTCGTCGTAACTGTTTCACCATTATCTACACCAACATCCCCCCTCAAGTTTGAGAGAGAGGAAAACACACCCAACTTTCCTATAAGGTTAGTATGAAGAGGCCCTGTTAAGGGCTTGGTGAATAAATCAGCTAATTAAGACGAAGATGGACTGAATGAGAGTGAAATTAAACCAACAAAAAATTATTGTCGGACGAAATGACAATCAAGATCCATATGATTGGTTTGCAGGAAAAATAGAAGAAGTTGGAGATTCAAAGACACCACGATGATGATCATCAGGAAAACCAAACTTAGTGATAGGTGAAATGAGAATTGAATTGTCCTCTGTGGCCAGATTATGAGGATCTAAAGTAGGCACATGATCCTTAGGAACAATAATATTATCCTCAGGTAGAAAAGATTTTGTACATTCACCAAGTTTAGAAGAGGCAAAAGGAAATATGTTTTCACGAAATATCACATCTCTTGAAACAAAAATTTTCTTGGTTTGATGATTAAGTAACTTATAACCTTTCTTTCCATGACGATATCCCAACAAAACACATGACACAGCTCTCGGTTCAAACTTTGCCCTATGAACTGAAAGAGTGGAAGTAAAATAAAACAACTAAAACACTTAAGAATTTGATAATTTGGTTTAGACTTAAAAAGAATCTCATAAGGTGTTTTGTATTTGAGAACTTTGGAAGGAAACCTATTAATAAAATATGTTGTTGTTAAAAGACAATTACCACAAAACTTAATAGGTAAATGCGATTGAAAAAGAAGCGCTCTAGACGTTTCTAATAGACGCCTATATTTCCTTTCCACAACTCCATTTTTTTTGTGGAGTGGAAACACAAGTTGTTTGGTGAATGATTCCCTGAGATGACAAAATTCAGATTGAAGTTTTCTAGTTCCTAATTCTAAAGCATTATGTGACCTTATATTCTGGACTTTAGTGTGAAACTACCTCTCTATAATGATTAGAAAAGACTTAAGTACTATAAAAGCATTTGATTTGGAAGATATTAAGAAAGTCCATGTTCCTCTACTAAAATCATCTACTATAGTGAGAAAATATCTGAAATTGTCATGAGTAGGATTGTTGTAAGGTCCCCTAGTATCTACATGAATTAATTCAAAAATAAAATTTGTAGAAATAGAACTAGAGGGAAAAAGGAGTTTGGATTGTCTAGCCATTAGACAAATAATACATGGAGATTGAAAATTTGAACAATGAGATACTAGAAAACTCAGAATTTTTCTCATATTGATTAAAGGCATATGACCGAGTCTACAATGCCATGGCTTCTCTTCTAAATTTGACACAGGAACACTGAAACTAGAACTCAAAATAGGAATAAGATGAGCAACACAGTCTCTTCTTGAATTAAAACTTGAATAGTATCCCTAGAAGCTGCAGTTTAGACTTCAACTTTAGAATGTAGAGTCCACCTTTTCCTTCACCAATCTCCAATGGATCCTTCATTGAAGGGCCAATCACATTTGACACTCGTGGTAGCTTCAACGTTGTTAAGACTTTGTTGTCCGATTTTGAATTGTTGAAGTAATTGCAGAAGTTCTCCTATGTTCTGCTAATTTAGAATTTTTCCATTTGATAACCCATTACCCCCTTGACCAGCCTTATCCGCAGCGTGGTAGGCATTGTTAGCAAGAGGTTGGAATTTTCTTTGCTTTGTGAAGTTGAAATCTGGAGGAAATGAATCCTGTAGCATTTGTCAATGCTGTGACCTGGCTTTCTGCAATAGAAATATGTGCTTGAATTCTTCTTTGATTCAACAAATCCTTTTGGTTATTTGAAACTGGGATAGTTTTTATTTCCTCCTGATTGATCTGTTGCGATAAAAGATGCAGAATCCTATGGATAGACAGGAGAAGTATTGATTTCTCATTGCTTTTCATCTTGGATATCCAAGGAATAAAATTGTACAATAGAGGGTAAAGGGGATGACAACAAAATATTGGTCCTTACACCAATAAAAGACTCATTCATCCCCATTAGGAATTGTAACAACCTTTCATCTTGATGGGCTTTCAGTAGTTTTGCCTTAGCACCACTGTCGCACACACAAACAAGAAAAGTGTTTAACGCATCTAGTTCATCCCATAAACTCTTCATTTTAGTGAAAAATCCTGATATACTAGAGTTACATTGCACCACAACACTTAGTTCCTTTAGTCATGATAACTTATATCAGTTATAAGTTTTTTTTAATTTTATAGAAATAAAAAAAGTACTTCAAAGTCTAATTCTCATTATACTCTTTAATTATTTATGCAAAAATATTGAAAAATAATTATTGGTCAAGAATTTAATTAGATAACATATAAATACAACTTAAGACCGTAATATTGGGCCCATTAACGGACCTTTTCATATCCGTACGGACAAGACCCTAAAATACCCTTAAAGTATTGAAAATGGTACAAAATCACCCTTTATCCACCTATTGGCTTCAAAATTCCCTTTTCATCCAACTATTGGCTCCAAAATACTCTTGCCATCCACCTTTTGGTTCAAAATTGATCACTTTTTAATTGTTTTAAAATTAAACTCTTTAAATATTTTTTAAAATACTTGACGTTCAACTATTGATTATAATTATAATTTATTAATATAATTTAAAAACCAACCCATTTCCCACTAATTACTAACTAAACCTCACCCAATTAATAATCCAATTATAATATCAAAATCGTCATAAACACTACTAAAACACGATGAAATTATAGATTTCTGAAAATGACATTCAAAATTATTCGAGTCCCAATCGATGCCCCAATTAAATTTAGGTTGAGCAGGTTATTGAGGAGGACACTTTCTTTAAAAATTGAATTAGAAATTTATGATTAAAGGTAAAGAAGTAATACATTTTGAATTAATTCATGCACTTTTTTAAAATATAATTTTATAAATATTTATGATTTATTTTAAAACTTTAATATATTATTTTGAAAAAAAGTTACCTATGAAGTAACATCACATAATTGAGACGTAAGAATAATTAAGATTAACATAGTTAGACTTTTAAGTTTATCGGTGATTTTTATTTAGCCACTTGAATGTATGATAATTTACTTCTATAATTTTTTAAAACACTTAATTGACAGTAGCTTGCATTAATAAAGTACGGGTTCATTAATTTAGAGAGATTTAATTAGGAATGGGGTAGGAAGTGGATTGATTTATAAATTATACTAATAAGTTAAATTATAACAAATAGTTGAGCGTCATATATTTTAAAAAATATTTAAATAGTTTAAATATAAAATCGTTAAAGAAGTGGTAAATTTTGAACAAAAAGGTGAATGACAAGGGTATTTTGGACCCAATAGGTAGGTGGGAAGGGTATTTTGGAACCAATAGGTGGATGAAGGGTAATTTTGTACCATTTCCAATACATTAAGGGTATTTTAGGCCCTTTTCCGTATCTAGTATTTCTACTATATAGAAGTGTGAAGGATGGACGACCAAGAGTAAAGTTGTCTTTTAAGCTTAAATAATATTTTTGAAAGTGGCTATTTTTTATCACACATTTCAAAGACCCTTCTTGACTAGAGGTTAGACAAAAATTAAGAAAACAAAAGTCCAGTCAGTCAATAGTCTTCACTCTTCATTACTTCCTTTCAAAATTAGTAAGTTTCTTGGGATTTTTAAATAAAAAGTGACATTAAGATTTTAAAACAAATGGGTGGTGACATAAGTCCTAAGTATTAGGTATAGTTGACAATTATGTGATTAATGATTAAAGATTGTGAAGTTGCCCTCAAGTTTATATGTTGATAGTTTGGTCCAATGCATTAAATGAAGGGTAAAAGGGTAATTTCACAATACCTAATTTAACCAACTTTTGGTGGGAACTAAATGAGGTTTAAAATGGTAAATTGGCTATACTTAACCTAATTTAACCAATTTTGGTGGGAAATATCGAGCCAAAAGAGAAAATAAAAGGTTTTTTTCCCGCCTCCAGCCATCGTATTCGTATTTTTCTTCTTCTGCTCTCGTCTTTGCTTGCTTGCTTTCCTTTCTTCCTTATATATTCATCTTTCTCTTATTCTTCTTCTTATTTTAGTACATTGCGGGTCTTCGCTGGTAGTGCTTATCCTTTCTTCTTCTTTAATTAGTTTTTTACTTAATCTGTAACTGGTGGACCAAGTTTCGTTTTACTCAATTGGAATTACTGCATAAGCGTTATAGACCATTGTTTCTAGTAAGTACAACTATAGTTATTTAAAATCTGATCTGGGTACCTGCAATTTTTACAATAATTGGCATTCGCGCTTCCAACATATTGTTATAGCAACAGGTGACTATTATAAAATATTATAGTCATATGTAGCAACATGTGATTTATTTTCACAACAGAACGGTAATATGTAGCAACATATGACTTACATCTCGGAATAGAGTAGTCATATGTTGCTACATATGATATAACTAAAAAATGTAGCAACATGTGATTTACTTTCAGAACAGAACAGTCATATGTAACAACATATGACTTATATCTCGCAACAGAATAATCATATGTTGTGTAACGAACTGTTTAGTCGTTTTGAACAGCAGATTTTATTTCTGGAAAATTGGCTGAAACGACGGACCCCACGACGGACCGTCACCGGCATGACGGACCGTCGCAGGATCTCGTTTCAATATACTTAGAAATTCTGAAATTGGGTACTGAAAATCGACTCTCTGAACTTCGTGACGAACTTGCAGGACGGACCGTCACAGGCGTGACGGACCGTCACAGACTCCTTAGTGAAAACTGGGGTTCTGGCCCTTACGACGACCTGCGTGACGGACCGTCGCAGGCACGACGGGCCGTCACAGGTTGCGCAAATCCCAGGCAGAATCGGATTTCTTTACACGTCTTAAGGTACGTTTTGGACTATTCTTTCCTTAATTATAAAGTTAGAGGGTTAGTATTACAAGTCTAATTACTTGGGGGTAAAAAGAGGTAACCTTAAGTTAATTAGTGAGTTCTACTGTCCTCATTTACACTTAATTATATGTTAATTAGGGTAAAAGAAAGAGGGTTTGAATAAAAGAAAAATAGAAGAACAAGAGAGGAAGAGAGGAGTCGATCGAATTGGGAGAGGAGAAACGAGAAGCAGAACAAGGCTTTGGGAAAATTCTTGCTTGATCACTAGTCTTCGGTGGAGGTAGGTTATGGTTTTACGATAGTCGTAGTGAACTCTTAATAGTGAATGATATGTATTGGTGGTATTGTAAACCTGTCTATATGCTTAATTGTATGCTTGCATGAATATGATTATGTGAATTTGATAAAACAATCATGATGAAAACCATTGAATCCCAAATCTTGAAAGAAACTTTAATCTACGTTATTAATGATGATGCCTTGGTATAAAAGAAGGTGTGATGAACTAAATTAATGGGATTGATGATGCCTTGGTATAGAGAAGGCCTGACGAACGGATAGAATGAGGTTAGCGGATCGGAGTGTCACGTTCCGACACATAGTATTAGTGGATCGGAGTGTCACGTTCCGACACATAGTATTAGTGGATCGGAGTGTCACGTTCCGACACATAGTATTAGTGGGACGGGTGTCACGAACCGACACATCGGAGTGTCACGTACCGACACATATAGGGGATCAGAGTGTCACGTTCCGACACATATAAGGGATCAGAGTGTCACGTTCCGACACATATAGGGGATCGGAGTGTCACGTATCGACACATATAGGGGATCGGGTGTCATGAACTGACACGTAGAATTAAGGGATCGGAGTGTCACGTACCGACACATAGTGGAAGGGGATCGGAGTGTCACGTACCGACACAAGAGGAAGAAAGATAATGAATCTTGAAAGATGATAATATATCAATCTAATAAACTTAATTCCCAAATAAGTATGGTATTGAGGCTTGAGCCCTCATGGATGAACTTGATGGTATGTGTTGATGATTATAGTACTTGTTGTTGCTACATGTTGAGTTTATAGTTGATTTATAATATTACTTGATATATATTATCTTCTATTTTGAGTTGGCCGATGATATCTACTCAGTACTTGTGGTTGTACCGACCCCCTACTTTTATGTTTTCTTCTTTGTTATTTGTGGAATGCAGCAAACGTTCCGTCAACTTCAACTCAACAGTAGATCTAGCCAGTCTTCACTACCTTCGGAAATTCAGGGTGAGCTAATGCGTCTAGCTTGGACTGGATCTTCTTCTTCAAGTCTTGATGCCTTGAACTTCCGGCATGGACTAGCTTTTATTTGTTTTAGCTTCTTAGACGTTTTTTAGCTTAGTAATTTGAGGATAGATGTTCTTGTGATGATGAATTCCAGATTTTGGGGATAATAATAATAGTTTTGAATTGTTTTATTAATGAGTTTAAGTCTTTCACATTATTTTCTGTTGATATATCTTGAAATGTTAAGGTTTAGATGGGTTGGTTCGCTCACATAGGAGGGTAAATGTGGGTGCCAGTCGCGTCCCCGATTTGGGTCGTGACAAACTTGGTATCAGAGCATTAGGTTCATTGGTCTCATCACACAAGAACGAGTCTAGTAGAGTCTTAAGGAATGGTAGGGGGACGCCTTTACTTTTCTTTGAGAGGCTATAGGACTTTAGGAAAATTCCATTCTTTCATTCTTTCTTTCGTGCTACTACTTGAGTCCAATGGTGTCTAGGTGATACAAATTGGTATCTGACCATCTTCACTCTATTTCGCAGATGGTTAGAACTAGAGCAACGACCGCACCAGCAGCAACAACGGCACGGCAAGAAACGTCTGAGCCAGCCACGGGGGCTGTGGCTCGAGGAAGAGCAGCGGCAAGAGGCCGTGGAAGAGGTCGTGGGAGGACGTCCTCTAGAGGAAGAGGACGAGCCCCTAGCCCATCTGATACTAGGGCAGTGACTCCTCCACCGACCGAGGAGGTGATAAGAGAGGGTGAGGAAGGGGAGAATGAACAAGTGCAAAATGAGGAATTGCCACCCCAACCTACCCCAGAGATGATCAATCAGGTTCTTGCTTATCTTAGCGGGATATCTGATCAGGGTAAGGCACCTCCAGTGGTTTTCTGCACCAACACCTCCGGTTTCAGAGATACGACATGCGGCTGCTATGGCTCCCCGCATGGATGCATCATTGGAGATAGGCACATTTCCACGTCTGACTACTGGGCCTATAATGACAAATGATCAGCATGAACTTTTCAGTAAGTTCTTAAAATTGAAACCTCCAGTCTTCAAGGGTACAGAATCTGAGGATGCTTACGATTTCCTGGTTGATTGTCATGAGCTACTACACAAGATGGGTATCGTAGAACGGTTTGGCGTGGAGTTCGTGAGTTATCAGTTTCAAGGGAACGCCAAAATGTGGTGGCGGTCACATGTTGAGTGTCAACCAACAGAGGCACCACCTATGACTTGGGCATCGTTCTCTAGCTTGTTTATGGAAAAATATATCCCAAGGACTTTGAGAGATAGAAAAAGGGATGAGTTCTTGAGTCTAGAGCAAGGTAGGATGACGGTTAACGCATATGAGGCCAAATTCCATGCATTATCCAGGTATGCCACCCAACTTTGTTTCAGTCCACAAGAACGGATTCCCCGTTTTGTGAAGGGGTTGAGGTCAAATTGCGGATTTCAGCCTTACAGGTAGCGGCTACGGCAAAATCCTTCCAAGAGGTGGTAGACTTTGTGATAGAGGTGGAAGGAGTGAAGCCAGATGACTTCACCACGACATCGACATCAAAAGGTTTCGAAGGGGAGGTGATTTTAATGGTTCTTACTCTAGAGGACAGAGTTCCGGAGGTTACTCAGTTCGACCAATTCAGTCTTCACTACAGACTATAGTTGGTGGTCCACCTCAGAACGGTCAACACTACTCCGAGAGACCTATGCCCGACTCCAGAGAGTGTTATGGATGTGGGGATTGGACATATTAGGAGGAATTGTCCAAAACAGAGTTAGAGACCCCCAATAGCTAGAGGTAGAGGTGGTCATGGTAGAGGCCGCTTTTCTGGAGGACGTGGTGGTCGAGGTAATGGTGGTCACCACAACGGCAGTGGTGATGGGCAAACTGGAGCCACTACGACAAACATGGTAGGTGCAACGGACAGACTGGTGATAGGGCCCATTGTTACGCTTTCCCTGGGAGATCTGAAGCGGAGGCGTCTGATGCTGTTATCACAGGTAATCTTTTGGATTGTGATTGTATGGCATCTGTATTATTTGACCCTGGCTCCACGTTTTCATATGTATCTTCATCATTTGCTAATGGTCTAAATTTACATTGTGAATTAGTTGACACGCCTATTCGTGTTTCTACTTCGGTGGGTGAGTCTGTGATAGTTGAAAAGGTATATAGGTCTTGTTTGGTGAATTTTGTGGGGAGCAACACTTATGTAGATTTGGTTATTTTAGAAATGGGTGACTTTGATGTAATTCTGGGTATGACTTGGCTTTCTCCGAATTTTGCGATTTTGGATTGTAATGCTAAAACTGTGACGTTAGCCAAGCCTGGGGCAGATCCGTTAGTGTGGGAGGGCGACTACACTTCCAATCCGGTTCGTATCGTGTTCTTTCTTCGTGCTCAGAAGATGGTTAGTAAAGGTTGTTTAGCTTTCTTGGCACACCTTAGGGATGACACTACTCAAGTACCTTCGATTGAGTCGGTTTCGGTAGTCCGCGAGTTTTTGGATGTGTTCCCTGCAGATCTTCCTGGTATGCCACCAGATAGGGACATTGACTTCTGTATCAATCTTGAACCGGGCACTCGCCCCATTTCTATACCCCCTTACAGAATGGCTCCTGCGGAGTTAAGAGAGTTAAAGGCTCAACTTCAAGAGTTGTTGATCAAAGGCTTCATTAAACCAAGTGCATCTCCTTGGGGTGCTCCGGTTTTGTTTATGAAGAAGAAGGATGGGAGTTTTCGGATGTGCATAGACTACCGGCAGTTGAAAAAGGTAACTATTAAGAATAAGTATCCTCTTCCTCGCATTGATGACTTGTTCGATCAGTTACAAGGTGCTTCTGTCTTCTCTAAGATTGACTTGAGATCCGGTTATCATCAATTGAAAATATGGGCAACAGATGTGCGAAAGACTGCTTTTCGGACTAGGTATGGGCATTATGAATTTGTAATGATGTCCTTTGGTCTTACGAATGCCCCTGCTGCGTTCATGAGCTTGATGAACGGGATATTTAGCTGTATTTGGATCTCTGTGTGATCGTATTTATTGATGATATACTGATATACTCTAAAAGTAAGAAGGAACATGAGGAGCATTTGAGAATGGTATTGGAAATGTAGAGGGAGAAAAAGCTTTATGCCAAGTTCTCCAAGTGTGAGTTTTGGCTAGATGCAGTGTCCTTCTTGGGGCATGTGGTTTCTAAGGAAGGAGTGATGGTGGATCCTTCTAAGATTGAGACAGTGAAGAATTGGGTAAGACCCACTAATGTGTCAGAAATACGGAGTTTTGTTGGGTTAGCTAGCTACTACCGCCGATTTGTCAAGGGATTCTCTTCTATTGCTTCCCAATTGACGAACTTGACTAAGCAGAATGTTCAATTTGTATGGTCGGACGAGTGCGAAGAAAGTTTTCAGAAACTCAAGACTTTGTTGACTACCGCACCTATCCTTACTTTGCCAGTGGAAGGTAAGAATATCATTGTCTATTGTGATGCATCCTATTCGGGTTTGGGTGCAGTGCTAATGCAAGAGAAAAATGTGATTGCTTATGCTTCAAGACAATTAAAAGTGCATGAACGTAACTATCCAACTCATGACTTAGAATTAGCCGCGGTAGTGTTTGCACTAAAGCAATGGAGACACTATTTATATGGGGTTAAGTGTGAAGTCTATACGGATCATCGTAGCCTACAGTATGTCTTTATTCAGAAAGATTTGAACTTGAGACAAAGGAGATGGATGGAACTACTGAAGGACTACGACATCACTATTTTGTATCATCCGGGGAAGGTGAATGTTGTGGAAGATGCCTTAAGTAGAAAGGCGGGAAGCATGGGAAGTCTAGCTCATTTGCAAGCTTCTAGACGCCCATTGGCTAGAGAAGTGCAGATGTTGGCTAATGACCTCATGAGGTTAGAAGTAAATGAGAAGGGAGGATTGTTAGCTTGTGTGGAGGCAAGATCCTCCTTCATTGACAAGATTAAGGGGAAGCAGTTTGATGATGAGAAATTGATCCGGATTCGAGATAAAGTGTTACAAGGAGAGGCTAAAGAAGCAATAATCGATGAGGAAGGTGTTTTGAGGATTAAGGGAAGGGTATGTGTACCCCGCATCGATGATTTGATCAACACTATTTTGACAGAGGCTCATAGTTCAAGGTATTCTATACACCCGGGTGCAACCAAGATGTATCTTGACCTAAAGCAACACTTTTGGTGTAGTAGAATGAAACGCGATATTATGGATTTTATTGCCAAATGTCCAAACTGTCAACAAGTGAAATATGAACACCAAAGGCCCGGAGGAATACTTCAGAGAATGCCCATTCCCGAATGGAAGAGGGAGAGAATTGCAATGGATTTTGTGGTTGGTCTTCCAAGGACAATGGGTAAATACGACTCGATTTGGGTGATTGTTGATAGGTTAACTAAGTCTGCTCACTTCATTCCGGTCAAGGTGACCTACAATGCGGAGAAGTTAGCTAAAATCTATATCTCAGAAATCGTTCGATTGCATGGGGTTCCACTATCCATCATATAAGATAGAGGTACGCAGTTTACTTCTAAGTTTTGGAAAACATTGCATGCTGAATTGGGTACTAGGTTGGACCTTAGAACTGCATTTCACCCTCAGACCGATGGTCAGTCTGAGCGAACTATTCAAGTGTTGGAGGATATGCTTCGTGCATGTGTGATAGAATTTGGTGGTCATTGGGATAACTTCTTACACTTAGCCGAATTTTCATACAATAATAGCTATCACTCAAGCATTGATATGGCCCCATTTGAAGCATTGTATGGGAGGAGATGTAGATCTCCCATTGGTTGGTTTGATGCATTCGAGGTTAGACCTTGGGGTACTGATCTTTTGAGGGATTCATTAGAGAAAGTGAAGTCTATTCAAGAAAAGCTTCTAGCGGCGCAAAGTAGGCAAAAGAATATGCAGATCGAAAGGTTAGAGACTTAGAGTTCATGGAGGGTGAACAAGTCTTGTTGAAAGTTTTGCCAATGAAAGGAGTGATGCGGTTTGGCAAAAGAGGTAAGCTAAGTCCGAGGTACATTGGGCCATTTGAAGTACTTAAGCGAGTAGGGGAAGTGGCTTATGAGCTAGCCTTGCCCCCAGGGCTGTCCGGAGTACATCCGGTATTCCATGTGTCTATGTTGAAGAGATACCATGGGGATGGAAACTACATTATCCGTTGGGATTTAGTTTTGCTTGATGAGAATTTGTCTTATGAGGAGGAGCCTGTTGCTATTTTAGATAGGGAAGTACGCAAGTTGAGGTCAAGGGAGATCGCTTCCATCAAGGTGCAATGGAAGAATCGACCGGTTGAAGAAGCCACTTGGGAGAAGGAGGCAGATATGCTAGAAAGATACCCACATCTGTTCAAAGATTCAGGTACTCCTTCTCGCCCTTGTTTTTCTTCTTGTGATCGTTCGAGGACGAACGATGGGTAAATTGGTATCTATTGTAACGACCTGTTTAGTCGTTTTGAACAGCAGATTTTATTTCTGGAAAATTAGCTGAAACGACGGACCCCACGACGGACCGTCACCGGCACGACGGACCGTCGCAGGGTCTTATTTCAATATACTTAGAAATTCTGAAATTGGGTACTGAAAATCGACTCTCTGAACTTTGTGACGAACTTGCAGGAAGGACCGTCACAGGCGTGACGGACCGTCACAGACTCCTTAGTGAAAACTGGGGTTCTGGCCCTTACGACGACCTGCGTGACAGACCGTCGCAGGCACGACGGGCCGTCACAGGTTGCGCAAATCCCAGGCAGAATCGGATTTCTTTAGACGTCTTAAGGGACGTTTTGGACTATTCTTTCCTTAATAATAAAGTTAGAGGGTTAGTATTAACAAGTCTAATTACTTGGGGGTAAAAAGAGGTAACCTTAAGTTAATTAGTGGGTTCTACTGTCCTCTTTTACACTTAATTATATGTTAATTAGGGTAAAAGAAAGAGGGTTTGAATAAAAGAAAAACAGAAAGAACAAGAGAGGAGAGAGGAGTCGATCGAATTGGGAGAGGAGAAACGAGAAGCAGAACAAGGCTTTGGGAAAATTCTTGCTTGATCACTAGTCTTCGGTGGAGGTAGGTTATGGTTTTACGATAGTCGTAGTGAACTCTTAATAGTGAATGATATGTATTGGTGGTATTGTAAACCTGTCTATACGCTTAATTGTATGCTCGCATGAATATGATTATGTGAATTTGAAAAAACAATCATGATGAAAACCATTGAATCCCAAATCTTGAAAGAAACTTTAATCTACGTTATTAATGATGATGCCTTGGTATAAAAGAAGGTGTGATGAACTAAATTAATGGGATTGATGATGCCTTGGTATAGAGAAGGCCTGACGAACGGATAGAATGAGGGTAGTGGGTCGGAGTGTCACGTTCCGACACATAGTATTAGTGGATCGGAGTGTAACGTTCCGACACATAGTATTAGTGGATCGGAGTGTCACGTTCTGACACATAGTATTAGTGGGACGGGTGTCACGAACCGACACGTAGAATTAAGGGATCGGAGTGTCACGTACCGACACATATAGGGGATCGGAGTGTCACGTTCCGACACATATAGGGGATCGGAGTGTCACGTACCGACACATATAGGGGATCGGGTGTCACGAACCGACACGTAGAATTAGGGGATCGGAGTGTCACGTACCGACACATAGTGGAAGGGGATCGGAGTGTCACATACCGACACAAGAGGAAGAAAGATAATGAATCTTGAAAGATGATAAATATACTCAATCTAATAAACTTAATTCCCAAATGAGTATGGTATTGAGGCTTTAGCCCTCATGGATGAACTTGATGGTACGTGTTGATGATTATAGTACTTATTGTTGCTACATGTTGAGTTTATAGTTGATTTATAATATTACTTGATATATATTATCTTCTATTTTGAGTTGGCCGATGATATCTACTCAGTACTTGTGGTTGTACTGACCCCCTACTTTTATGTTTTCTTCTTTGTTATTTGTGGAATGCAGCAAACGTTCCGTCAACTTCAACTCCACAGTAGATCTAGCCAGTCTTCACTACCTTCGGAAATTCAGGGTGAGCTAATGCGTCTAGCTTGGACTGGATCTTCTTCTTCAAGTCTTGATGCCTTGAACTTCCGGCATGGACTAGCTTTTATTTGTTTTAGCTTTTTAGACGTTTTTAGCTTAGTAATTTGAGGATAGATGTTCTTGTGATGATGAATTCCAGATTTTGGGGATAATAATAATAGTTTCGAATTGTTTTATTAATGAGTTTAAGTCTTTCGCATTATTTTCTATTGATATATCTTGAAATGTTAAGGTTTAGATGGGTTGGTTCGCTCACATAGGAGGGTAAATGTGGGTGCCAGTCGCGTCCCCGATTTGGGTCGTGACATGTTGCTACATGTGATATAACTAAAAAATGTAGCAACATGTGATTTATTTTTTACAATAGAAAAGTCATATGTAGCAACATATGACTTAAATATCGCAACAGAATAGTCATATGTTGCCACATATGCTTATTCTTCATACTTAGTAATTGTTTATTAATTATTTTTTTAGGTACAATGTCATTATTTTTAGGGATTGATTATCATGGTGAATGGATCGAGAAGAAAAAATCAATTTAAATGGCGTTGGGAGGATATTAAAAAAATGAGGAACCAATTCAGTAGGGATGTATGTCAAAAGAAATATTTTGTATGATGAGTTCTTCAATTAGTGGTGCAAAAGTTTGGATACAATTGTAAACCACAAGATCTTGTCATGAGTTACATTCTCCATTTTTTCATAATGAGAAGGTTTTACCTTTTAGAATAACTGACCAATCTAGTTTGAGTGTTTATTTTTGAGGAACAGAGAAATCGCCAATATTAAGAGTCTGCATGAAAGAAACTCCTATCGAGGAGGATAATAATGTAGACCAAGGCCAACAAGATATGTTTAATGATGAATTTCATCCCGCGCACATGAATAATATTGCGGATGAAATTGGAATAGGTGAAGGTGAAGGTGAAGCTCAAGCTGAAGGGCCGAACCTTGAGAGCAAGTTTCCTCCCACACCTACAGTTGGCAACAACAATTCATGTGATTCTCAAACTTCACGTGTGAATAATGTTAAAGATGATGAAATAGGATTTTATAAGGGAATGACATTCAAGAACAAGCAAGAATTGGCGAATTAATTGAAAATTGCTTGCTTAAAAAAAGAATTTAAACTGAAAAAGGTGATCAATTCTCGTAATTTTTTTTCCTTTAAATGTTCATATCCAGAATGCAATTGGTGGCTGAGGGTTGTGAAATTTACAAGTTGTGACATCTTTACCATTAGAATCTATGTAAAGGTACCATACGTTTGGTTCACAACATCTTACAAGCAATAATACCCACGCCACAACAAAAGTCATAGGTAAGTACTTTGAAAATAGTTTTTCCAATGGTAAAGGCCCATCCACAACAGATATGTCAAATAACTCCGCACAAAATTGGGTTGTAAGGTAAGCAATTGGATGATTTATAATAGAATGTAGCATTCTATGTCTAATGTTAGAGGAACACATGATCACGGGTACACAATGCTTAATGTGTACCGGTATATGCTTAAAGTTGCGAATCCAGGAAGCAAGACGATATTGTCCCTCGATGAAAATGAGAGGCTCCAGTACTTCTTTGTATCACATGCTGCCTGGAAATTGATTTTCAAGAATTGAGAAAAGTAATAATCATTGATGGCACATTTCTAAGGAGCAAGTATGGAGGAGTTCTGCTATCGGCGGTGGCACAAGATGCCGAGAGTCATATATTTTCATTGGCTTTCTGTGTCGTGGACAAGGAATGTGATGCCTCATATGAATATTTTTTCAAAATATGAGAAGCTTTGTAGATTATACTGATAAGTTCTGTATTATCTCTTATAGGCATCCAAGTATTCGAAAGATGGTTTCGAAAATCTAACTTGCATCTCATTATGGTTGTTGCATGAGACACCTTGGGGAAAATATTTGAAATAACTTTCACAATTCAAAGGTAGTGTCCAATTTATATAAAGCAGCAAAGGCGTAAGATATATGTGAGTTCAATGACCATTTCAATCAAATAGGAGATTTTGTACGTAATGCCGTTGAAGCTCTTGAACGTATTGGATTTCACACATGGAGTAGGCATTTTTCCTAAGAAATATGTATCATCTCTATTGAGTTTATTTTTACTTTATGTGTTTTATTTGATTTTTATCTGTTTTTGTGTAGATATAACATTATGACGTCAAACATCGCGGAATCGGTGAATGCTATGTTTGATGTTGAAAGAGAATTTCCCATTGTTACTATATTTGATTAAATAAACAGGAGATTTGCATTGCTATTTCACCACATGCATATGGAACTGGTGCACTCTGCAAATAGATTTGTTCCTTCAATTGAAAAAGAGATATCAGAGTATGTCAACGCGGGCAACAAGTTGTTGGTCCATCAAATCGCTAACTAAAAGTTCAGTGTCACTGGTCATGGAGATGTTGCTACTGTGGATCTACAAATAAGAACTTGTACTTGTAGAATTTTTAATTTGGACAAAATACCTTGTCCACATGCCATGGCAGCGATTCGATCCCAACATGGTGATGATTTTGGAAATCAGATTTATCTCTACTCCTCTCCATATTATTCAGTGAAACAATACATAATGACATATTGTCAGAAAATTCACCCGATGCCAACTGAAGATTCTTGAATTGTCCCTTTGGATATCATACAGAGAGAAATACCTCCTCCATATGTTGATCCAAGTAAACCTAGAAGAAGGACACATATAAGATGATGTGGAGTTGGTGAATCATTTCAAACAAGAAAAAATAAGTGTTCAGTATGTAGAGACTTCGACCACAAAAAAACTACATACCCAAATCAAAATGGCCCATAAAAAGTGTTAAGCGTTGTGTTGTTGAATTTTAATGAATGTTCTTTCTTATTTGAGGATGATCTCTATTATATAATCTTATTTAGAAATGCCCTAATGTGTGATTTGTTGCTCTTCTTTGTTTCTGTGTCAACACATGTCAAATGTTGCTACAGGACATATTAGATGTGGCAACATATGCAACACATTTTGCTACAGGCAAATCATTTGTAGCAACATATGACTCAAATGTTACTACATATAATCAGCTATATAAACATATGACTAAAATGTTGCTACATATAATCATTTGTGGCAACATATGACTGCATCATATAATACTCTATAGCAACATATACTTTAAATAATGCTTACGTGGGAGGGTGGTTTTGGATATATTAGATGTGGCTACATATACAACACATGTTGCTACATCCGAAGCATATGTAGCAACATATGACTTAAATGTTGCTACATATAATTATTTGTAGCAACATATGATTTCAAATGTTGCTACATATAATCATTTGTTGCAACATATGACTACAACTGTAATCATTTGTAGCAACATATACTTTTAAATAATGATTAGGTGGGAGTGTACTTTTCGATATATTAAATGTGGAGACATATGAAACACATGTTGCTACAGACGAATCAATTGTAGCAATATATGACTTAAATGTTGCTGCATATAATCAGCTGTAGAAACATATGACTCAAATGTTGTTACATATAATCATCTGTGGCAACATATGACTGCATCATATAATCATCTGTAGCAAGATATACTTTTAAATAATAATTACGTGGGAGTGTGCTTTTAGATATATTATATGTGGCAACATATGCAACAAATGTTGCTACATCGAATCAGCTGTAGCAATATATGACTCAAATGTTGCTAAAAATAATCATCTGTCCCAATATACTTTTAAATAATGATTATATAGAAGTGTGCTGTTAGATAATATGTTTTGTTTAATAATTACGACTTTTCAATTCACTCTGTTGAAATATCATATCTTGCAATTTTTTAAAATTGTTGGCCTTTATGAGTACACAAGAAGGGAGAGATAGGTCAAAATTGTCTTCTCTTCTTCTCTTCTTCTTCATTCTCAAAAATGATTTCAACTAGGAAAAACCTCTTCGAATCCTTTCCGATTGATGTAGTAATTCTTATAGTTGAAAGGGTTGCTTCCTACTCTCTAGAAGATACACAAGAAGGGAGAGATTGGTCAAAAATTGTCTTCTCTTCTTCTCTTCTTATTCATTCTCAAAAATAATTTCAACTATGAAAAACCTCTTCGAATCCCTTCCGATTGATGTAGTAATTCTTATAGTTGAAAGTTTTGTTTCCTACTCTCTAGAAGATTTAGTTAGTGTTAAGTTATGTTTTAGGTTCCTCAATGAAGTTGGTAATGAACGTTCTGTATATCAGAAGGATACATTGGCAAGCTTTCTAATTGAACCTACATGGACGAGGAATTAACATGCCAGGTCTTTGATGAATATTTGAATAGAATCGGAGAACTTAGAAGCCTTATAAAGACAAGACGTGGTAATTTTAATGTTTCAATTTTTTTTCACCTTGCATCAATTTATTTTGTAATCTTAATGTGTTGTTTCTTTTATTGTTTAATTTTTTCAATCGTAATGATCCAACTACCCTGAGAATGAATAAAAAAGCAGCAGAAGGTGACCATGATGGTGCAGAGTATGTGCTTGTCATAATTTCAATCTCTGAAGGCGGTATTTCCATGAGAGAAGGATCTATGTACATTGCCAACATGAAAAAAAAAACATGCCAGTAATAGTGAGATGATGTCGAACCATTTGCGGTGCATTTTAAATCGAATGTCGGTGGAAGAACCTAATATTTTGGGTGTAAGAACCATTTGTTACACTGTGCCTCAACCCCAACAAAATGCTCGCAAGATTGGTTGGCCAAGAGGAAGTGACGATTAAGACGATATTCATTGAGAATTGTTTATTTGTGATTTAGAAATATTATATAGTTAAATTTCTCCCGCATTCTACTGTGTGGAAATAATTTAATCTGTGTTGAAGACGATGTTGATTTTATTGTTTTTTTGTATTTATTTTGAAATTATATATGTGGCAACATATTATATTAAACATGGTGAAAATGATGTCTTCACTTGTTTTTTATTTATTTTTGGATTATGATATAATAAATTATGATCGTACACAACACTTTTCATTGTTATACCTTATTATTTTTTATTATTTATGTTCTAAATCACTAAACTTTGGTTCAAATTTTCATTTTTCCATTCCTAAATCGATCAAATCATGTTTTAGTGTCTCCTTAATTTTTCATTTGTAGCAACATTTTGCAGTTACTGTTGTAAAAGTCGCAACATATACTGCAAGTGTTACAACATACAATTATAACAAGTCGGTTTTTTCGGGGCTTAATTCAATTAACTTGTCACATAATTCGATATGTAACACCAATATACAGTCCTGCAACATGTCTAAGTAACAAATTATGATTGTACACAAAACTCTCCATTGTATTATAGCAATTATATTTATAAACACAATCACCTCACTAGTTCATCATACATTGTCGTAGTAAATCCATATGATGTTAAATAAATCCCTTCTAAATCGTTTTACAAAATGTTATACCTTATTATTTTTGATTATTTATGTTCTAAATAACTAAAATTTTGATCAAATTTCCATTTTTCCTTTCCTAAATCGATCAAATCATCTTTTAGTGTCTCCTTGATTTTTCATTTATAGCAACATATTGCAGTTTCTGTTGTACAAGTCGCAACATCTACTGCAACTGTTGTGGTCGTACATAACACTCACTATTGTATTATAGAAAATATATTTATAAAGATAATCACCGAACTAGTTCATCATATATTGTCCTACTAAATCCATATGATAGTTATATAACACCCTTCTAAATCGTTCTTCCAAATGTTATACCTTATTATTGTTAATTGTTTATGTTCTTAATCACTAAAATTTTGTTCAAATATCCATTTTTCCTTTCCTAAATCGATCAAATCGTCTTTTAGTGTCTCCTTGATTTTTCATCTGTAGCAACATATTGCAGCTTCTGTTGTACAAGTTGCAACACATACTGCAACATATACAACATAAAATTATAACAAATTGGTCTTTTGGGGCTTAATTCAATTAAATTGTCACATAATTCGATACGTAACACCAATATACAATCCTACAACATGTCTAAGTAATAAACTATGGTCGTACATAACACTCTCCATTGTATTATAACAATTATATTTGTAAAGACCATCATCTCACTAGTTCATCATACATTGTCCTAGTAAATCCATATGATAGTTATATAACACCCTTCTTAATGGTTCTTTCAAATGTTATACCTTATTATTGTTTATTATTTATGTTCAAAATCACTAAAATTTAGTTCAAATTTTCATTTTTTCTTTCCTAAATCGATCAAATCGTTATTTAGTGTCTCTTTGATTTTTCATTTATAGCAACATATTGTTGTTTCTATTGTAAAAGTCGCAAGATATATTGCAACTGTTGCAACATACAATTATAACTAATTAATCTTTTGGGACTTAATTTAATTAAATTATCACGTAATTTGATATGTAACATTAATATACAGTCCTACAACATGTCTAAGTAATAAATTATGGTCGTACACAACACTCTCCATTTTATTATAGCAATTATATTTATAAGGACAATCACCTCACTAGTTCATCATATATGTCCTAGCAAATCCATATGATAGTTATATAACACCCTTTTAAATCGTTCTTCCAAATGTGATACCATATTATTATTTATTATTTATGTTCTAAATCACTAAAATTTGGTTCAAATTTCTATTTTTCCTTTGCTAAATCGATCAAATCATCTATTATTGTCTTCTTGATTTTTCATCTGTAGCAACATTTTGCAGTTTCTGTTGTACAAGTCGCAACATATACTGCAACTATTACAACATACAATTATAACAAATCGGTCTTTTTGGGCTTAATTTTATTAAATTGTCACGTAATTCGATATGTAACACCAATATACAGTATTACAACATGTCTATGTAAAAAATTATGGTCGTAAGCAACACTCTCCATTGTATTATAGAGATTATATTTGTAAAGACAATCACCTCACTAGATCATCTCATACATTGTCCTAGTATATCCATATGATAGTTATATAACACCCTTCTAAATCATTCTTCCAAATGTTATACCTTATTATTGTTGATTATTTATGTTCTAAATTACTAAAATTTGGTTCAAATTTCCATTTTTCCTTTCCTAATTTTAATAAATCGTCTTTTACTGTCTCCTTGATTTTTCATCTGTAGCAACATATTGCAGTTTCCGTTGTACAAGTTGCAACATATACTGCAATTGTTGCAACATACAATTAAAACAAATCGGTCTTAGGGGGCTTGTGTCCCAATCATAGGCAAAGACCATTGATTTTAACAAAAAGTAAAACAGGCCCAACACATTCTAGAATACGTTTTCATTTTCATTTCAAAAATAAGGTTTTCAAATATTTGATCTATGCCGCTTTAGTTTTGGCGCCTTTTTATCACTCTCTCTCCTCTCTCCTAGTATGTCCTATCTCCACTAGGACCTGTCGCTTCAAATTAAATGTAATGATCTTATTTGATTTTCTGTCAGTCACTCCCACGAAAATCAAATAAGATCAATACATTTAATTAGATTGATTTTACGTTTATCTCCTGAGTTCTATATATGATTGGCTTTTGGTTAAATCAAATTTCAGTACTCCAATTCCAACAGTAAATCGTAGTTTTTCATTAGATCGATTTTTTGTTAGTTGATTTGGTATGATGTCAAATGCTACTCTAAGTCGAATTTGTGATTATCAAAATGGTACCATGCTGAATGTTAAAATGTATTGCTCATATGGAGATCTACTTTTAATGCATACTTCATGGTGAAAAAACAATCCAGGTCGCAGAGTTTTGTCTTGTCCACGATATCGTGTGTGTATGTTTTTTCTAAAATATTTGGAGACTTCAGATCTCTTTATTTTTTAATTAAAATTTATTTCTTTGTGGTTTGTATTTTAGAAGAATTCATGCAACTTCATTAGATGGAGGGATCATGAAGATGTTAATATACGATCCAAGTTCGTTATTCTCCAATTGACAAACAAAATTAAGGAGTTGGACACTATTGATGAAAGTCATATCCAAAAAGTACCGCATGGGGGATGAAGGAGAAGAAAAAGACCAAATTTTGTAGCATCTGGAAGCTAATGTCGGTGTTCTTTGTTTTTTTTGTTTTTTTGTATTTTTAAGCATTACCAAGAAGAATTTTCTAGAGGATACAAAATTATTATGTAGTTGTGTACAACCAATACAATTATCATAGTTGTGAAATTAAATAGAAGTAGTTTTGCACTCCTGCTCAAACAACAAATTATTATATAGTCGTGATGGACGAATGTTGTGATGTACGCATCAGTTGTAGCAACATATGATTCAAATGTTGCTACATGTAATCATCTGTAGCAATATGTGGGTCAGATGTTGCTACATATAATCATCTGTAGCAACATTTGTGTTATATATTGCTACATATAATCACATGTGGCAATGTATGATGCGATATACGCATTAGCTGTAGCAACATATGAACTCAAATGTTGTTACATATAATCATCTGTAGCAACATATGGATCATATGTTGCTATATATAATCATCTGTACCAACATATGGATCATATGTTGCTACATATAATCATATGTAGCAACATTTGAGTCAATGTTGCTACATATAAACACATGTAGCAACGTACAACTCGAATGTTGCGATATCCGCATCAGCTGTAGCAACATATGACTGAAATGTTGCTACATATAATCACATGTAGCAACATATGACTCAAATGTTGCTACATATAATCATTTGTAGCAACATATGCAACAAATGTTGCTACATATAATCATCTGTAACAATATATGCAATAAATGTTGCTACATATAATCATCTGTAGCAAATATGCCAAATGTTGTGACAGAAAAATTGATAAAATAAAAAGTTTATAAATACATTGTCTTTAAGATAAAATAAATCTACATAATTTATAAATTAAACATTGTCCAAGCATAATGTCAAGGCTTTAAGCTCTGAGATATTATACCATTAACCTAAATAAATCGCACCCTTTCAATCATATCGTCACATAACACTGAACTAGGTGGATGCAATTATGTCCGACTAATCAAATGCTCAATGAATGCAATGGAATATGACCCGTAAGCTGATCCACTTGCATTTTGTACCATAGGTTCTATTCGACCATTAAATTCTCATGGTTGAGTGAGCAACTTCTCTGGCAAATGATTCATTGTTCCACTCTGCTTCAGCAATTTAGGCAGCAACTCAAAGAGAGATTGTATGAGTGTGAAAAACTTGTCATGTTCCGTAACCACAAGGTTGCAGTCATAAACATTAATCAATTCCTCGTGCAAGAGAATCTCGAGAGTCATGAAATGGTTACCCGACGTGTTCATGTAGTCAAAATTCTTTTTGCATCAATCCAATCCATGCCTCCTGGAGTTGGCCTAATGCCCCTGACATAATTAATCATATCATCACCCCATACAAAGCCATCTAGTAACTGGCTCATGCTTTTACCACCAGCGATTGTTGCCTCACCGCTCATTTATTTATATCTATGTAGGAAGTTCATATAGAAGTTGAGATCCAGGATTCTATCTCTTGGATCATAGCAGTCCAAGTATTTCCAATGCCTCTAACACATGAGGTTAAGGATTTCGTCAATATACTAAAATAAAAATAATATTAAATAGTTAATAAGAGTAGTCACCAAAACCATAAGAAATAGTTAATAATATAAAAAGTAGGATTACCCAGTCTTCCCGCAAAACTTCTAGGCTTGTCATGTTCCTGAAATCTTGATCGGTAAAAATATGCATACCATAATCTACTTGAACATACGTTGCTCTGGTCACCTAAATTACTGCTTCTCTTTCAGATACAGAGGGACGCCTATAAATATTCAAATTTTTATACTCCGTCACCACTTCCTCCATTACAGACCTTGAAATATCTCTAACATCTTCCTCTTTAAATTTTGCATTTCCTTGGCAAAAATGATTCTTTTCTCTGCTTGGCCTTTGGAGTATATGCATGCAGCACATTCTTTGATAGAATGCCCTTCACACCCCTCATGTGTTCATTGACAACTTCACTCAATTTTTGTAGATACATGATAGAATCTTCATCATGTTTCTTATACTTCTCATAGGGAAAGCCACAACATCATCTACAAGAACTAGCCCATTCGTGTTGTCCTACGCCAACACCAAAACCAGCAGTAGCAGTAGCACCAACAGCAGCACCATCATCAACACCAACACCAAAACCATCATCATCAGAAGTACCATAAAAAACAACTAATTCATAAATGACTTCATTAGGAACTCTCTCTCTCTCTCTTTTGATTATTGTTGCTTCAACCAACAACATTTTAACTCTATGCACTACAGGATCAAAAAGGGCTTCAACCAATCCTAGAGTTATTAGATATGACATTTTCAATTCCTCTTCTGTTGGGTAATTGATGGATGGACAACCTAAAATTATAAAAATGATTCATCAATAAGAATTATCTGTTGCAATAGATGAATTGCCTGTTGCAACATGTGTCACAAATGTTGTTACAATTGAATAATATGTAGCAACATGTGTCACATGTTGTGACACATGACTCGTCTGTAGCAATATTTGTGTCACATATCGCAACAGACAATTTGTCTGTAGCAACATTTGTAGCACATGTCGCAACAGATGGTTCCCCTGTAGCAACATTTGTGTCACATGTAGAAACAAAGGAATCATCTGTAGCAATATGTGACACAAATTTAGCAACATATGCCTGTAATATACTAATAATAACTTACTACATCAAAAGGACGGTTTAAAAGATCTTGAATATGTCTTTCTTTGGTAGTTTTTGTTCTTGCCATCAACCATCTCATCATCCTTGGGGATGATCTCTCTTCTGTTGCAATTACTTGGTTGGTAAAATAAGGAATGACTTAAAATGCGCAGGCATGTAAAAAAGGAAAAACATGTCAATAATCAAATATTGAATATTACTTAATATGATATAAAAAGATTAAAAACATTCAGCTTTACCATGAAAGCCCATGGAAACCCAAACAAGTTACTGGCCTTTTCTCCTAAAGTCTTCAACATGTAGTCGACAGTTAGATGAAAGCTCTCATGACCCCACGCGTAGATCTTTAAAACTTCAATATCCTAATAGAAATTAACATACTTTAAAAGTATGTTGTTGCCTGTATACTTCGGCAAAAGAATATTATGTGTGAACCGTAAGCACAATGAATCATTGTGCTTCCTTGGTGTATCCTCCCGTTCCAACAAACATAATAAGTCAGAATTTGTAAAGCTTTTGCCAACAACGGACATCAAGTCCTGCTCCTCAGCTGGCATTGACTGTTGTCTTGATTTTGCTACTTCTTTAACTTTTCTTTCTTCGTGGTTCTGTTTTAACAATGTATTCAGGGATGGGCTCAACAGAAGGATGACATTTTAGCACTGTAACTATGGCAAACTCTCTTATGCCAAAGAAAACTGGCATGCCACAATAATTAATTAGAATCTCATCCTTCTTGTTGGGATTTTTAAAAATGAACCTTCTTTTCAGAAGTTTATACACGATAGTCATTTGAAAACATGGAAGTGGATCAATGGGTAAATCAAGAAAATGACCAAAACATCTATTTCTGATAAAATCTTCTAATTGATTTCTCTTGAGGATATCCCTGAATTTGACAAAATGTCTTTCCAGGACAGACCTAATGATGCTATCACCATTAGCATCAGGCTGCAGATGCACAGGAAAAGTGTTTGCATTGATGATTTTAATCCCATCATCACCACTAGCATTGAACTCTTCATGAAGTTCTTGTTCTTCTTCATGAACTTCATTTATTTTTTCTTGTTGTGCAACAAATACTATCTTAGTATTTTCCCCTTCTTCTTCCTGAACTTCATTTATTTTCCCTTGTTCCTCAACTCCTTCTTTTTTTCCATCTTCTTCCTCCACTACTTGTTTTTGTTCATATTCCTTTTGACAAAATTCTACTTCTGCTTGAGAAGAAGAAACTGCTTCAGTTGCAAGATTTTCTTAAAGTGTAGTATTTTTATTCCTCTTCCTAGAACTTTTAGACCTATCCTTTTTCTTAATCTTTTTTTGGTCAGATGTATCAATATCAAGTTTTCTTTTGACAGGAGCCATTATACTTTTATCTGCAACCACAAAAAAAAAATATTTGAAAGTCACATACATGAGCTACAACCACAAGTCAAAACAGGGCAATAAGAAGATAAAACCCAAATAAATATTACCTAATAAGATATATATCAACGATAAAGTATAAATTATGAGGACAACACAACATCGCCTTAGTTGTAGAAGATGATCTATGAAAGAAGGAAGAGAACAAGAGAAGAGAAGGACTGGAGAAGTGTACTGGTAAAGGGAGAGGATAATTTAAATAAATCTTGGAATACGAAATGACAAATTTATAGAAGAGAGAGGACAGAGGAGAGAGGAGAGAGGAGAGAGGAGAGAGTGAGGAGAGGAGCGAGGGAAAATTAAAATTATTAAAGCCATTTAATTATTTTTTAAACTAGGACAATTCAAACTGTGACATATGTTGCCACATATATACTATATGTTGCTACATATATACAATATGTTGAAACATATAATTTTGTCGTGTTTAAACTACAGAAATTACATATGTTGCAACGCATATACGATCTGTTGCAACAGATGATTCCCTCTATTTCCACATATAATTTTCATATTTTTCATCATAATTGACATCTGTTTAGACAAAATCGAAATAATCATAAAAAATATATTAATACATAACCACCTATGTATCTAATCAATGGTTGTAAACACAACATTTTCATTGATCTTAGCGTTTTTTTAGTTCTATGCATCTCTTGGTCTTCATTGTCACTAACATAACCATTTTGAGACTTTACAATCCCATAATTCCATAGGAGTGAAGCATATCTCAAGCGAAGAGTTTCAACACTAATTCCACATGATGGTACTTGTAATCCATAACTCAAATACTCAACGTATGCAGCAACAAAAATTTCACAATCTCTGCATGGTATATCATCAATCAAAAAATATAATAACATTATATTTCGATAGTCGTAAGACAAAATAATATTGTGATACTTACAGACTACTGCTTTCTTTTTGGGCAGTACCAGTAACATGACTGACTTCGAATGGATGAACCTTGGTAACATTTAAGAACTGACCAGTTGGTTCGCTCATTTTGTTCAAAAAATCCACTCAAATCAAGGTACATTGGCAATATTGTATCCATCTTTTGAATCTCGGAGGATAGTTTTCTAGTAGACCTATTTGAGGACATGGAATCTTACACTTTTATGCATCGTTCCTTCAATGTAACGACTTCCAAGACCCAATGGAATTCCCCATTACTATTTATAGGGATATAATCTCACCCGTCAAGTGCCAAGGCATTCCAGAAGATATAGCATACCCTTTCAATATGTCAATTATTTTATCCTCACATTCACTAGAATTGTAAATGTATGTTCTGAAAAAACAACTAGTGGTGATATATTGATATTTAGACTGAATCTTTTGCTTCGTCTTCTTACTCAAATAGTAAAATATGACATCCACATAATGCACACATGCATCAAACAAGTGTATCAATTTAATTGTATATAGTCATGTACTTAACAATACATATAAAAGTGGGCATGGATTTACCTCATCATTCAACACCTATTGGGTTGAGACGTTATATAAAACCAGTCCTTATTCATTGGAAATGCAACTACTGAATCAAGTTGGTCAAATTCAAATTTTGAATAATTGACTAAGTAGTGATCCTCCTAGTTTCCTATGCAATTGTGTAATCTTTATAAATCATTGTTTATTGGACAACAAGAAGAAATTCTAATAATAGTTGCAAGGTTTTACTTTACTTACTTTTTTTGTTGATGCTTGTAAAGACCCTCGTTTATCTATTGCGAGAAGGATGACATTAGTTGTCACGACCCAAAACCGAGCCGCAACTGGCACCCACATTTACCCTCCTATGTGAGTGAACCTACCAATCTAACCCTTAACATTCCAATATAATATCGACAGAAAGTAATGCGGAAGACTTAAACTCATTAACAAAAACTAATTCATTAACTTCTAAAATTCAACATCTATTATTCCCCAAAATCTGGAAGTCATCACCACAAGAACATCTATGATCAAATTACTAAACTAAGAGTATTCTAAGAAGCTAAAACAAATAAAAGCTAGTCCATGCCGGAACTTCAAGGCATCAAGACATGAAGAAGAAGATCCAGTCCAAGCTAGAAGCATTAGCTCACCCTGAAGATCTGATGTGACGAAGACTGGCTAGAATTGCGGTTGAGTTGAAGACGACGGCACATTTGCTGCACTCCACAAATAACAAAGAAGAAAACATAAAAGTAGGGGGTCAGTACAAACAGAAGTACTGAGTAGATATCATCGGCCAACTCAAAATAGAAGACAATATATATCAAGTAATATTATAAACCAACTACAATACTCAACATGCGACATTTACCATTATCATAACTCTTGGTCATAACACCAAGCACATCAATGAGGACTCACGCCTCCCCATCATACTCATTTGGGAATTAGGTTCATTAGATTGAATTTATTAACATATTTCAAGATTCTTTATCTTTATTCCCCTCGTGTCGGTACGTGACACTCCGCTCCATATACTATCCTGGTGCCGGAACGTGGCACTCCGATCCTCATATACTATCATGGTACCGGAACGTGGCACCCGATCCATATACTATCCTTGTGTCGGAACGTGACACTCCGATCCTCATTCTATCCTGGTACCGGAACGTGGCACCCGATCCATATACTATCCTGGTGTCGGAACGTGACACTCCGATCCTCATTCTATCCTGGTACCGGAACGTGGCACCCGATCCATATACTATCCTGGTGTCGGAACGTGACACTCCGATCCTCATTCTATCTTGGTACCGGAACGTGGCACCCGATCCTCTATTTCTATCCTGGTACCGGAACGTGGCACCCGATCCCCTAATCTCACCACTTTCGTTCATCAAGCCTTCTTTTATACCAAGGCATCATCATTAACAAAGTAGATTAGGGTTTCTTCAAGATTTGGGATTCAATAGCTTCATCATGCTTATTTTATCACAATTATATTATCACATTCATGCAAACATACAATTAAGCATATAGCAGGGTTTACAATACTATCAATACATATCATTCGCTATTAAGAGTTTACTACGAATACAATAAAAACCATAACCTACCTCCACCGAAGATTAGTGATCAAGCAAGCAAATTCTCCAAAGCTTTGTTTCCTCTTCGTTTCTCCTCTCTCGATCGATCCTCTCTCTCTCTCTTTGTTCTTTTTATTTTTCTTATTCAAACCCTCTTTCTTTTACCCTAATTAGCATATAATTAAGAATAAAAGATGGCAATAATAGCCCACTAATTAAATTAAGGTTATCTCTTTTAACCCCCAAGTAATTAGACTTATTGACATTAACCCACTAACTGTATAATTAAAGCAGGAATAGTCCAAAACGTCCCTTAAAACATTTAAAGAAATCCGACCCAAACTGGGATTACGCAGCCTGTGACGGCCCGTCGTGCCTGCGACGGTCCGTCCTGCTACTTCCGTCACATACTTCAGAGACTAATTTTCCTTGAAGATTCTGTGACGGTCCGTCGTACCCACGACGGTCCGTCCTGCCATGTCGTCACGAAGTTCAGAGACTTGATTTCTGTGGAAGATGTGTGACGGTCCGTCGTGCCCACGACGGTTCGTCCTGCCATTCCGTTATGAAGTTCAGAGAGTCGATTTCAGTACCCAAATTTCAGAATTTCTAAGTGTTTTGAAACGAGACCCTGCGACGGTCCGTCGTGCCCATGACGGTCCGTCATGGGTCCGTCGTCTCAGCCAGTTTTTCAGAAATAAAATCTGCTGCTCAAAACGACTAAACAGGTCGTTACATTAGTTTAGTTGGACCCTCGCCGTCAATGTTAAAACCTTCAAATGGATATTTTCATTTCTTATCACAACTGACAACTTCGACATTCTTACCTTTCTTTTTCGCTTTCGTTTTTTCTTTCGGCTTCACCTTCTTCTTCTCCTTCTCCTTGTCCTTCTCCATATCCTTTGCCTTGTTCTTCTTCGCCTTCTCCTTCTCCTTCTGCTTCTCCATCTCCATCTCCGTTGTCTTCTTCTTCTTCTTCTGCTCCTTCTCCTTCTCCTTCTGCTTCTCCATCTCCGTCTCCTTTGCCTTCTTCTTCTCCTTCTCCTTCTCCTATTTTTTCTTCTTCTCTTTGTCCTTCTCTTCATTTACGTTCTTCTCTCTCTTCTCCTCCTCCTTTGGCTTCTTCTCCTTCTCCTCCTTTACAACAGATGCATCATATGTAGCAACATATGCATCATATGTTGACACATCTGTATAGAACATTTGAATCTTATGTGTCAACAGATGACCACCATATCAATTTTACAATTCATTATAAAATTATAATAGCAGTATGTTGCGATCGAAGGATAGTCTTTTGCGATAAATTATGAATATGTTGTCACATATGTACCTGCTATTGCGCAACATATACCTCTTATGTAGCGATAGATTCATATGTTGACACGTCTCTACAGATTATTGCAACATTTGAATCCGATGTGGCGACAGATGACCAATATATCACTAAAATGTGGCAACATAAGCTAAATATATTTTGGACGCCTGAACACTGTAAACAACACTATATTTCTAAATTCATATCAACAAAATGACCAAAAAATAACAACAAAAAATGACTTCTCACTGAATGATCACAATACATATACATTTCCTCAAAACAAGGATTTTTTGAGTTGACTGATTTTCTATCAAAAATGATAAATAATACACACTATTAGGTCGATTATTCATTTTTTACACCTACAGAACAATTTATTGTTCATTAATCCAAGAAAAAAACTTCAAAAATTGTAAAGTCTTTCAAAAAAATAACTCACCCATTTCTAGTCGAACACGATTACAGTTCAGAAAGATAAGAGAGTAATGGAAGACTCGAGAGGAGAGTAACGACGAATTTTCAAATTTCTAAGAAAAAAGATGAACAATCCCCCATGGGAACAAGAAAAGAAGAGAGAGAAGAGAGGAGGGAAGATGAAAAGTTTTTTTTAAAAAATAATTTGGTTTGAAATTATAAAAGTTTTTTTTTTAATTTTATAAAAGATTAGAAAGTTTTAAAAATGTTAATTTGGTCCCATAATTAGTTATTTATATTTTAATAAGGATTTGATCGGCCCTTGGTCAATCTGTCACCATAAACAATAACGAGACTTATCTGACACCTTTCGCTTAATTTTCTCAATTTTCTTTTCCAAAGTTCTTTTTTCCAATCTTAAGTTCTATTGTTTCATCTTTTTCTTGAAATTGTGACATCTACAAAGAAGATCACCAACTTAATATATTTTTTGCGCAACAACAAAGAAAATGATGGTGAGAAAAAATGTAAAAATGTTTTGTTTTTAGTTCTCCTATTTATCCTTTGATTTTGTTTTCTATGCTTGTGCTAAGTTATTATTGGTGTTTATGAAATAGTTTAGGAGCTTCTCCTGTTCTCCGTTGATTTTGATTTCTGACTTCTTCTCAGTTTTCGTATATCCTTTATTTTAATTTTGGAGTTTACTCTTTAGAAGGCAACACAATTTTTTTGGAAAGACTCAATTTTTTTGGTATGAGGTTTTGTAAAAAAATCTTATTTCTTGAGTTGTCTTTTTAAATTGCTATTTTTTACTATTAGCTGCTCTTTGTTTTACCATTTACTTCTCTTGATATTTTTGCTATATGGTCCTTCATTCCTGAAAGATTCATTATGTGGTTATGAAAAATTACTACTTGTTTGGATGTCTATGTTTGCTCTTTTTTCATTCTCTTTGTTCATGATATAGCAATCTAATGAAGCAACATGAATAATAACAGACAATTAGAAAATTCTACCGACAAAGTACAGTTCGTTCTTTGGAAAAACACTAGAATTTTCTGGATTTTGAATTTGAGAATCAAAGGATCAAAACTCTCTTAGCTACTTCAGATGCAAGGTCTTCTTTTCAGCACCAGGAGGGTCAGCAAGACCAACAATATATGCCTGCATAATTATGCAAGTTATTCTCCTTAAGGCATCTAATGGAATCTGCCAAAAAACCCATTTAGCCAAGTGTTTGTTGATAATAATAGCAGTTTGTAGTTATATTTATAAATAAAAAAAATGGTCATTCCACTTTGTCAAGTTTCTATATAGTAGAACAGTGTTCTGTTAAATTTTACTAGCCTGTGCAAATTCTATATTTTAATGCTTTTACATATAAAACTATATTTCTGAAATAGTTTCTATCCATATTTTTGTAAAATAGTAACCTGATATGATATCTCAATCACAGGGATCATTAGAGAGTTTCATTTTATTGTTGAGTTAGACATATCATTTTAGTTACACTTCAACAAAGATACTATAATCTTATGTAGCCATATTCTTTTTCGCTGGATCTAGATATGCAAGCTATATTTTACTATATAGAACAATGCGATTAGTTACATGTTTGACATGTTTGTTAAAAGTGGATAAATTCATAAAGAGGGCATTTTGGACTTATACTACGTCTCTTCGAAGACGCGTAGAGTAAGAATGTGGATAGGAGATCTTTTGGAGTATAATGAGTCTGTTTGGCATTTTATAGGAACAGAAGGATTTTCACCAACTCTTGATTTTTAATGGATAATGTAGAAAATTTTTGGCAGGTAAGAACAGTAGCTTTCGTAAATAATTTTTTTTTCTCCATGACTTATTATGTTTCTAATATTTGAATCTTGTTTTGTGTTGGTGTCTTCGCTGTTTCTTTTTTCTCTTCGAGTGTGAATTGTTTTTATTTCCAAATTTTTATTCCTTTCCCTGAAATATTAAAGCTGGAGTATGTTATTGGTGTTGAATGAAAGAAATTTTCCAGCTTATCAAGACAATTGCAACCACTTAAAGATACAAACTTCTATTCTTTTGGAAAATACAGAGAGCATCTGCTTGAATTTACTGGTAATGATTTGAGGCATTAATAGATTTTAGAAAATGAATTTTTTCATATTCGATGCGCCATCAACTTCTATTCTAATGAGAAATACAGGGAGCATTTGCTTGAAATTATCATTTGGAAAAAAATTGATGTTGGTTCTAACATACTCAGTCTAATCTCAAAAGTGGGGCTTATGCAGATCTTACTTCTATCTTTACAGGGTAGAGATGTTTCCGGTAGACCCTTAGCTCAAGAAAAACTTTTTTAAGAACAGGTTTGATAAATACAATCGTAGAAAGTGTTAGTGAAAAAACTTACAAGATAATAAATATTGCAAGATTACAATTGAAAATAAAATGAAGAAAGTAATCTTTTCAGGCTGAGGCGCGGATATCTCGCTCTCTTTAAGGAGATTCAAGCCCACTGCAGCAAATGTTTTCACTGGTCCAGCAGTAGTCCTCTTTGACTTGTCCCCTCCAGGATACAACAGCCTTCACAAAGTATAACTCAACAACTCTGGACAAGAGTTGAGTTTTAAGCTCCACAAAAAAGAACACCTCCCTTCAACTAATAAGAACTCTCTTTTATACTAACTCTTTAACTCTTTGTTTTCTCTTATGAATTGTGTGTCTCTAAAACCAAATGAAGACTACCACTATTTATACTACAAAAAGTCTTCCTAGCAATGAATAGGAAGATAATGGAGGTAGTAAATAGTGAAGATAATGGTCTTAGGAGTTTCATAGGTTACAATGGGAGTTACATAGGTTACATAAGTTACAATGCGAGTTACATAGGTTACAATGGGAGTTACATAGGTTACATAGGTTACAAAGAGTATAAATTGATGAATAACCAATGCTAATGGATGATGTAGAAGTCATCCATTCCAATGTTCATTCTTATAACTCCAAAATAAAGCAATTTAATATGTTAAATATTAAAATTAAAATGCTAATAACCTAACAATCCCCCACTCATTTTAATATTTAGATAAAAGAGTATATCAGTTGAAGGAAGACTACCAGGCATAATGAAGGTGTGCTCTGCATTGAACCTCCACTTAGTGAAACAGTAACTTTTACTCCAGAGTCGTAGTGGTCTCAGACTTGAACTATGACTGCTTAAGGGAAATAAAATATCACTGCTCGCACATAATAATCAAGGTGTTGACATGAGCTTTAACAGCCAGCACGTTATGGCCATGTGCTATCCCGGTTTCATGAGTGCATTTGAGAATAAGCCCCATTCTCATAGGAAGCGACCTACTTCCACACATCACATAGGTGAAATCTGTCGAGAGTGCTCCTGTAAGATTAACACTCCACTCATACGGGCTACAGATATTCATTTAGAGTTTTATCAACTCAACCTTCACAAACTATAGGAAATAATTCACTCACATCATAGGGAGGGAAAAAAATAGTGCATTTTTCACAACAAGTCATCATATGATTAGTTTTTCCCTTTGAACCTGGTTATAGGATCACTAGTCCCCAGGTTGGGTTTCCTCATATATGACTCAAGAATTTTTAGGCTTCAATCCCATCCCCCTCGATGCGCTCCAGACCTTTTCTCTTGTTAAGGCCTTTGTAAGAGGATCTGCAAGATTATCACAAGATTTGACATAATCGACATTAATGATACCATTTATCAAATACGATCTTACATTACTGTCTTTCCTCCTTATAGCTCTGGATTTACCGTTGTAATAACGGTTTTGAACTCTACCAATTGAAGCGGTGCTATCACAATGAATTAAAATAGGAGGAATTGGTTTTCAAAAAAAGGAATTTGAAACAATAAATCTCTTAACCAATTCACTTCCTCACTAGCTGAAGCTAAAGCAATTAGTTCAGCCTCCATGGTAGAGTTAGCAATTATAGTTTGCTTTTTGTCTCCAACATACAGCACCACCACCTAAAGTAAAGACATAACCAGTTGTAGAACAGGAATCACCTGACAAAGTTTTCCAATCCACATCACAAAAGCCTTCAAGTACAGCTGGATATTTTTTATAGAACAAACCACAATTTTTCGTTCAAAATAAATATCTCATAACTCTTGTTATAGCATGCCAATGCTCATTACCTGGCTTGCTTGTAAACCTGCCAAGTACTCCTACTGCATATGCAATATCAGGCCTAGTGCAATCAGTCACATATCTCAAACTTCCGATTATACTAGCATATTCCTTTTGATTTATTTCATCATTTTCACTTTCAACAGGAAATAAGTGAACACTTGAATCAAAAGGAGTAGCAACATGCTTGCAATCATGAAACTTATATTTTTTTAAAATTTTCTCAACATAATGTGACTGGTCAAGGTAAATTCCCTCACATGTTCTTGTTATTTTTATTCCAAGAATAAAATTTGACTCACCAAGATCTTTCATATCAAAATGGCTTCGAAGAACATTTTTAGCTTCATCAATAACATTCATGTTAGAGCCAAATATCAACAAATCATCAACATATAGGCAAATGATCACATGTGAATTATTCCAAGACTTATGATGAATGCACTTATCACACTCATTTGTTTTAAAACCATTTTCAATCATGCAGGAATCAACTTTTTCATGCCATTGCTTTGGTGCCTGTTTCAAGCCATATAGGGATTTAGTAAGTTTACATACTTTGCTTTCTTGGCCTACTTCAACAACACACTCGCGTTGGTCCATATAAATTTCTTCATTTAGGTCTCCATTTAGAAAAGCAGTTTTTACATCCATTTGATGAATTTGCGAATCAAAATTTGTAGCTATAGCAACTAAAAGTCTAATGGATGTAATTCTTGTTACCAGAGAAAAAGTATCAAAAAATTCTAGGCCTTCTAGTTGTTTAAAACCTTTTGCAACTAGCCTAGCCTTGTATTTATCAATAGAACCATCCGGTTTCAACTTTTTCCTTAAGACCCATTTGCAACCAATTGTTTTACAACCCGGTGGTAAATCAACTAACTTCCAAGTTTTATTAGAAATTAGAGATTCCATTTCAACATTTACAGTCTCTTTCCAAAAAATAGAATCATGTGAAGATAATGCTTCTTTCAAAGTTAGAGGGTCATTTTCAACATTAAACACATAAAAATCAGGACCAAAATCTTTTTCTACTCTAGCTATTTTACTTCTTCTTAACTCAAAATCAACAACTTCTTTATTTTTCAAAGTTGAAGTAGAAGAACTAGGTAGTGACAAAATATTTTGTTCAATCCTATGACCCCCACTATTTTTAGTATCAAAAGGAAATTTAGTTTCATGAAAAATAGCATCACCAGATTCTATTACAATATTATCTTCAAGATTAAAAAATCTATAAGTTGTACTATTTAAAGCATAACCAAGAAAAGCACAAGTAGTAACTTTCTTACCCAACTTTGTAATCTTGGTATCCATTAGCCTCACAAAGTCTAGACAATCCCAAACTCTTAGATATCCCAAACTTGGCTTGTAACCTTTCCACAATTCAAAAGTTGTCAATTTAGACTTTTTATGAGGAACACGATTCAACACATAACAAGCAGTTAAGATAGCTTCACCCCAAAAATTTAAAGGTGCATGTGACTCAATTAGCATGGCATTAGTCAATTCAACTAAAGTTCTGTTTTTCCTTTCTGCTACTCTATTAGATGAAGGAGAGTAAGGAGGAGTAGTTTCATGAAATATTCCCAATGATCTAACAAAAGAATTAAACTCATTTGATTCATATTCACGGCCTCTATCACTTCTAATTCTTTTTATTTTTCTTCCAAACTGATTTTCAACCTCATTGAGATAAGTTTTGAAATTTTCAAAAGCATCACTTTTATTTTTCATTAAGTAAAGATATGTAAACTTAGAAAAATCATCAATGAAAGTGATAAAATATCTATTTCCTCCACGAGTTAGAATTCCACCAAGTTCACAAATATCAGTATTAACTAATTCTAACAAATCAGTTTTTCTTTCAACTTGAAAATGAGGCCTTTTAGTGATCTTGACTTTACTACAAGCCTCAAAATTTTCAAAATTCTTTTTAACCATTGGGATTAATCCTAAACTACTCATGATTCCAACATAACGATCATTAATATGACACAAACGAGCATGCCAAAAATTAGTAGAAGAAAGCATATAAACAGAAGTAGAAGTTTTATACATTTCAACATTCAACTTAAATATCTCATCACATGCATACCCCTTCCCCACAAAAATACCTTTCTTCACTATTACATATTGATCAGATTCAAGAATCTGTTTAAAGCCTGCTTTATTAAGAAGAAAACTAGACATCAAATTTTTCCTCATAGAAGGAGTATAAAGTACATCTTTCAATGTTAATATCCTTCCAGAAGTAAAACACAATTCAACATCTCCCTTTCCAAGCACTTGAGTAGTGTGAGCATAACCAAGCATGATGGTTTTGGGCTCCTCAAAATGAGTATATTTTTTAAACCAGTCTTTGTCATAACAGACATGACGGTTTGCACCACAATCAGCCCACCATCCATCAACATTCTCAACAATGTTTATGTCGGTAATCACCGCCACAAAAGGTTCTATGGTAACGTTTGCCTGAGGGTTAGGACCACGTTTCCAGAATTTGCAAAATCGAGCAATATGCCCACTCTTGCCACAAACAAAGCATGGTCCCTTTTCTTGAACTTGTGGATTTTGTGCTTGGTGATTTTCACCATTATTTTTCTTGGGAGGTCTACCATTATTTTTCTTGAATTTTTTCTTCTTAGGCTTTAGTGAAGTATTTTTGTGAGTTTCAGGAGTAACATTATTCGAAGTAATTAAATTTACCTTCGATGTGATGTTGTTCTCTTCTGTTTGTAAAAGTGCATCTTGGCCCCTTGCTTCTTCTTCCTTGCGGATTTTCATTATTAAGGTTTCAAGAGAGGTTTCCTTTTGTTTGTGACGCATAGTTTTTTGAAATTCCTTCCAAGAAGGTGGAAGTTTATCCACTATGCCACAATTAATAAGGTTATCTCCAATTTTAACCTCTTCGGACCTAAGCTCTATAACAATCATGATTAAGTCTTGAGCTTGATCTACCACTGATTTGTTGTCCACCATTTGGAAACGAAAAAATCTACTAGCTGCATATTTTTTCGCTCCAGCCTATTCGGTATCATACTTACTCTGCAATGCCTTCCAAATTTTCTTTGCACTAGAGTAAGTTCTATCATAATAATCATAAAAATTATCAGACAGACAATTAAGAAGATAATACCGACACTTATAGGAATCACCATCGTATTTTTCCACTTTCTCTAGATGAGAAATAGTTTCATCATCATTCATAGTGGTGATGTCTTCTTTATTTGGATTCTTCTCCGTTAATACATAAGAAACATTGAGAAGACATAAGTAGAAAAGTACTTTACCCTTCCATCTCTTGAAATGATTACCATTGAACCGAAATGGCTTGTTAAGATCTCCCATCTTGACATCCGCGGTTTTTTCAATTGTAGCCATCTTAAGAATCTCCTTAAAATTGTTAGTGAAAAAACTTACAAGATAATAAATATTGCAAGATTACAATTGAAAATAAAATGAAGAAAGTAATCTCTTCAGGCTGAGGCACGGATATCTCGCTCTCTTTAAGGAGATTCAGGCCCACTGCACCAAATGTTTTCACCGGTCCAGCAGTAGTCCTCTTTGACTTGTCCCCTCCATGATACAACAGCCTTCACAAAGTATAACCAACAACTCTGGACAAGAGTTGAGTTCAAAGCTCCACAAAAAAGAACACCTCCCTTCAACTAATAAGAACTCTCTTTTATACTAATTCTTTAACTCTTTGTTTTCTCTTATGAATTGTGTGTCTCTAAAACCAAATGAATACTACCACTATTTATACTACAAGAAGTCTTCCTAGCAATGAATAGGAAGATAATGGAGGTAGTAATTAGTGAAGATCATGGTCTTAGGAGTTTCATAGGTTACAATGGGAGTTACATAGGTTACATAAGTTATAATGGGAGTTACATAGGTTACATAGGTTACAATGGGAGTTACATAGGTTACAAAGAGTATACATTGATGAATAAACAATGCTAATGGATGATGTAGAAGTCATCTATTCCAATGTTCATTCTTATAACTCCAAAATAGAGCAATTTAATATGTTAAATATTAATATTAAAATGCTAATAACCTAACAGAAAGGATATACTGAAAATCACTGTATTTGTTCTTCATGTGTACTGTATTCTCTTCTTTGAACTACAATATCAAAGTAATTGTTCTCTGTGATGCCTGGATTATTAATTAATTTAAATAATGAGTTAAATGACTTGGAGCCAAAAACTTTCAGTTGATTAAAATGAAACTTGAAATATATTGTTCATGTAGGACAAACAAAAATATGGATGAAGTACGTGTTGTTTCTAAATTTTTTGGTTAGCCTAATTTAGAGAGTAGCATTGACAATCATTCTTTTCTTGTAGCTTATAGCTGGTTACAACTGTATGATGTTTTCTTTTGCATTCAATGACAACTACATGTTCTTTACTTTGGTAAATGACACACCATTGTTAAATGAAAATGTTGATATGTTACTATTTGAAACCGAATAGGATGAGGCATATAGTCTTCTGAATTTGAGTCTTTAGTATGCTCAGACATCTATAATTAGTTTCTTTATCTTTCATGATATATTTGCATCTAATTGGCAACTCAATAATTAAATTTTAAGTGTTTGCTGAACATTTGCAGAAATGTTACGTGTTATGTCTAGATAAAGTTCAAAAACCCGTGGAGCCAAACTGTACAAATGTGCATGATGTGAGGTCCGAAAACGGCAGTAGCTTAGAAAGAACTGAGATATCACTTATCCCTCCCTATAATTTATACATGTCTTATATCATCTTTTGTTTTTATTTTTATTGCAGCTTTGAAACTTTCTTCGAATGGTATTGCTAATAAATGTGCTTTACTTCTGCGGAATAGTAACACAATAAAAATTTTCCGTTTAATGTAATTTGGCAATGATGATGAATCGTAGAGTGTAACTTCACAGTTTGTCAGGCTTCGTTTTGAAGACATATTTCGAGTTCATTACGCTATCCTCTCATAGGGTTCCACTTTCAATATGTACAGAGGTTGTTGATTGAAGGAATATTGATTGTATTAAAGTGTTAACCTAATAAGGTAATACATGGGAGATATATATAGGAGATATAGGAAGGAGTACTAATCCTAATAGGAATAGGATTAAGGAGTACTTATCCTAATAGGACTAGTATTAGTACACAGTAAATACTAATATTATTTAATACTATTATTTAATACTATCTGCTATTATCCCCCCTCAAGCTGAGATGAACGGAAGCGAACGGAAGCTTGGAATTGAGGTAATCGTGCTGTCGGCTCGGGAGAGGCTTGGTGAGACTATCAGCCGGTTGTTCTTCAGTGGGTACATACTGCAAAGTCATGGTGCCGGCTTGAACTTCATCGCGAACAAAGAGACAATCGGTATCAACATGCTTCATTCTGGTGTGTAGGACGGAATTCTTGGCCACACAGATGGTTGATTTGTTGTCACAATAGAGAGCAGGAACAGTGTGAGTGGCGCGGAGTTCGCGAAGAATATATGTGACCCACATGGTCTGAGCAGCAAGAAGAGCAAGGGCGCGGTATTCAGCTTCAGTCGAGGACCGAGAGACCTTGGGTTGTTTTTTTGTACACCAGGAGATCACGTTCGGCCCCAAAAAAATGAGAAACCCCGATGTAGATTTTCTGTCATTTTTATCATTCGCCCAATATGAATCTGAGAAACCCCGAAGCTCCAAGTCCCCGGGTCGAATGAGTAAACCACGACCAAGAGTGCCAAAAATGTACATGAGAATGCGTTTTAGACAATGGTAATCCTGTTCACTTGGTTGATGCATGCGCTGAGCAACTCGGTTGACAACAAACTGGATGTCAAGACGGGTAATGGCCAGATACTGTAGAGCCCGAATGAGGCTGCGAAAGTGGGTGATATCGGCAAAGGGGGTGTCGGCTCCATTCGTAGATGAAGAGACTTCCATCGGTGTTGGTTGACTGGTGAATTTTTCCAGTCCAGCTTTCTGCAACAGATCTTGAGCATATTTTGACTGATGAAGAAACAAGCCGCTGCCTGTCCGAGAAACCTCCATTCCCATAAAATAATGTAACGGGCCAAGGTCCTTCATTTTGAAGGTAGTATGCATATCTCGAGTGACATCCTGAATGAGAGCTGCAGTAGAGCCTGTAATAATGATATCATCTACATAGATAAGAAGAATGACTGTACCGTGTGCTGAATGTCGAGTAAACAGACTCGTGTCGTGTACGCAACAAGTGAAGCCGAGTCCCTGGAGGAACGTTTTCAGACGTTTGTACCAAGCACGGGGGGCTTGCTTGAGCTCATACAGAGACTTCTGGAGTTTGCAAACATGTTGAGTGAAGCGGGGATCAACATAGACCTGTGGTTGAGTCATTTAGATAGTTTCATCAAGCATGCCATGAAGAAAAGCATTGGAAACATCCAACTAATTGATGAGCCAATTTTTGCGCACGGCGATTGACAGTACCAGGCGAATGGTTTCCTGCCGAATAACAGGACTGAATGTCTCGGAGTAATCAAGCCCATACTCCTTATTGTAGCCTTTAGCAACCAAACGAGCCTTGTACCTGGAAATACTGTCATCCGCATTGTGTTTAATTTTGTACACCCATTTACAGCCCACTGGTAACCGCCCATGAGGCTTAGGTACAAGAACCCAAGTTTTCTGATCAGTCAAAGCCTTAAACTCGTCATACATAGCATGACGCCAATAAGCATTTTTTGAGGCAACAGAGTAGGTTGTTGGTTCACTATCGGGAAGGGGTGTATTAGGTAGTATGGTAGCCTGAAAGGTTTTGGGTTTAAAGATACCGGCTTTGCCACGGATTAACATGGGATGAGTATTGGGGGGTGGCACGGGCGGTGGTGATTTGGGGGTGGCCGGGAAGGACCTAAAAAGGATCGGGCTGGAGATGTTGTGGGTATGGGGTGGTTCGGGTTGGTTGTGGGTTTGGGTGGTGGTTGCGGGTGTATTGTGGGTGACGGTCAAAGGGGTGATAAGGGTGGTTGGGTAGTGGGTGGAGGTGTGGGGGAAGGTGGTGAGGGACCCTGTGAGTATGTTGGAAAAAGGGGAAGGACGCCAATGAATGATGTATTTTTGGAGGAGGAAATAGACTCGTAGGGAAACTCATTTTCGACAATTTGACATGACGAGATATGTAGACTTTATGAGTTTGTGGGTCAAGACAACGATAACCCTTGGAGGTAGGATGATAGCAAAAAAAAATACAAGGACGGGATCGGGGTTGTAATTTGTGAGTAATATGAGGGCGTAGCCAAGGGTATACAAGACACCCAAAGACGCGGAGGTTGGTATAATTTGGAAGTTCTTGGTAAAGGAGTTGATAGGGTGATTTGTTGTAGAGAGTGTGATTGGGCATTCTGTTAATGAGGTAGTTTGCGGTGGCTAGAGCTTCTAGCCAAAAGGAGACAGGGAGATGAGATTGATGTAGAAGAGTAACCAGCGTTTCAATGAGATGGCGATGCTTACGCTCAGCAACCCCAGTCTGTTCGAAAGTGTATGGACAGGAGGTTTGATGTATAATTCCCAGGGATTGCAGAAACTGGCCAAAGATGTTATTGACATATTCCTTTCAATTGTCACTTCGAAAAAGTTTAACATGAGAATTGAATTGTGTTTTGACCATTTTTTCAAAAGTGACAAAGGTGGTGTATGCCTGTGATTTGTGTTTTAGTGGGTACAACCAAGTGTATTTTGTAAAATCATCCACAAAAAAAATATAATAGCGAAAACCAGCAAATGAAGGAATAGCAGTAGGACCCCATAGGTCAGAATGAATAAGTTGAAAAGGTGCAGTTGTACGCTTTTCAGATAAAGTAAAAGGTAATTTATGAGATTTAACAATTGAACATGAGTCACAATTGTTTACATGAATGGAAGAAAAACCTAATTGAGACATTAAAGAATTTATTATTTGAGTTGACGGGTGACCCAGACGACTGTGCCACAACAGACTGTGGCCATCAGCCGAAAGAGCCATCGGCGCCACAGGAACGCTTTCTGAAACTGGGTGGGCAGACGAACTTGTGCCAGGAAGAACATACAGACCATGCTCACAGGGCCCCTGAAAAATCACCCTCTTGGTAGTATTGTCTAGGATCTGAAAATCATTAGAGGTGAACAAGAGTGAGCAATTATTGTCTTTTGTGAATTGGTAAACTGAAAGGAGATTGGATTGAATAGGAGGGACGTGGGTAAGGTTACCTAGGTGAAAGATAGCGGTGGGGGTTTTAATGGTACCCGTGCCAGTGTGAGAAATATTAAGGGACTCACCGTTGCCAACAGTAATACCATTGGAGCCATGATAAGGATGTGGAGCGTTAAGCTTGGATAGATCAGAAGTAACGTGCATGTTGGCCCCAGTATCCAACAGCCATTCAGAGGAAGGGCCTGCTTGAGATGCATAATTGGCACGGTTATCACTATTTCGGCTCTCCTCATACCGAAACCAACAACGAGCAGCGGTGTGTCCTGTTTTCTGACAGATTTGACAAGTTGGACGATCCCGCTCGTAAGTGCCCTGCCCGCCGCTGGAAGATGACTGCCCGCCGCTGCCGAAGGAGTGCAGGCTGTTGTTGCTGCCGTGCTGCTGACCGTCGTACGGCGGACAACTGCCCTGCAGACCGCCGCACCCACCACCTCCACTATTTCTGCCGTAGCTGCCGCGGCTCCCCTGCCGGCCGCCACCACCCCCCCCCCCCCCCCGATAGTTCTGGCTTGCGCTGAGGGCGGTGGCCAGCTCCATAACAGCGGCTTCTCGGAGAAGAAGTTTGCTCTCTAGATCCATGTTGATTTCTTCACCTTTTAGACACGAGGAGAGAGTAGTCAGGTCAACGGGCGTTGGACTGATACGAACCGCCTGTTTAATAGAGGAGTAAGCTGATGGGAGCCCCCGAACGACGCACATGACGAGATCTTTTTCAAGAATGATTTCGTTCACGGTGTCAAGGGCTGTGATGATGGTGGATACATCGTCTAAATACTCCGCCATAGTTTTCGTGCCTTTGGTAATTGTGTGGAGATGATCACGCATTTGAAAAATATGAGAGTGGGAAATTGATGCGTAGCGTGTTGCGAGGGCCGTCCACAGGGCTGAAGAAGTTGTGTAGGATCGGACGTGTTTCTGAACCGTGGGAGAGATGACCACAATCAAACATGATCGGATCTGGCCATCCACGGCTTTCCAGGCGGCATAGGGTGGATTGGTTTTTTCTAATTTATCCATGGCGGTGATGACTGTCGGCGGCGGTCTGTGGTTCCATCGACGTATTTGAGAAGGTAATTTGCCTCAAGGGCTGTAAGAACGGTGATTTTCCATGTAGGGTAATTTATGTCTGATAATTTTTCGGGAATCAGGGCATGAAGATGCCTGAGAAGGAGTTTAACGCCAGAAGGAAGTGAATCGAGAGGATCCACCTCAGTTGTCATGGCTGCCGCCGCCCAAGAGAAGAGAGGGAACGATCGGTGCCCTAAAGAGAGAAAAGACCTAGAGAAAAGAAGATCTAGGTTTTCTGGCTCTTGATACCATGAAGTAATATTGATTGTATTAAAGTGTTAACCTAATAAGGGAATACATGGGAGATATATATAGGAGATATAGGAAGGAGTACTAATCCTAATAGGACTAGGATTAAGGAGTACTTATCCTTATATGACTAGGATTAGTACACAGTAAATACTAATATTATTTAATACTATTATTTAATACTATCTGTTATTTTTCATTAAGCCAAAACTATGGTGAATTTATGTATCATGCAAGCTTTAAAAAACAAGAAGCCTAAGTTCATTTGTGAAAATATTCACTTTGTATCATTTGAGTTATTGGAAGAACCAATGAAGTTACTACTATGATACAATGTTATGTTCAGAAATTTCAACAAAAGCTTGTAATCTTTTTTTGCTTCTTATTGTAAGTTCTTATTTCTTATTTCTTGTTGCTTCATAGTAAACTCGATATACAGTAGGATAAATTCTCTGATGAACAAAAACCTATATATTTCCCATTTTTTTTAGTTTTATTACAAATGAAGGTTATTTAGTTTTCTCGAAAGCTGTATAATGGAGATAGAAATAATAACAGAAAATTAGAGAAACTAAAGTGGAAGTGATTATCGTAAATATTGTAAAATGTAAATGTCACATCCATATCCTATCTAGTATATTTATTTATATTTATATTATATAGAAGAGTGAAGTGATAAGACGATCAAGGATAAAAATGTAATTTCATTCTAACAAAAATATATTCAGAAAGAGAGTAAATAATTCTAGAATCATCTTTTTATATATAAAGTGAATAATGATCAAGGGTAAAAATGTAATTTAACGGTAACAAAAATCAACCAAATGATAATAAGAAAATTAAATAGTTCTAGAAAAATATTTAGTTATTGTTATTATTATTAATTTATTTTGTTATTACTTCACTTTCTCTTGTGAGTCATTGTAATATCTATTCATCACTCTATTTTATTATTACTTTTTTAATCCAACGCTTAATATTTTTTCTACTCATTATGCTTATAAAAATGGTAACTTTAATGTAAAAATACATTATGAATTAATTATTTTTACCTTTACTTGACTCTAATTAATATACTTGAAAATAAATAAGTGTGATAAAATAAATCATTTATTATTGAAATAAAGAAAAAGTTGTTAAAAGATAATTTTAAAAATAAAATGTATAGGATGATATATTTTTATTTAAGAAGATCACGAGTGAAAATATAATTTCACTCTAACAAAAATCTATTAAGAAAAATAGCAAGAACAATTAATAATTCTAGAAACATCTTTCTATATATGAAGCGAATGATGATCAAAGGTAATAATATAACTTCACGCAAACAAAAATCTATTAAGAATAATAACAAGAAAAATAAATGATTCTACAAATATTCTTAGTTATTATGATTACCATTAACTCAATTTGTTATTACTTCACTTTTTATGAGTTATTGTGATATTTACTCATTACTCTGTTTTACTATCACTATAATTTAATTATTAATATTTATATATTCATTATAGTTACTACAAATGTCAACTTTAATATAAAAAATCATTATTTAAAATGTATAGTTAATTATATTTAATTTTGTTTTTTCTCTAATTAATATACCTAAAAGGAAATAATTAAATGTAATAAATTAATAATATATAGTAGATTGAAATTAAAGAATAAATAAAATTAGTTGTGTTATTAAAAGAATAATATTTTAAAAAATGTCAAACAGTAACTTGTACAAATAAAATGAATAGGATGGTAATATTTGCATTTAAAGTAAATCAAAAATGTTTACTAGATTATAAATGAGTAGTTCTTCATTAAAATATATAATCAAATTTTTATTTTTATTTGATTTCAAACATATTAACCTGAAGAGTGAACTAATGTAAGTTTGATTTAAATTTAAAGATGACGGGTCAAAATTTAATATTTCTCTATTATATAAAAAATATGAAGTTGACTAGTCTTCATATATTTCAGTTTTAGCATATGGTCATTTCTATCTTTTCATTTTAGTTTATGATTTAGCTTTCGCATCAGTAATTTTCTTTATTATGCTCATTATCGAGTCAGTGGGGTTAGCTTGTGATCACTTCTGATCCTAGGTTCTGTGTCCGCGTCGCGGAGGTAGCTCGGGGTGTGACAAAACCTTATATCAGAGCCAGGTTCAAGAGTCCTAGGATGTCTAAAAACCCGCATTAAGTAGAGTCCTTTTCATGGGTGTGAAGTGCGCCATATCTAATGAGTGGGAGACTACAACATGTTTTAGCAAAACTTTACTTTCTTTTTACTTTAATCGTGCATAAGGTATGTTCTTATTCCACTCTAACCTAACGTTCTACGTTTCAGATCATGCCTCCTCGTAGGTCTAATGCTAGGAATAGGAATGGGAATGCGAAGAATGCAAACACATATCCTTCGATCCCGATTAGGAAGTCTCCAATGCTGAGTTATGAAATTCTATAAAGACATTGGCTCAGAGTATGACTAACCAGAATAATCGTGTTCATGCTCCTGTGAATGCAAGTGGTGGATCAATCGCAGCAAGGGTTCGTGACTTTGTTAGGACGAATCCACCCGAGTACTTACGATCACAAACTAATGAGGATCCTTAAAATTTCATAGATGAGATCAAGAAGATCTTTGAGGTAAAGCAAATAACTAGGAATGATCGGGTTGAGTTGGCATCACACCAGTTGAAGGATGTTGCTCATATCTTGTACACTCAGTGGATGGAAAATAGGGGTACAGATGCAACTCCTATTACTTTGGAATGCTTTAGTGAGACCTTTCTGGACAGGTTTTTCCCAATAGAGTTGAGAGAAGCAAAGGCTCAGGAATTCATGAACATAAGGTCGGGAAACATGGCCGTCCAAGAGTATGGTCTCAAGTTTAACCAACTCTCCAGGTATTCTCCTCACATGGCTTCTAACTCCAAGGCTCCGATGAATAAGTTGTTGTATGGAGTATCAGATTTGTTTAAAACTGAGTGCATAAAGGCTATGTTACTTGGCGATATGAACATCACTAGGATTATGACGACTGCGTAGAAGGTTGAGGGTGATAAGCTTAGGGAACAGGCTAAGGAGAATAATAAGGCTAGGACACGGAACTATGACTATTCTCAGTAGAAATCAGGTAGTGGAAAAAGCTCGCAGAGTTAGCAAAAGTTTTCAACTCCAACCCCTTTGTTAGCTAGTGTTCCATCCTAAAGGAATAGGTATGATCAAAAGGATAGAGCACCATGCTCTAAGTCTCAGGGAAGTGTTTCTTGCACCAACACTTACCCCAATTTCCCTAACTGTTGTAAGAGTGGAAGGATAGTAGCTTAGCGCTTATAGGTTGATTCATTTCTTACATTAAGGCCAGAAAGATGATCACTAAGGGTTATCTCTATCATCTAGTTCGGCATAAATTTTGTAGCCATGAAACCCCAACTATTGAGTTAGTTCTAATAGTCTGTGAGTTTTTGGATGTATTTCCAGAAGATCTTCCCTGAGTCCCTCTCGCGAAAGAGAAATCGACTTTTAAGTTGATCCCATTCAAGATACCCAACCTATTTATATTCCTCCATAAAGAATGGTTCCAACAGATCTTATGGAATTGACAGAGTAGTTGAAATATAACTAGATAAGGGCTTTATCTGACCTGGATTTTACCATTAGTTTCAGGAATGTGATTCGTAAAGAAGAAATATGGTTATCTCAGAATGTGCATTGACTATAGACAGTTGAAGAAGGTCAAATCAAGAATAAGTATCCTATCCCAATAATTGATGACTTGGTAGACCAACTTCAGAGCGCTAGCTAATTCTCAAAGATAGACCTCAGATCGGGTTATCATCAACTTAGAGTTAGAGATACTGATATTCTTAAGACAGCCTTCAGGACTCGTTAAAGTCATTATCAATTTGTAGTTATGTCATTTGGACTAACCAATGCTCCTACAGTTTTCCTGGATTTTATGAACAGAGTGTCCAAGTAGTACTTGTACTTGCTCGTCATCGTATTTATTGATGATATCATCATTTACTCTAGGGATGAGGAAGAACATGCGATTCATGTGAGAATTGTTCTACAGTCTCTCAAGGATCGCTAGTTATTCTCTAAGTTTAGCAAATGTGAAATCTGGTTCCAATCTATTGCTTTCCTTTGTAACATTGTATCTATCGAAGGGATCCATGTGGATTCACATAAGATATAAGTTGTGAAAAAAGTCCCAGACCTACCTCTTCTAAATATATCAGAAGTTTCTTAGGTCTAGAGGTTTATTATAGAAGGTTCGTCAAATGATTATCATCCATATCCTCACCATTTACTATGTTAACTCAAAAGATTGTCAATTTTCAATGGTTAGATGATTGTGAGAATAAGAATTGCAGAATTGAAAACTAGATTGACTACAACTCATGTCTTGACTATACCAGAGGGTTCAGATGGTTATGTGATCTATTGTGATGAATCTAGAGTTTGCGTAGGTTGTGTGTTGATGCAGCGAGATAAGGTTATAAATTATGCTTCTAGACAGGTTAAGGTGCATGAGATGAACTATCCAACACATGACCTCGAGCTTGCAGCTGTAGTATTTGCACTCAATATATAGAGACACTACTTGTTTGGTGTTAATATAGATGTGTTTACAGATTATAAGAGAGTTCAGTATGTGTTCACCCAGAAAGAGTTGAATCTTTGACAGAGGATATGGCTTGAGTTCCTTAAGGATTATGATATTAGTGTGCATTAACATCCTAATAAGGTGAATGTAGTAGCAGATTCTCTTAGTAGACTATATATGGGTAGTGTATCCAATGTTGATGATGAAAGAAAGAAGTTATTGAAGGATGTTCACAGGCTTTCTCGCTTAGGAATTTTCCTTGTGAGCATATAAAACAATGGTGTAACAGTTCAGAATCAGGAAAAATCTTCTTTGGTAATGGAGTTTTAGGAAAAGCAAGACAATGAACCAATCTTGCTTGAACTTAAGGGTGCAGTTTACAATCAGAGAGTGGAGTTTTTCTCCTAAGGGGGAGATGGTATCCTTTGCTACCAGGGTAGATTATGTGTTCCTGCTGTGAGTGAGTTGAGAAAGTATATCCTTGCAGAAGCCCATAACTCCAGATATTCTATTCACCCAGGTGACACTAAGATGTACCGTGATCTACAGGATGTTAATTGATGTAATGGTATGAAGAGGGATATAGCATATTTTATGAGTAATTTCCCCAATTGCCAACAAGTCAACGTAGAACATTAGAAATAAGGTATGACTCAAGAGATAAATATTGACACTTGTAAGTGGGAAGTGATCAATATTGATTTCATCATAGGGTTACCTCGTACTCGCAGACAACATGACTCAATTTGAGTTATAGTTGATAGGATGACTAAGTCATCTCTCCAAGCTTTACATCAATGAAATTGTGAGATTTCATGGGGTCCTTTGTCTATCATCTCAGATAGAGGTCCTCAGTTTACCTCTCATTTTTGGAAGTCATTTCAGAAAGGTCTTGGTACTCAACTTAACCTCAGGACAACAATTCATCCACAGACGGATGGACAGGCAGAGCGTACAATTCAGACCCTAGAGGATATGTTGAGAGACTTTGTAATCAATTTCAGGGTAGTTGGGATGATCACCATCCTTAGATTGAGTTGGTCTACAAAAATATCTACCATTTTAGCATTCAGATGACCCTTTGTGAGGCTTTGTATGGGCGTAGATGTAGATCTCCCGTTTGCTGGTTTGAAGTAGGTGAAGCAGCTTTTACTTTTATGCGATGGATAAAGTGCAACTCATTAGAGATAGACTTAAGACAACTCAAAATCATCAGAAATCTTATGCAGATGTAAGAAGAAGGGAACTAGAGTTTCAAGTTAATGATTGGTTTTTTTGAAAGTATCCCGTATGAAAGGAGTAATGAGTTTTGATAAGAAACGGAAATAATGTCCTAAATATGTAGGACCTTACTAGATCTTAAAAAGGATTTTCAAGGTTGCATTTGAGTTAGATTTGCCAGCAGAATTAGCAGCAGTGCATCCGGTTTTCCACATCTCACTTTTGAAGAAGTGCGTGGGTGATCCATCCTCAGTAGTACCATTAGAGAGTCTGGCGGTGAAATATAGTATTATTATGAGGATGTACTAGTTGAGATTCTTGACCGTCAGGTTAGAAGGTTGAAAAACAAAGAAGTCGTTACAGTCAAGGTTTTTTAGATGAATCAGTCTGTACAGGGAGCTACTTGGGAAGAAGTAGTAGCGATTAAAGCCAAGAATCCTCACCTCTTTCCTTCCGATTCCACTCCGGCTTGAGGTTATAGTTCCTCTTCAGTTTTTCAATCATTCATGCGTGAATTAAGTCTTAGAATCATGTTCCCTCATTTTGTATATTTATCATATTTGCTTGTTTTCGGAACTCAATTCAGTCAGAAACTCATTTCTCAGTGTTTAGTAATAGGGATTGCAGCTCTCTCTCTCTCTATTTAAGCTAATTTAGTCTTCATTCGAGGACGAATGTTCCCAAGAGGGAGATAACGTAACCCCCCGTATAAAAAACAGATAAAAAATCAGCTTTTCAGAAATCTGCAGCTGCAATCAACGGTTACCATGATGGACCGTAGCTTGCCCCGTGGCCCGTATTGCACATCAATCGTTTGAGTCTGAAGCCCCCAAAAACTCTGCCAAGAAAATTTGACTAAGTGTGGAACGGAGGACGGACCTATGGTTTTGGTCATTTGTGTCCGTCGATCAAAACCCCATTTATATTGTCTCTTATTATATACACGGTTGACTAGTATGGTCCGTAGATGAAACTATAGACCATAGGTGGAAATTAGCAGAAAGTTAGGGGGAAAATGCAGTTGAGTCAACTTCAAATGGTCATAACTCTTAGCACAAAATGAATTTGGTTTCTCATGACATGCCAAAAGATAGATAATTGAATTAGCTTTCCATATCCACCAACCTTGCTAAATTAAGACCTCTGAGGAAAAATTTTTACCCGTTTTAGTACAGGATTGTCGAACAGGCCCAAACGATGGACCATCGATCAAACGACGGCCCGTTAGTCCTGGTCGTCGTTTGGTCCGACAACAATTAACTTAGGGGTCTTTTGGTCTTTTCCTACTTTGTTTAAAGGATAATATACATCATCTTGACCCTAAATCATAATATTTTAGTCAATTTGAGACTATAAACATGAGTAAAACTTACCTAAGTCAGAATCATAAATCAAACTTAGAAAATTAGAAGCAGGAAAGGAGAAAAAGTTCAAGAACCCTAGTTCAAGAATGCAACAAGGTTTCAACAGTTCCAACCCAAAAATCTAAATATTTCTTCGTGAATTTCATTATTAGGTATGTGACATTTCATCAGTGGGTTCCTTTCACCCATTGGGTCCCTAGTTTTCAGTCAGATTCTTGATTCCATATCATGATTAGACCTAGGGTTCTTAGAACTTTAACATAATTTCATGAATTAATTTTTTATATGTTCCAAATATGATTTCAATGTTATTATTCATTTTATTGCATTTACTTCATAATTCTAGATATGTATTTCTTTAGTTATTTTTTACACATGCTAGTCAGATATTTGAGTTAATTTAGATATACATGCCTTAGTTATAAATGCATAATTACCAGATTAATTGTTGCATTCTCAGTTTACATGTTCAGTTTTGACCTATCTAGTAAGTACAATCATCATCATTGAATTACATGGTTCATTGGAAGTAGCCTAATACCTGTTTGGATTAGGGTTCAGCGTGCCCAATAGTCCCAAAACTACTAATACAATAGGTTGTAAGTCCCCTCTATGGGCATCAGAATGATCGCAACAACATGATTTTATACCTTTGTAAGGGTATATTTGGTCCTCTCGATGGGACGTATACATCGAACTCCACATTTAAATCATCTGGTTTTATTATCGGTTATTAGTAGCTCCCATAAATTAGTCAGATTCCACTACATTGACCATTTATCAGTTTATCCAGTATTCAGTTTCAGCATGTTATAAATTGGTCATTGTATTGAGTTATCTCAGCTTTCAAAATCTATATCATGTTAAGATTATATACTTGCTTTTGTGCTTGTTCAGTTATGTTTTATTTCAGCTTTATTCTATCCTATATGCTCAGTACCTTTCATGTACTGACACATACATGCACTACATCTTCTCGTGATGTAAGTTTAGGTTCTCAACATTTATATCACGCATAGATCGATTCCCGATCTCCAGTTCAACAGATCCAGTGGTGAGTCCTCATTCTCCGAGGATAATTGTCATGAGTTCATTTCAGTATTTTAGTCATTTAGTTTCAGTTTCAGTTAGAGGCTTATTCAGACATAGTTAGTTTCAGTGTAGTATTTGAGTTAATAACTCCTTTGTATTACACTCACTATTCTTCATATATTTCAGTTTTAGCATACGCGTATTTCCCATCTTTTCATTTTAGATTATGATTTTGCTTTTGTATCTGTCATTTTCTTTATTATGCTCATTATCATGCCAGCAAGGTTAGCTTTGATTCACTTAAGGTCCTAGGTTTCGTGTCCGCGTCTCGGGGGTAGCTCGGGGCGTGGAAGATGGATCCAAACGTTAAGTTTCCTACTATATCCTTGGAAGGTATAGGTTTTTCTAGAGACATGGTTAAGATGATGTATTATCACGAAACTCTTAGTGATAGTTTTTAGTTAGAGAAACTCCCCAAGAATGTAAAGTATTTTTCTATCATTGCATTCCTATTTGTAAAACTTTTAATAATTTTGTTTCATACATTATGTTTTACTTCAGCCGAATTATGTTAGTCGGTCATTTAGTTCATTTAATTTAATTGGATACACTATCTTCTTCTAACCCAACATGTATCAACTCTTTCTCAACTTGTTGGATACAATGATATTAGGGTTTGTTATTTTGAATTAATGTATTTTAAATATTCTTAATTCGACAATATGCATCATATATATATCACTTATAATATTTGATGAGAAACATTTGTATCATCACTAAATAAATCACTCAAACATCACCATATATTCAGATATCAAACAAGAAACGTTATGTGTACAATCTATGTTAAAACTTAAATATTTAGTATACCAAAAAAAAACTCTCAATGATCACTATAGATTCACATCTCAAACAAGAAAAATATGTTTAGTGTTGACACTCAATTTTTGACCTTTATGACTTTCATGAAAAAATGTGACTTTTATGAATGGTGTTGACCTTTCATAAGGGTTGTAATTTTTCCAAGGATTTGCGACAATAAGCATTTGTTCACACTATGGTTTGTTGTCCATAAAATATAGGGGTTTCATGTCACTATTATTTGTCGTTTTTTCAAATATATTAATTAAGTTTCTTATGAAGTTTGTTTCATTCCTCAAAGGTTTCTTTTAGCTATTTTGGTGACTTTTTTTAAACTTCGTTAAAAATTCCAGCAAGGAAGATTGAAAATTGATCTTGTGTGTTGTCCATTTATATAGGCTTTTTCATATAAACAAAGAAAATTAATTTAAACATCAATGCGACATAACTGCTCTTGCTCCTGTCATGTCCACAACTCATAACATTGCTGAAATGATTGAATTAATTACATTTGGTTCTTTAGTAAAGAAAACTTTTATTTCTGCCATTATTATTTGTAGGTTTTTTTCACTATAGGGGAGTCTAATTCAAATACATGAACTAACCTTCTTTTGAAGTGTATTTCATTCCTCGAGGTTTTCTTTCTCCTATTTCATGAAGCTTAATCTTTTATTGTTATTCGTAGTGATTCACATATATATTGCAATTTCTTTTTGCTATTTTGGTGACTTGTATAACTTTTTCAATTAAAATTTTGAACTACAAACTCTGATACCGCCTGCCTGGCTATTTTTTTCGAAAAATATGTTAAGCAACATGCATTTTTGTTCCTTATTGTTACGGAAAAAAGGTCATCCATATTATTATTAATGGAGATTTGTGAGTTCCGGTTCTCATAAAATTATTTTGTGAGATTTTAATATGTTATGTGTCATGGTTAGAATATCCAGTTTTGAACAGTTCCATTTGGATAACAACTACTTCTTGGTTCCTAATAGCATTAACTCTTTGTAACTGCTTACTTTCACACCCTTAGCCTACACACTGGCAGGATTGACACTCGTTGTTGCTGGCCTCGAGCGGACACTTGGCTTGACTTACTTAACTCAATAGAAGATAAAAATCACACTTATAATGATAAAAGAACTTATCTGAACTGATTAATAAAATAACTCGAAATGTCTTAAAGATTTAAATGTTCAACTTGGTCAAAATGGCAACCCAAGTCTTTAAAATAAGAATTACAATGTAAAAACTACTAAACTATTATTTGTCTATGAAGACTATGAAATGACTGAGATAGATGCTGGACTAACCACATTACATCCTATTGAACTAACAAGAAAGCACTGCAAGATTTCCTCCAGAGTGCAAGGAGGTTCACAAACTGACTCTAGAGTGATCAGTTGTATTAATGGTGCGCTGAATGTCGATCCTCGTTACCTGCGTCTGCATCATAATACAATGCAATCCAACTGGCATCAATACATTGAATATACGAGTATGTGATTTGGAGTTCTAATACAACATAGGGTAGAAGATATTCATAAATACACACTTACCTTGAATCTGTAACGACCTGTTTAGTCGTTTTGAGCAACAGATTTTATTTCTGGAAAAATTGGCTGAGACGACGGACCCCACGACGGACCGTCATGGGCACGACGGACCGTCGCAGGGTCTCGTTTCAAAACACTTAGAAATTCTGAAATTGGGCACGACGGGCCGTCACAGGTTGCGTAATCCCAGTCTGGGTTGGATTTCTTTACACGTTTTAAGGGACGTTTTGGACTATTCCTACTTTAATTATAAAGTTAGAGGGTTAAGGTTAATAAGTCTAATTACTTGGGGGTTAAAAGAGGTAACCTTAAGTTAATTAGTGGGTTATTATTGCCATCTTTTATTCTTAACTACATGCTAATTAGGGTAAAAGAAAGAGGGTTTGAATAAGAAAATAGAAAGAACAAGAAGGGAGAGAGAGAGAGTCAATCAAAAAGGGGAAAACACAAGGCTTTGGGAAAATTCTTGCTTGATCACTAGTCTTCGGTGGAGGTAGGTTATGTTTCTTTTACGATATTCGTAGTAAACTCTTAATAGCGAATGATATGTATTGAGAGTATTGTAAACCCTGCTATGTGCTTAATTGTATGCTTGCATGAATGTGATTATATAATTGTGATTATATAAGCATGATGAAGTTATTGAATCCCAAATCTTGCAAAACCCTAATCTCTTGTTAATGATAATGCCTTGGTATGAGAGAAGGCTTGATGAACTAAAAGGTAATGAGATTGATAATGCCTTGGTATGAGAGAAGGCTTTATAAACTAAAGTAATGAGATTGATAATGCCTTGGTATGAGATAAGGCTTGATGAATTGATAGAATGAGATTAGTGGATCGTAGTGTCACGTTCCAACACATAGAATTAAGGAATCGGGTGTCACGAACCGACACGTAGTATTAGGGGGACCGGGTGTCACGAACCGACACGTAGATTTAAGGGATCGGGTGTCACGAATCGACACGTAGTATTAGGGGGACCGGGTGTCACGAACCGACACGTAGATTTAGGGGTCGGGTGTCACGAACCGACACGTAGATTTAGGGGATCGGGTGTCACAAACTGACACGTAGATTTAGGGGATCGGGTGTCACGAACCGACACGTAGATTTAGGGGATCGGAGTGTCACGTTCCGACACATAGTAGTAAGGGATCGGAGTGTCACGTACCGACACAAGAGGAATAAAGAATATGAGGGAGCGGAGTGTCACGTACCGACACAAGAGAAATAAATATAATGAATCTTGAACGATGCTAATATACTCAATCTAATGAATCTAATCCCCAAATGAGTATGGTGTTGAGGCTTGAGTCCTCATGTGTGAACTTGATGGTAATTGTTAATGATATAGTACTTGTTGTTGCTACATGTTGAGTATCATAGTTGATTTTATGATATTACTTGGTATATACTGTTTTCTATTTTGAGTTGGCCGATGATCTACTCAGTACCCGTGTTTTGTACTGACCCCCTACTTTTATGTTTTCTTCTTTGTTATTTGTGGAGTGCAGCAAACGTACCGTCATCTTCAACTCAACCGCAATTCTAGCCAGTCTTCGTCACACCGGATCTTCAGGGTGAGCTAATGCTTCTAGCTTGGACTGGATCTTCTTCCTCATGTCTTGATGCCTTGAAGTTTCCGGCATGGACTAGCTTTTACTTGTTTTAGCTTTTAGAATACTCTTAGTTTAGTCCTTTGATTATAGATGTTCTTGTGGTTATGACTTCCAGATTTTGGGGAATAATAGATGTTGAATTGGTTTTTATTAATGAGTTTAAGTCTTCCGCATTACTTTCTGTTGATATTATATTGAAATGTTAGGGTCTAGATTGGTTGGTTCGCTCACACAGGAGGGTAAGTGTGGGTGCCAGTCGCGGCTCGGTTTTGGGTCATGACAGAATCTTCTAAACTCGTGAATACTTACTAAAGTCATTTCATTATTATGAAGGTTTAAACAAGTGCAATATAAACAAAAACTATTGAAAATTTTTTTGTGAACTTTGTATGTATGCAAAGATACAAGAAACTCTGAGATGTATATAAATATACATTGAAATAATGTATATAAAAATAAAATAAGTTATATGGAAGTCTCTCTAATCGACAACCATCACATAAGAGCTTTAGTGATGATACAACGATCTACCTCACATTGCCAGTGCATCCTATACCCGGCCAAAAGTAAAAGACCTTAACTGCCTAATAGATCCACTAGTCTACTCTGATAATGGTTCATCTAAAAAGTATGACCCTTTTCTACTCATCAAGTCTACATTGCTTAGGGGGTCTTTTAGTTGTCTAAACTCTCCGCCATATCGATTCTTACTACTACTCCCAAAATATACCGGCTTTTATATTTCTAAATCATACTTTATTTTGTGGTTTGAGATTAGAGCTTAAAAAAAATAGCTTAAGGCTATCTTGGAAATCTCAGTTTCCCTACTTGCATCATTTAGTAACCTATTACTCTTTTCTAAAATCTATCCCGAATGCTCTTTGGCAATCTCAGTTTTCATTCTTGTTTTAATGCGAAAACAATTCTTTTAAACCTCTTTGGGAATATATAGTCCCCAAGTACTTGTATTAGGAAATAACTTCAAACTCTACTCTTTATTAAACTCAAAACATAAGTCTTAAAACAAAGTTAAAACAGTTCTAAAAGATTTGTGAAAACTTGAAATGACTCCTCTTATTTAACTCTTGTTTTCTCTAAGCTATAATCCTTGAATTGAATTATGGATTAAAGGATTAATGTTTCTTTTTAGAAAGGTCTCATGATGTTTAGGAAATATTCTTGATAGCTAAACATGGAAAAAATTATGGAAATCAATATTTCGAGGTAGGTTCGCAACGCCGAGGTATTCTTAACTTCTGGTTTTGAAAACATCTTTTGATGAAGAACACTTTGTTTCGATTTTGGTAACATGTCGCTACAGGCGCTCCCATGTCCAAATTTTTCTAATCCATGTTTCAACTTCGTTTTTCTTCCCCTATTCACCCAAACTCGGTTCTTTTTCCTAAATTTCTTTTATATGAAGACACCCAAAAAATGTACCTAAGAAACTAACCAAGGATGACCCCATAATATGATGTAAAGAACTCAAAAACTTCACAACTCAGGCAATTCAAGATTAGCATAAGAAATCAAGAAGTAGGCATCAAGATCATAATATTTAATGCTTTCATGATGAATTCAAACTGAAATAATATATTTGGCATGTGGGCGATCCCAATGTTATGAGAGCCTCAGGTACCATGATAGGGATCATCCTCGATGAATAACACTCATAAAGCTAGACGTTCTTGGTGAATTCTTGACTTATCTCCCTTTCTTTCTTCTTTTCTCTCTTCTCCAAGACCTAAGAGTAATTATGACTTTTCCAAAGTGATCTAAGACTTTTTTTTACCCCAATAGACCTCTAAAACGAAATAGGAAATTAATTGGTGAAAAGACTAGTTTTCCCTTCCCTAAATCCGGATTGAAACTTTCCCCAATCCAACATCTCAACTTCCGAAGGGCATAACTCTGTCATACAATATCCAAATCGCACAAACTCGGTGGCGTTAGAAAGGTGTTTCCAAGGGATTTCCAACCATATAAACAAATACCTATAACGCATCATGGATAGAAGTTATGCCATTTGAAAATGGCCAAATCTCACATTCTTAACTTAGACAAATTTTCCAAAATTTTCCTTCTTCTTTCCAAAAATGATTATTTTTAGTTTCTTAGATATTTTAAGTTGAGAGATGTTACAATACTATAAACAGAACAAAAACTATGGTTCAATTCCAAATAAATTAGGGCCAGTGATATAAAAGGTAAGCAATAGTAATAACTATTATGAGACAAGTAGAAAAACCATTTATGCTACAGATTAACAATTTTAGGGTCATTTTTAACATATATTTGATATGACATACTATAGTAAAAAAAAGATATTAATGGAGGTTAATAAGAAAGGAGCAGAAGGTCCTCAATTTGAATTTAGTTAATTATGTTTTTGTATGGACCTAATGTTCCATTTTACTTGGGAGTGTTGTTGTTCTAGGCTTTTTGGTCTTTTGTTTAATCTATGATGTTGTTCTTTATAACTTCTAGGAATTTAGAAAATTTTATTATTTTGACACACTATTTTCATGGAGATTTTCAGAGACTTCTATCTTCTTTCTTATACTAAAATCTTTCTATGACTCATATTTTTATATAACAAAAACGAAAATAAAAAAAAAATAGCCCTTTATTATTCAAAGAACGCTTTTCCTAAAGAAAAAAAGTTTTTTGACAATGTACCGTGGGTATCGAAAATATGAATATTATCGAATGATCATATGTCTTCATAAAAGAGTTCAATCCCGTGCGAAGCACGAGTAATTTAGCTAGTGTATATAAAAAGGAGAACCCTAATCCCACCTACGTGACGCTACCAAAAATCATTAAATATGCTTATATAATTATTTGTTGTTTTTAGTATATGCTTTGAACTTTGTTGTTAACGTTATGAAAACTTAGTGCTATAAGTATTAGTTAGTACAAATTATATAACAAATGTTGATTGGATATTAGCACAATTTTTCTCTACTTAAATTGTTGAAGATACAATAATAATCCCTTACAAATCTATAGTTTCTTCATCAACAACGTAATTCCTTCACATACAAGGATGAGATTTAGTGTTCATTAAAAAATTATCTGATAGTTAATAACTTTACATATGCATGTCTATTGGCTTTTATGTTGTTGTTATCTGTTTTACGAAATTTTTACAGTGGATATTATCAGTACATTATGATTGAAGTGTTAGATAATTTTTTTGGTATGTTATTAAAAAAATTAAAACATTTTTGGTTAAAAAGATTTGTCATCATCACTTGATATTTCATAGTTTACTCCGTTTAAGGTATTTTTTTTCTCGTTGTTTTGTTGTTTTCTTAAATTTCTATTGATTATTGTTCGTTTTATATGTCTATTATCTCAGTTGGACACAACTTTCTGTTCTTATAATGTTTTTCTTTTTTTCCCCACTCATACGGATCTTCAAAATATTTTTAGTGTGAGTTATGAATATTTTCGGCAAACATAATTTTAAGATTATTAAACAAAACCTACTATAAATAAATGTAATATCTTAACAAAAGATATGTCTATTAAGATAGATTTGTATTCTGTCATGTCCCAAGTCATTGCTGAGCATTTGAATTATATAGGATAGACTCACTTTTAATTTTTTAACATTCAAGAATATTTTTTATTGTTATTCGTAGTGATTCACATATATATTGAAATTTCTTTTTGCTATTTTGGTGACTTTTAAAACTTTTTCAATTAAAATTTTGAACTACAAACTCTGATACCGCCTGCCCGGCTATTTTTTCGAAAAATCTGTTAAGCAACATGCGTTTTTCTTCCTTATTGTTACGGAAAAAAGGCCATCCATATTATTACTAATGGAGATTTGTGAGTTCCGGTTCTCATAAAATTATTTTGTGAGATTTTAATATGTTATATGTCATGGTTAGAATATCCAGTTTTGAACAGTTCCATTTGGATAACAACTAGTTCTTGGTTCCTAATAGCATTAATTCTTTGTAACTGCTTACTTTCACACCCTTAGCCTACACACTGGCGGGATTGACACTCGTTGTTGCTGGCCTCGAGCGGACACTTGGCTTGACTTACTTAACTCAATAGAAGATAAAAATCACACTTATAATGATAAAAGAACTTATTTTAACTGATTAATTAAATAACTCGAAATGTCTTAATGATTTAAATGTTCAACTTGGTCGAAATGGCAACCCAAGTCTTTAAAATAAGAATTACAATGTAAAAACTACTAAACTATTATTTGTCTATGAAGACTATAAAATGAATGAGATAGATGCTGGACTAACCCCATTACATCCTATTGAAATAACTAGAAAGCACTACAAGATTTCCTCCAGAGTGCAAGGAGGTTCACAAAGTTACTCTAGAGTGATCAGCTGGATTAATGGTGCGCTGAATGTCGATCCTCGTTTCCTGCGTCTGCATCATAATACAATGCAATCCAACTGGCATCAATACATTTAATATACGAGTATGTGATTTTGACTTCTAATACAACATAGGGTAGAAGATATTCATAAATACACACTTACCTTGAATCTTCTAAACTCGTGAATACTTACTAAAGTCATTTCATTATTATGAATGTTTAAACAAGTGCAATATAAAGAAAAACTATTGAAAAACATTTTGTGAACTTTGTATGTATGCATGATACAAGAAACTCTGAGATGTATATATATATACATTGAAATAATGTATATAAAAATAAAATAAGTTATATGGAAGTCTCTCTAATCGACAACCATCACATAAGAGCTTTAGTGATGATACAGCGATCTACCTCACATTGCCAGTACATCCTAGACCCGGCCAAAAGTAAAAGACCTTAACTGCCTAATAGATCCACTAGTCTACTCTGATAATGGTTCATCTAAAAAGTATGACCCTTTTCTACTCATCAAGGCTACATTGCTTAGGGGGGCTTTTAGTTGTCTAAACTCTCCGCCATATCGATTCTTACTACTACTCCCAAAATATACCGGCTTTTATATTTCTAAAACATACTTTATTTTGTGGTTTGAGATTAGAGCTTAAAAAACATAGCTTAAGGCTATCTTGGAAATCTCAGTTTCCCTACTTGCATCATTTAGTAACCTATTACTCTTTTCTAAAATCTATCCCGAATGCTCTTTGGAAATCTCAGTTTTCATTCTTGTTTTAATGAGAAAACAATTCTTTTAAACCTCTTTGGGAATATATAGTCCCCAAGTACTTGTTTTAGGAAATAACTTCAAACTCTACTCTTTATTAAACTCAAAACATAAGTCTTAAAACAAAGTTAAAACGGTTCTAAAAGATTTGTGAAAACTTGAAATTACTCCTCTTATTTAACTCTTGTTTTCTCTAAGCTATAATCCTTGAATTGAATTATGGATTAAAGGATTGATGTTACTTTTTAGAAAGGTCTCATGATGTTTAGGAATTATTCTTGATAGCTAAACATGGAAAAAAAATGGAAATCAATATTTCGAGGTAGGTTCGCAACGCCGAGGTATTCTTAACTTCTGGTTCTGAAAACGTCTTTTGATGAAGAACACTTTGTGTAAGCTCCACGACGTGGAGCTGAATTTTTGATTTTGGTAGCATGTCGCTACAGGCGCTCCCATGTCCAAATTTTGCCAATCCATGTTTCTACTTCGTTTTTCTTTCCCTATTCACCCAAACTCGGTTCTTTTTCCTAAATTTCATTTATATAAAGACACCCAAAAAATGTACCTAAGAAACTAACCAAGGATGACCTCATAATATGACGTAAAGAACTCAAAAACTTCACAACTCAGGCAATTCAAGATTAGCATAAGAAATCAAGAAGTAGGCATCAAGATCAAAATATTTAATGCTTTCATGATGAATTCAAACTTAAATAATATATTTGGCATGTGGGCGATCCCAATGTTATGAGAGCCTCAGTTACCATGATAGGGATCATCCTCGATGAATTCCACTCATAAAGCTAGACGTTCTTGGTGAATTCTTTACTTATCTCCCTTTCTTTCTTCTTTTCTCTCTTCTCCAAGACCTAAGAGTAATTATGACTTTTCCAAAGTGAGCTAAGACTTTTTTTTACCCCAATAAACCTCTAAAACGAAATAGGAAATTAATTGGTGAAAAGACTAGTTTTCCCTTCCCTTAATCCGGATTGAAACTTTCCCCAATCCAACATCTCAACTTCCGAAGGGCATAACTCTGTCATACAATATCCAAATCGCACAAACTCGGTGGCGTTAGAAAGGTGTTTCCAAGGGATTTCCAACCATATAAACAAATACCTATAACGCATCATGGATAGAAGTTATGCCATTTGAAAATGGCCAAATCTCACATTCTTAACTTAGACAAATTTTCCAAAATTTTCCTTTTTCTTTCCAAAAATAATTATTTTTAGTTTCTTAGATATTTTAAGTTGCGAGATGTTACAATACTATAAACATAACAAAAAACTATGGTTCAATTCCAAATAAATTAGGGCCAGTGATATAAAAGGTAAGCAATAGTAATAACTATAATTAGACAAGTAGAAAAACCATTTATGCTACAGATTAACAATTTTAGGGTCATTTTTAACATTTATTTGATATGACATACTATAGTAAAAAAAAGATATTAATGGAGGTTAATAAGAAAGGAGCAGAAGGTCCTCAATTAGAATTTAGTTAATTATGTTTTTGTATGGACCTAATGTTCCATTTTACTTGGGAGTGTTGTTGTTCTAGGCTTTTTGGTCTTTTGTTTAATGTATGATGTTGTTCTTTATAACTTCTAGGAATTTAGAAAATTTTATTATTTCTGACACACTATTTTCATTGAGATTTTCAGAGACTTCTATCTTTTTTCTTATACTTAAATCTTTCTATGACTCATATTTTTATGTAACAAAAACGAAAATTAAAAAAATATAGCCCTTTATTATTCAAAGAACGCTTTTCCTAAAGAAAAAAAGTTTTTTGACAATGTACCGTGGGTATCGAAAATATGAATATTATCGAATGATCATATGTCTTCATAAAAGAGTTCAATCCCGTGCGAAGCACGAGTGATTTACCTAGTGTATATAAAAAGGAGAACCCTAATCCCACCTACGTGGCGCTACCCAAAATCATTAATTATGCTTATATAATTATTTGTTGTTTTTAGTATATGCTTTGAACTTTGTTGTTAACGTTATGAAAACTTTGTGCTATAAGTATTAGTTAGTACAAATTATATAACAAATGTTGATTGGATATTCACGCAAGTTTTGTCTACTTAAATTGTTGAAGATACAATAAAAATCCCTTACAAATCTATAGTTTCTTCATCAACAACGTAATTCCTTCACATACAAGGATGAGATTTAGTGTTCATTAAAAAATTATCTTATAGTTAATAACTTTACATATGCATGTCTATTGGCTTTTATGTTGTTGTTATTTTTTTTACCGAATTTTTACAATGGATATTATCAGTACATTATGATTGAAGTGTTAGATAATTTTTTTGGTATGTTATTAAAAAAATTAAAACATTTCTGGTTAAAAAGATTTGTCATCATCACTTGATATTTCATAGTTTACTCCCTTTCAGGTACTTTTTTTCTCGTTGTTTTGTTGTTTTCTTAAATTTCTATTGATTATTGTTAGTTTTATATGTCTATTATCTCAGTTAGACACAACTTTCTAATCTTATAATGTTTTTCTTTTTTTCCCCACTCATACGGATCTTCAAAATATTTTTAGTGTGAGTTATGAATATTTTCGGCAAACATAATTTTAAGATTATTAAACAAAACCTACTATAAATAAATGTAATATCTTAACAAAAGATATGTCTATTAAGATAGATTTGTATTCTTTCATGTCCCAAGTCATTGCTGAGTATTTGAATTATATAGGATAGACTCACTTTTAATTTTTTAACATTCAAGAATATATTTTATTGTTATTCGTAGTGATTCACATATATATTGCAATTTGTTTTTGCTATTTTGGTGACTTTTAAAACTTTTTCAATTAAAATTTTGAACTACAAACTCTGATACCGCCTCCCCGGCTATTTTTTCGAAAAATATGTTAAGCAACATGCGTTTTTCTTCCTTATTGTTACGGAAAAAAGGCCATCGATATTATTATTAATGGAGATTTGTGAGTTCCGGTTCTCATAAAATTATTTTGTGAGATTTTAATATGTTATGTGTCATGGTTGGAATATCCAGTTTTGAAACAGTTGCATTTGGATAACAACTACTTCTTGGTTCCTAATAGCATTAATTCTTTGTAACTTCTTACTTTCACACCCTTAGCCTACACACTGGCGGGATTGACACTCGTTGTTGCTGGCCTCGAGCGGACACTTGGCTTGACTTACTTAACTCAATAGAAGATAAAAATAACACTTATAATGATAAAAGAACTTATCTGAACTGATTAATAAAATAACTCGAAATGTCTTAAAGATTTAAATGTTCAACTTGGTCAAAATGGCAACCCAAGTCTTTAAAATAAGAATTACAATGTAAAAAACTACTAAACTATTATTTGTCTATGAAGACTATAAAATGACTGAGATAGATGCTGGACTAACCCCATTAATTGGTGAAAAGACTAGTTTTCCCTTCCCTAAATCCGGATTGAAACTTTCCCCAATCCAACATCTCAACTTCCGAAGGGCATAACTCTGTCATACAATATCCAAATCGCACAAACTCGGTGGCGTTAGAAAGGTGTTTCCAAGGGATTTCCAACCATATAAACAAATACCTATAACTCATCATGGATAGAAGTTAGGCCATTTGAAAATGGCCAAATCTCACATTCTTAACTTAGACAAATTTTCCAAAATTTTCCTTTTTCTTTCCAAAAATGATTATTTTTAGTTTCTTAGATATTTTAAGATGAAAGATGTTACAATACTATAAACATAACAAAAACTATGGTTCAATTCCAAATAAATTAGGGCCAGTGATATAAAAGGTAAGCAATAGTAATAACTATTATGAGACAAGTAGAAAAACCATTTATGCTACAGATTAACAATTTTAGGGTCATTATTAACATATATTTGATATGACATACTATAGTAAAAAAAAAAAGATATTAATGGAGGTTAATAAGAAAGGAGCAGAAGGTCCTCAATTTGAATTTAGTTAATTATGTTTTTGTATGGACCTAATGTTCCATTTTACTTGGGAGTGTTGTTTTTCTAGGCTTTTTGGTCTTTTGTTTAATGTATGATGTTGTTCTTTATAACTTCTAGGAATTTAGAAAATTTTATTATTTCTGACACACTATTTTCATGGAGATTTTCAGAGACTTCTATCTTCTTTCTTATACTGAAATCTTTCTATGACTCATATTTTTATATAACAAAAATGAAAATTAAAAAAATATAGCCCTTTATTATTCAAAGAACGCTTTTCCTAAAGAAAAAAAGTTTTTTGATAATGTACCGTGGGTATCGAAAATATGAATATTATCGAATGATCATATGTCTTCATAAAATAGTTCAATCCCGTGCAAAGCACGAGTAATTTACCTAGTGTATATAAAAAGGAGAACCCTAGTCCCACCTACGTGGCGCTACCAAAAATCATTAATTATGCTTATATAATTATTTATTGTTTTTAGTATATGCTTTGAACTTTGTTGTTAACGTTATGAAAACTTAGTGCTATTAGTATTAGTTAGTACAAATTATATAACAAATGTTGATTGGATATTCGCGCAAGTTTTCTCTACTTAAATTGTTGAAGATACAATAAAAATCCCTTACAAATCTATAGTTTCTTCATCAACAACGTAATTCCTTCACATACAAGGATGAGATTTAGTGTTCATTAAAAAATTATCTGATAGTTAATAACTTTACATATGCATGTCTATTGGCTTTTATGTTGTTGTTATCTGTTTTACGAAATTTTTACAGTGGATATTATCAGTACATTATGATTGAAGTGTTAGATAATTTATTTGGTATGTTATTAAAAAAATTAAAACATTTTTGGTTAAAAAGATTTGTCATCATCACTTGATATTTCATAGTTTACTCCCTTTCAGGTATATTTTTTTTCTCATTGTTTTATTGTTTTCTTAAATTTCTATTGATTATTGTTCGTTTTATATGTCTATTATCTCAGTTGGACACAACTTTCTGTTCTTATAATGTTTTTCTTTTTTTCCCCACTCATACGGATCTTCAAAATATTCTTAGTGTGAGTTATGAATATTTTCGGCAAACATAATTTTAAGATTATTAAACAAAACCTACTATAAATAAATGTAATATCTTAACAAAAGATATGTCTATTAAGATAGATTTGTATTCTGTCATGTCCCAAGTCATTGCTGAGCATTTGAATTATATAAGATAGACTCACTTTTAATTTTTTAACATTCAAGAATATTTTTTTTAGCTGAGTGTAGAATCCACAATTTGTATTTACTTGTACTTTCATAATGAAGTAATTAAACCATGCATATTTCTGAACAATTCATAATGTTCCATTGACGAAGCAACCAGAAGGGCTTCCAGAGCATCACTTTATTGAAAAATGATTTTCTAAAAGAGTCAACAATATTATTTTTTTGTTGTTACAAATTTATTTTTATCATTGTATAAATTTTATAGAGTAACAACGTAACAATAACGAAAACAGGTGGATGTTTCACCTCACAGAAGTACACTGTTCCTTAAAAAACCTAATTATGTTGTTGTGGTGTACATTTATTAACGGTCTTAACTTATTTATCACTAATAATGATTATCAAAAACTTTAATGAAGACAATTAAATTATGTACAAAAATTAAAAAGTGATGTTTAATTGCTACATTAAAACATCACTCAATTTTAACAAGACAATTATATCATCAAACATATATTATGATAAATCAAAGCGACACAATATATAACAAACCAAGACAATTGATATTTGTCTTCTAAGTAAAATCTCCTCAAGCTATCGGTTGTAGAGCATATAAACATGGCTGAACATAACTCTCCTTGGTGATGAATACAAAAACACGAAACTATTTAGACAATTGATACTAACTTGAGGAAACTTACTGTAAAATGGAAAAAGTTGACTGAGTGGATAAGGTTGTGTATTTTGTAATTTAACTTACTGTAAATTGAAGTATAGAAGAATTCGGTTGCATGTTGAAATCTAGTTCTACGTATTAAAGAAAAAGTTCAAAGTCTAATTGATCACTGTTTGACTGTAATATATAAAAAATGTTTAATTCTATTGGTTAACAAAAAGGAAGAGAACTTGGAGCTTAGAAAGCATTAAAATGCATGGTTTGGCAAAAACATAAAACCCTGCCTACATCATTGGTCTGTCTTCCTTTTTCTTATGACCTGAGGTGGTTTGATTGCAGCATGCAGCTGTAAAACAATTACGAATAGGTACTGCACATTATGTCAAACAATCGCACTTCCATTGAAATTTTCATCAAAATTTACAATAGAGAAACATGGGTATTGGTGTTGGTACTAATATCCCCTTACGCTATTGGCGAAAGAAGAGAAACATGGCTGAGAATACTCTACTTGGAATAAATAAGAAAACACCAAACTATTTAGATAATTGTTAAAAACAAGTGGGAATTATATATAGGTATCATTGTAATGTTGCTGATATGTGGGTAGCTCAACACATTGAGAAAAAAAATGAGGATGGACTATTCGTTAGCAGCGTGGCAAGTTGTTTGGACTTATGGGCCTTAATTCTGGATGCAGGGACTGGGTTCACTTCCCAAGTTTATAAGTTGTCACCTGCTTTTCTTCACAAGGTCTCTTATAACTTGAATATCATTTTTTTCCTAGTTTGATTCTAGGTTTGTTCACTCATTCCTAAGATATGTATTTATTATGTGTGAATATATATGTGTAGATTATGGAGCAATGGGAGAAGAATTACTATAGTAGCGCAATAGCAGGAGCTCATAATGAGAGCTCGGCTGTAGTGATGTCAAAAAACCTTTATTAACGAGCTCTCATTATTATCTCGTGCTATTGCACTAATATAGTAATCCTTTTATATTCCCCTATATATATATATATATTAGGAATGATTCAACAAACCTATCACGAAATTGAAAAAGCAAAATGTTATTCGAGTTATGAGACCTTGTGAAGAAATTTAACAACTTTTAAACTTGGTAAGTGAATCCAGTCCCTGCATCCCTAATTAAGGCATTAAAGTCCGAACAACATGCGAGAATGCATCCTCATTTCCTTTTTAAATGTTCTAGATATCCTTATATCATCAACATTACAATGATACCTATATATAATTCCTACTTGTATTATTGATTCCTCCTTTACCATTATGAAAACAATTATTTGTCCTATAATAAGAATTTTAAATGTGAACCTCCTCTATTGAAGGAAAATATCTTGCATGTGTTAAGAATGTCAAAACAGTCAATCTTACACAAACTCTTAAAATAGTAAGTAACAAGACATACTGATATTGGGATAAAATCTTACGTCAAAAAAACCTACTTGAAACAACGATAAGAACTTTAGTAACTGGTATGCACTAAACAGGAAAAAGAAATCTACTTGAACCAAAGATAAGAACTTTGATGTGAAATATGTACGCCAGATATGTGAAAGTGCGTACACAAGGAGAAAAACATTGACCAGCATAAACAAGGATTCATTCATCCGAGATAATAAAGTTGTAAACCTCGAGTAGCGGTAATGTTTATCAAGAAGTACACAAACATTCAAAACCAAAGATCCATTTTGCAATGTGATTCATAGACAGTAAAATTCAACCCAAAGCAACACTCTAGGTATATATAGAGGATCGTTTTTAGAAGATAAAAGGAAAATCCTTCATCTCAATGCCTAACAAAGGTAGAGAGTCAATTAATAATTGTTTATGAGTCTATTACTAACAAAGACATTCTTATATGAACAGATTAAGACCAAGAAATCTGCTAAATGCTTCCAATTATTGTTAAGACCATAAAATCACCAATCATACAAAAAATTTAAAACTCAAAGAAATGGCCGAACAGACATTTCGACAAAAAAAATATTATAAAGAAGAGTTGTAGAAGAAAGCCTAGATATATACTAACTTACGATAATCTTCAGTTACTTTCTCAAGCATATATTTAAGATCAATGAGTTTTAGGACTTCCTATGAGTAAGTTGTTGATTCCCAAAACCTCGACCACATTGATCATACGCAAGCTACCCAAATTCACTGACAAAACCTCGACCCGTTCATCAGTAACAACCAAATTGCTAACCTTTGATGAAATTTATACATAATTAAAAATATAATCGATTCTGGGATAGCAAATACATAGTTCTTTCCAAAATAAAAACAACATTGTTATAACTAAACATTCCATTTCTGAAATTTATAAGGGGGAATTTTCCAAGCTCGGTAACGATAGGAACAAAGTCAGTCGAGTAATTAGAGTCACCCAAAATAATGAGATTCATACTGGCCTAAACCTAAATCCCATTAATTTCCTCCCCAAATCCAAGCACTTTGTCACGCCCCGAGCTACCCCCGAGACATGGACACGGAACCTAGGACCAGAAGTCATCCGAAGCTAACCCTGCTGGCATGTTCATGAGCATACTAAAGATAATAAACTGTTGCGAAAGCTAAATCATACTTAAAATGAAAAGATGGGGAATACCCATATTATATAACTCAGATATTTGATAGAATGATTTTAATACAAAAGAAATATTAACTCAATACTAAGCTAATCTAACTATGTCTGAAAATACGCTCTAAACTAGACTAGAAATACTAGGACAAGCCCCAGCTATATTTAGCAAAAACTTAAACTAAATGACTAAAGTCTGAAATAAAACTCATGACTGTTTTCCTCGGAAAATGAGGATTTACCACTGAATCTGCTGAACTGGAGATCAGGAAATCGATCTACGCATGATTTGGATGCTGAGAACCTGAACCTACATCACGAGAATATGTAGCGCACGTATGCATCAGTACTTGAAAGGTACTGAGCATGTAGGACAGAGTAAAGCTGAAATAAAACATAACTGAACAAGCACAAAAACAAGAATAATAATCGGAATGTGATGTGCTGATTTTTGAGCTAACTAGATGCAATGACCAATTTATAACATGCTGAAACTGAATACTGAATATACTGATAAATGGTCAATGCAGAGAGTATGACTGAACTGTGAGAGCTACAAATAACCGATATTAAACTCATATGACCTAAATGTGGAGTTCGATGTATACGCCCCATCGAGAGGACCCAATATACCCTGCCAAAGGTATAATGGCATGCTGGCTTGATCACTAAACTGATTGCCCAAAGAGGGGACTTACAACCTACATGGCTAGTAGTTTTGGGACTGTTGGGTACGCTAAACCTTAGTCCAGCTCGATATTATGCTTCTTCCAATGAATACTAAAAAATTAACTGATTATATATGAATTTTTGTAATACTGATAGCTCGAAACAGAACATGCAAACTGATAATGCAACAATTAATCTGATAATTATGCATTTATAACTGAGGCATGTATATATGAAGTGTCTGAAATATATGACGTAGCATGTGTAATTCAAGAACTAAAGAAATAAAAATCTAGGGTTCTAAAATTCATGCGATAATCTAAGAATAACATAATAATCTGATTTGGAACATATATTTAATAAATTCATGAAGTTATATCAAAGTTCTAGAAACAATAGGTTTAATCATGATAAGAGAATCAAGAACTGACTGAAACTAAGGACCCAATGGGTGAAAGGAACGCACTAGTTAAATCCCACATACCTGGTGATGAAATCAACGGAAAAATACTTAAGTTTCGAGGCTGGAACTGATGGAGCTTGTGGCGTTCTTGAACTAGGGTTTCTGAGCTTTTTTCTCCTCTCTTGCTTCTAATTTTCTATGTTTTTATTTAATGACTTGACTTTGATATGTTTTAATTATGTTTTTAGGCTTAAACTGACTAAAATCTGATGATTTAGGGTCAAAACTATGTAACTTAGGGTTTAAACGGAGTGGGAAAGGTCAAAAAGACCCCTGGGAAGGTTGCTGTCGGGCCTCACGACGGCCAGGGTTGATGGTCCGTCGTGCGCCCAACGCCCCATCGTTGGGTCTGTCGTGAGGACCTGTTCGACAGGTCTTTACTAAAATGGGCATAACGTCTTACTTGGAGGTGTGACTTTAGCAAGGTTTGTGGATATGGAAAAATAATTATATCATCTATCTGTGGGTAGGTCATGGGAGACCTAATTCATTTTGTGCTAAGAATTATGATCATTTTAAGTTAACCCAACAGCATTTCCCCTTAACTGGCTGAAAATTTTTCACCTACAGACCGTAGGTCCACCTATGAACCATGCTGGTCATCCATAGATCTTGTCAGAGTGTGGTTGAAGGGAGTCATGATCGACGGTCATGGACTACGGACCGTCGTTTGACCTACGGACCGTAAGTCCCTCCGTTGTCAAAGACTTAACCAATTTTTCTAGGCTATAATATTTGGATGTTTTTGATCCCATCGACGGTTGTGCAGGACATAGCGTGGTTTAGGGTACGGTCCGTCGATGCCACCGTTGGTAGGACCTGCAGATTTTTACGAAAAACTAATTTTTGGTCTATTTTGGCTACGGGGTGTTACACACTTAAAGGGTAATATGTTTTGATTCAAGATATCAAGTTATTTAAGATTGGATGTATACGAAACGCGCTTGTCAAGATCAACAAAGACAACAAATCAAAATCATCGCTAAAATTACAAAGATAAACGGAACTAATAATTAAAAATGGGTGAATGAGTTTACATTTGGTACTCTTGATGAGCATAGGGGAGTTGATCAAAGAAAAACTCAGTATGCACAGTTGGTGAAAACAAGAAATCATTTGCATACTAGAGAAAATGATTCCAAGTCGGATTAGTAATACAAATGACTTAATATAAATTTCATCATTATATATAAAAACTCGTGTGCCGATTCGCCATCCATTAACCTAAATAGCGATAAAAGTGTGAATGAAATTGAATTGAATAACCATTGATTCAGAATTTGGATACAACATAATTGTATTCTTCTTCCCTTTTCTGGAAAAGTTTTAAATTTAGTACCATGTTGATGCAAATCTCTAATTTAGGTTACTAGCTTTTTGTGTTTGATTTTCTCCATTAAAAAATTTCAAATCAGTCTCTACTAGTTTATAGACTTATAGATGGTAATAATTATATATGGTTTTAGCTATATTTGCTTTTCATTTTTCATAATTAGATTCGGTTGGTTAAATATCATGCACCTGAGAAACTACTAATAGAGAACGCAGTGAAAAAAAGGCAAGAGCAGTGTCCGGTCAAATCAGTTTCTCATATTTCTGAAATTGACCGATGGTTTAAGATTTCTCATATGATAAAAAATACAAGTGACACAACTATTTTTCTTTGTCATCTTAGATTTTGTTTACATATCGAAAAGGTCTTAAAAGTAGATATTGATACCTGATTGCTAGATATGCAGACCTGTAGATAATGATACTTCGTGGACTTCAATAGCGAAGCAACGCAATGATACAAGAGAACCTAAGAAAACATTTGATTAGAACTTTTTTTATAGATCAAAATCTAGATGATTGAGTATAATTCCTTTACTATAGATCCAGATCTCGATGATTAATTAGAATTCCTTTTCGTAGATCCAGATCTAGATGGTGGCATTAGTACCATTTATGGGTTTCAATCCATCTAATTTGGATTTAAGAAAATGAAAGAAAACATTACCTATGTTTTTGGTAAATGATCCTGATGAGATGCTAACGATAAAGTCGTTTTATCCTTTAATCTATCATGAAGAGCAGTTCGTTTTTTCCCTCATAGATCTTAGCACTATACTTCATCAGCATACAATTAAGATCATAATCGTCCAGATGAAAGACGAATATTGGCGTAGCTAGATGAGTTGTAACATCATAAAGTCCATCGGCGGAGATTAAAAATGCGATAGAAATTGTTGTTCATATTGTATTCCTAAGTTACTTAGAACAAAACATTGAAGAACTTGATAATAAACAAAAAAGTTTAAAGAGTACTTTCAAAACTAGAAGATTAAACTAGCAGAGAAAATAGAATCAGAAATTGATTAGAAACAACATAAAAATATTTTTCTCAAAGAAATAAAATCGAGCCCACAGAATGTACAGTGTCCCCTTAAGAATATTATTTCACTCAAGTACCGAAGGTTAATAGAATATATCCTTCCAGGATAGAATGATATTACTCACTGATATATCAGTACCTAAAATGACAGTGTCATCGAACCACTCAACAACAGTAAAATGCACTTTGAATACCAGATTTAATAGTAGTGGAAGAAGTTAATTAAAATTATTAATTTCTAAAATGAGAGGAAATTCCTAATTTTATAGAAAACAAAGAGTAGTGTATCCTCATTCAACATTACTCTTTTCAGCCATTTAACTAAAATAACTTGCTTAGTTTCATGTTTGTCAACGAGTATCCATGTCTTGTTCTTCCCAATCATCGTTGTTTCACTCGCCTTAATTCTTAAATAGAACTAGAAACTACAAAGTTTGAACATTCTAGGATACCAAGATCACATATTCCATACATTAGTGGCAAGGTCTAGTACTTCGAACAGAAAAAACATCATCATTCTACTTCCAAGACGATATTTGAATATTCTAAAGCCGGTTTAACATTCCTTCTGATTTGAGAGATATTCCAATCCCAATGAGCATCTTCATCCACCTTCACATCTCTGGTGACATGAACTAATACAGGTCTGATTAAAGAATTCAAGATCAATCATGTCAAAGACATTCATCATTTCCTCCTTTAATTCTTCATTCAGCCCTGTATTATATCCTTTCACTAGTAAATCATCGACATAAATAGAAATAATAATAATGTTAGAGACAACTTTTTTGACATAAAGAGTCGATTCACTTAAGCTTTTTCCAAAGTCTAAGTCTAGCAAATAATTATCCATTCAGTTATACCAAGTTATAGGAGCTCGCTTTAGTCCGTATTGGGCTTTCTTTAACAGATAAACCATATTTTCATTCCCTCCTACGCTAAACCCTTCTGGCTGTTCAACATATATTTCTTCCTGTAGTAGACTATTCAAGAAAGTAAACTTCATGTCCATTTGAAAAATCAATTTCTTTATGCGACAATAGCTAAAAGCATACGAATTGTATCCAATTTGGCTACTGGGCATATGTTTCATCAAAATCATCTCCCCAAACTTGTGCATAGCTTCTCACCACCAATCTAGTTTTTTTGCTTGTTTGCCAAACTATCTGCATTTAACTTTTTTTTTCGAAAAATTCATTTAACTCCAATCACTTTTCTATCTTGGGGTCTTTCCACGAGCTTCCAAGTTTGGTTATTTTCTATCATGGTTAGATCCTCCTTCATTTCATTTTTCAAATTTTGATCTATTCTTACTTCCTCATATTTAGAAGATTCAAAAAAAGAAACATTGCATTCTTATAAATACCATAGAGTGACATTGTTTCCCTAATAGGTTGATCATCCACCAAGTCATAATCAAGTTGTGAATTATTGTTTTTAACTCGAGACACCCCATTCCATTGCTATTGATCATCCTCATGGAAATTGAACGTCTCTACTTACCATAATCTTCCCTGATTGAGGATTAAAGATCCTATAAACTTTAGAAAATAAGCTATAGCTAATGATGATTCCCAAATCTTCCTTCTTATCTAGCTTGTCTCTCTTAACCTTTACTACAAAAAAAAGGCTAATTTGCAAAGGTTTATTTATGTAAATTCTAAAAGACTCCATTATAAAATTATTTTATAGTGCTTATTTTAATCCATGGGATATAATTTATTTTGTGACAGTTTTAGTACTGGGGCTTGTGATAATATCTGCCAATTGGACCACTTTGTGAGTGTTTGTGAACGCCACAATTTATTATAATTTGTAGCCACAATTCATAAGGATTTGTTGCACTTGTAAAAAATAGGAAATTAATCAAAAAAACGTGAAAATCAGAAAACATTTTAGAAAACAAGGTAATCATGGAAAGAAGAAATACAACAGATTGTATACATTGCATGTTTAATTACTATGAGAAGAGCAAATTAAGTTCTAAATTGAATTGCGGAATCAAAGTACAAACAATTTAGATATTTATGTTCATTCTTTCAAGAGAATGAAATAATAGATGAAGATGTTAGTCCGATAATATGTAATTGAATGGTTAAAATAAAAAATTTGTGTGTGATAAATATATATATATATATATAAATAAGATATTGAGACTATATTGTGTGAGTTATAAACCCTTTTAGAGTGTAGTTATTCAAGTTCTAAAATCATATTTACGGGGTTACGAATTACAACAAATTGATTTTAAAAATCACAACAAATTGCAAATTTATTTTGGGGTGGACGTAATGGAGGCTCTATAAAACCATCACAAATATGCTCATGACATAGGTAGTTGTGGCAGTTTCTAAAATCGCCTCAATTATTTTTATGTCGGTCAAATACTCACACAAATCGATAAAAAACCCTCAAATAAATGACCATTTTTTGTAGTTAAGAAAAACATAGACATTTAAATATCTTGAGTTATTTCAAAAAAAAAATTGACACTGTACAATGCATCCAAAGGAGTCTTTCCTTCCATTGCCCGCGTAGGCCGTCTAATCAACAAGACAACATCAGTCTTTGTTCCTTCAGCCCAAAACTTCTTTTGTAGATACTTCACATCAAATAAGCATCTCGACATCTCCATGATTGTTTTACTATTTCTATCACTCATTTCATTTTTCTGTGGAGAATAAGGGACACTAAGCTGGTGCTCATTTCAACCTTCTTCTAAAAAACGAATTGAACATATCTGAGGTATATTCATTTACATCATCGGACCTGATGACCTGAATCTTGCACCACTTATTTTCTATCCAAGCTTTTAACTTCATAATAATTCCAGCAGTTTCCGACTAAAACTTCATAAAATAAATCCAATACATTGTTGTTAGATCATCAATTAAGATAACATAATACTTGCTTCCATTAAGTGATGGAGTTTTTTATGGACCACAATGATCGATATGAATGAGTTGTAACTGTTCTATAGCTGACCAAGTGAAACTTTTAAATGGAAGTCTAGTATGCTTGCATAGCACGCAATCCCTACAATTAAAGGAGTTCTCCTCCAAGTTTGCTAAACCATTTACCATTTTTCTCCTTTGCATAAACAATCAATCTTTGTGATGGAAGTGCCCCAACCTTTTGTGCAATGTTTCTTCTACATTGATTTGGCTTGGAAAAGATATGTGTTCCTCGTTGAATGGATTCAAGGAAAAAAAATTTACCGTAAGTTTAAGTTAGATTATTTCCTACACACTAGAATTACTGATTAGGCACACTTTATCTTCAAATAATAATTTCAATCCATTATCTAGGAGTTTCCCAACACTAAATAAACTCTGATCAATTTCAGGAACAAATAAAACTTAATATATAAGTTTTGTACCTTTGTAACTTTCAATTGCTACGATCCCCTTTCTTTATTCTGGGAGGTATTCTACATTTATAATCCTTACTCTTAATTTAGTTGATCTGTCAACTTCCGTGAGAAGATTTAATTACTGGTCATGTTATTCGTACAACGATTTTCAACAAGTCAACTTTCACATGAAATTTTGCCTGCGAAAGAGGTGGCCACAAATAGATGATCTTCTTCTTGTTGTTCTGCAATTCTGTTTGCAGATAATCAACATGACCGAGCTTGTAACACTTTCTGCATTTTATATCAGATTTCCTCCAATACTTGAAGTGTGGATGATTTCTCCTCCCACAGTGTTGGTATGGAGGATATTTGCCTTCTCTGTTGTTCTTAGTTGCAGAAACACCGTTTATCGTTGTTGTCTCTTTGTAATTTCCATGATTTTCTTTCTTTCCTTTTACTTTGTTTCCCTTGGCACTTGAACCAAGCTTAAACTTGTGTTGCAAGGCTCCCTAAACTGATCCCTCATGCCTCATCATTCTTTGTTGTTCTTGTACCTGCAGTGCACTCAATAACTCTTGCAAGCTAAATTTTGACATATCTTTATTATTTTCCGATGAAATAATAATTGCCTCATATCTCTCTGGTAAAGTTACAAGTATCTTCTAAACTATTCTATTATAAGTAAGTTTATTTCCAACTATGCTTACCTTATTGGCAATACCAAGAAGCCTATCAGAATAAATCTTATGTTCATTTCCGATGTTATTAATAAACTGGACCAACAAGATGAATTGAAATATGAAGAATAACTTTTATTGAACTTCAAGTTAATGAAATAAGTAGAGGGGCAATAAAACTAACACAGAACATGGACTACTAAAAGACTGCTAATACGCCTATAAATAAACACTTTAAGATGTGTTATTGATAGTATTGTGGAATTCCACGATACAAACGATGTCAATCCACGTCCCTTTTGAGAGTTTATTTTGATACTAAATTTATTTATTTATCGCCTTTGCAAAAAAAAAAGACTTTGGAAATTTTTTATTTAGAGATCTTAGTTGCTTCTGTTTCTTACAATAAGAAATTTTAGTTTATCCAGAATAAACTAATCTTGGTGCACTAAAAAAAGCAATACTTGCACTTATTCACAGTCAATACCTAAAATGGATTCTTCATATTTGTAAATTTTGGTTCTTAAATCTTCAAAATTTAGAACATCATCATAGAAAATAATGGTTTTGCATATTTTATGTGATGAAGTTCTAAATTACGAAGAAATAAGAGCATATTTTGACACGGAAGAAGAATACATGGTATTTATTGAGCCAGATATAAGTACAGGTGTTGCTTGTGATAGCGCACCAACACTATTTCTTCCTAGATATGTCAAAACTCCTACTTTCAATTAACGAGAAGCAATCGAGATCTGATAAAAAATGTTGCAAAATTCTTTTAGGGTCAAGATGATGAGAACATTAATTTACTTGCAAGCATGAATACAATTAAAGTAGCGCACTCTAGCTACAAATCACCCAACATTCAGATTTGCTTGAAATGGAAACCGCTATTTGTTATGGTAGGAAACACTTTAAGCAAAAATCTGAACAACGTTCCTGAACTTTGCACTAGAAAATTCCAGTCTAGTTCTGGAGGACCTGAGTTACATTCCTGTCATTTGCATTCCAGGCGTTAGCTCTACGAGGAGGCATAATCGCTGAAACGTAAAATGTGGAGTTACAATAGAATTAGTTCATACCTAACGCACGATAAGAGTAACAAGAAAATAGATATTTTTCCTAAAACACCTTGCAACCTCCTTTTCATTAAATTTGTTGCACTTTACATACATGAAAAAGAACCTACTTAGTGCGGCTCTTCAGACATCCTAGGAAAATTAAACCTAATGCTCTGATACAAAGTTTGTCATGCCTCGAGATACCCTAGAGATGCGTGTAATACTCCGGAAGTCTAAAGCCTAATCTAGAGCCTAGCATAAGTATCGAAAGGTCGTGTCACTGTTTAAATTCAAAAATAGTGAATATAATTTATTTAGGAACTATATCAATCAAAACGTCAAGGAACATTCATGACCTCCGAAAACTAGTTCAATGAGGTGCTAGTGTGCCTTAGCCTATATGACTAAGTTTTAGGAGTCGAAAAATGATAAATTTTGGTGGAAGGGTGTCTAACACATATTAGAGTTAAATATAGTCGAACTTTTATGGTACGTCTCTCCAAGGAAAAACCCAAGGGTCGTTGAGGAGAACCCTTGCAATTTGGCAAAAAGCTTCCAAAAGTAATGTCAACAAACAAGTGCAAACGATGGATCGTGGGTCAATCGGCGGGGCGGTGATGGTCACTTAGTCAAATGCATGGGATTCCTATTTTGACAAGTCTTTGACAAAAATGACGGACCAACAGGACAGTTGGTCCCTTGGCCGTCGTTTGACAAACGTACCGTAGACGTGGTCTCGTCTGTGGAGTCCACTGTTATTTTGCACGTTTTAAGGTAAGTCAAATTAATTAATTAGGTGGTTAGTTAATTATTTAGGGGTTAATGAAGTTCTAATTAAATTGGTTAGTTACCTATATAAAAACCCTAAATTAAACTAACCTAACCTTTATAATTTCCCAAACCCAAATTGCTCCTCCTTCTCTCTTCTCTCTCTCTCCCAAGTAGAAGAACACCATAGAAGTCAAGGTCAAGAGGGTTCTAGGGATATAAAGGTAAATTTTATCCATCAAACTTCATAAATAAATGAGGTGTGGGATATCTTTCACCTTTGGGATCTCTTTCCCCAAACGGTTCCTTCAAGATGATTTCAAAAACATGAAATTCAAGTGGGTTTTCTTGCAATAAAAAATTCTTCTTTTGAATTGCTTTGTTTATGATTTATTTGGGATATTATGAGTATGTTAACATTTATTATAACACAATTATGTTACTTCTTGATGTATTATTGTCAATTGTAAAAGATGATGTATTCCCCTTAACCCTATGTGGTGATTTTGAATTAAATTGTATAGTATTGACTTAATTGGTTTTGTTAGCGTGTGAATTACTATACTATGTTGTTATTATGCTAATTATTAGTAGATTGTGATATATTCTAATCCATTTATGTTAGTTCTTTATCGAGTAATTGACCTAGGCTGTGAAGTAGGTTATGGATTTGACCTATGTTTCTAATTCTAGGACATTAATTAGTGATTGATTGTTGTATAATGATTTAAATGACCTTGTTATTATGTTGGTTACTATGATGTGATGCTATTATACCATTTTTGGGTTAATTTGGAGGTTGATAGTAAGACCTTGATGATGGTATTGTGAAGGAGATTGAGTAAGTCTTGTGATTTCCATTCTATACTTCATGTGTGATTACTTGTGATTAAATGATGATGTTATATTGAAGTATACCTTATATTAATATTGATATGGTAGGTATAATGTTCAATTGAAATGTCTTGAACTATGGATTATGAGTTTTTGGCTAAGATTCATATATTATAAGGATGGTGATAACTTAAGAATGTGTCTTATTATGATGTGACTATGTAAATATGCTAACCTCACTTGTATGAACTTTTATGAAAGGGCAGTACTTATGCAATTCTTATTGAGCTATGATTTTGATAATTATACAAGAGATACACCCTATGACCTACATTTAGCTATCATGATTAATAAAGACATTAAAGACATTTCAAAATGGACTCTACCTAGCACCGAGTGAACTAGAGTGAGGATTGTCCCTTCCCAAAAATGTAAGGTAGCATAACTAATGTACTCTTGAGATTGGGACTATAATTCATATAGCATAAAAAGGGTTCCAACTATATCTCTTAGTTCTTGAACTATGTTGCCCCTATAGGAATACTAGCTAGTGGATCCACCTAGATGTGATGTTCATGTTCTGGTACTACCTTGGCAAGTAGTCCGCCTTCCTTCGCTGAAGGGTTCCATGACACCTGATTCCACATTAGCTCATGTGGTCTATGTTGTTTTAAGCAAGATGTTCCCAAAAAGTTAAAATGAACTAAACGAATGAATTGTAACTAGGATTCCCTAAGGGGTTCAGCTTAGTCTAAGTAGGGGTATGAGACTCTACGTAAACATTGCACTAGTTAGCCTTGAGGTAAGTCTTAGGAGGATGTTCTTATATATGTTTATGCTTATAATGGTATATCATATGTATATGATGATCTTGCATATTTGTGATATTTTATGAGGATTGTTTTCACTTATGAACATGTGTTTGATTTCTAATGCTAAAGTACGATGATATGTATTCTAAATTATATGCTATGAGAAGTTGGCCATTGGTAATGGTTCTTGTTCGGTTTACATGAATGAGTAAGGTTATGGGTCTTTGCTTAGACATTGCATTAGTACATGCCATAAGGGTTCATGAGTAATGGTCTTGCTTTTGTTATGTTGTAATGAACTCTTATTCATTCTTTTTGATGTTATAGCTTGATGATAGAGTTGTCTTGATTAGGTGCTCAAATATGTTGATATGGATGTTGGCTCAACTAGACTTAGTATGGTTGGTCTGGTGATATACATGGCCTTGACTTAATGTATATGTCGTATTGATTGGTGTGGTTTTCTTGAATGTGTATAAGACTTTTCAAAGTAAAGTGCATGCTTTAATGAAATGTCCCTTTCTAGCATGATTTTATGATGTGTGTGCATATTGTCTCATACTTAGTACAAGTGGTGTACTAACCCCATTTTCTCTATTTTTCCAACATTTTAAGTTCCGGTCATTGAAGGGATTTTGAGATGACTTTTATGGAAACTAGGAATTCTCACTCATCCAAGTTGGGTAGGTCCTCCCTTTCCGAGGTCAATGCCACTACTAATCTTTTGATGTTGTTCTAGTTATAAGTCCTATAGTCCTTTCCTTTTCATTTGACTACTAAACATTGTATAGCAAATATGTGGTTTCATTACATTGATGTATGGGATATGCCCAATTGATATATTCTTATTTTAGATGGTTATGAGACGAGGCATCCATTTATGACTATGTTAAGTATCTTATATATCCATGCTCAATAAAAGTAGAAGACTATGTAATCTTCTTATATGAAGGGTCTATGTATACTCAATATAAATATATTATGTGAATGTGAGAGGTCTATGTAAACCTCAAGATAGATATAGAAAAGTTTTAATTTTTCACATTTGACCTATGAATGTAATGATATAAGCTAAGCGCCTAGTCTCAGTTCTCATAGAGGAAGACAATGTCGTTTACGTCTAAGGATGCTCCCTGGATGTGACAATGCGGACAAGGGACATATTACCATAAGTCATCCCAATCTAACTGTGACGGCAGTACATTAGCATACTATGATAAAAACACTAATGTGTAAACTTAAATAGACTGTGCGGAAGATATAAATATCAAAAAAGTGAAAATGATGGGGAATATCCATATACTAAACTGAATATATGAGAAACAGAGAGTTTAGTACAAGAGAATATTAAACTCAAATACTAAGATGAATCTAACTACAAATATACTAGAAATGTTGGGACATGCCCCAACTAGATATAGAAAAACTGAAACTAAAATACTTAAGAGTGATAAAGCTAAACATGTCACTAGTCCTCAAAGAATGAGAAATCACCGGTAATGTTGTTGAACTGAATATCGGGAATTGATCTATCCGTGATCTTAATGCTGAGGACCTAAACCAACATCATGAGAAAATGTAGCATAATATATGCGTTAGTACTTGAAGGGTATTGAGCATGAGGGATAAAGTAAAGCTGATATAAACAAATAACTGAACAAATCAAATAAAACATGAAATAATCATTAATTATAGAGACACTTAATACTGGACTATTTCAAGGCAAAGACCAAATTCCTAACATGTGGAAACTGTACTACTCACTATACCTAAATGGACAATGATACTGAGTCTAAGTGAAATGTAAGTGCTAATAATAACCGATAATAAAACAACACGATCTAATGTATACACTCCATAGAGAGGACTCAATATACCCAAAAAGTTATAGAGACATGCTGGTGTGATCACTAAAATGTTGCCTACAAATGGGACTTACAACCTACGTGTCTAGTAGTTTTGGAGACCATTTTGGGTATGCCGAACCCTAGTCCAACTAAAATATAATGCTTCTCCCAATACATTAAGTGATTAAATGACCATGGCTATTATACTGAGGAATGTAAATTATAAAAAACTGAATTAACTGAAATTTCTGAACTACGATGTGTAATTCTAGAAATAAAAAAGTATATAGTTATGGTTGTGAAATTCATGAAATACACTAAAAATAACATAAAAATATGATTTGCATCATTCTATAAGCTAAAACCCCAACAATTCTAACATTTAGAAACCCTAGGTTAAGATGGTATTAAGGGAATCAAGAATATGATTGAAAAACTAGGGACTCAATTGGTAAAAGGGGCCCTATAGTGAAATTCCACATGCCTGGTTATGAATTCCATGGGGAAATATTTCAATTTTGGGTCTGAAACAGATGAATGCTTGTTGTGTTCTTGTAACTAGGGTTGGTCAACTCTTTCTCCTTTCTTGATTCTTATTTTCTAAGTTTTGAATTTTAGGGTTAAAACGACGAGGTTTAAAATTCTAACGAAGTTGGAAAACTTTTAAATACCCTTAAATAAAAACATGAACAGTTGACAATGACACCTTCACAGACCGTTAAAAGGACCACAAATCATATAGTCAGATGTAATCTTCACTTGGACGGAGATTCTGAGGGTCTAAGATCACGGGCACTACCACAGTCAATATGAAGGACCACAGACCATGATAGTGTATGTGGTATTCACTTGGGATGTGGTCTGGGAATAACTAGTCCAACCATTAAGTATGGAACTATGACCCGTGAAGGTCTTCGTGGTCCTCACATAGTATTGGGGGTTTGAGGGCTAGGCTTTGGGAGGCTAGTGCCTCACTCTTCATGGATGCCTCCACGGTTCATCTTCAGGACCACAGCCTATGAAGGTGCTCGTGGTCTGACGTCTGGTCCGTTGAGTCCAACTCAGGACACGTGTAGGTCAACGGATAGTGGACCATATCACGAGCTCTGAACGCTACCGTGGTTCACTACTTTAGGTAGTTTTGTGCATTTTGTTAGGTCTGCTTTTTCGAGGTTTTACAATTATAACACAATGAACCAAACAAATTTAGATGTCCTATTATTTTTTTTATTCAATTCATAGCTTCAACTGGTCTCATTCCATCCACAACCTTTGTTGTTTGTCTATTTAGGAAGTACATCGATTTTTACCGCCACGGCCGAAAATAGACTTTGGAAACTTTTTCTTTTCAGATCTCAGTTGTTCTTATTCCTTAGGAGAATTTTTTTAGCATATATTGGATGTACTACTTTTTTTGAACTAATAGAAGTAAACCTGTATTTATATTTGACTCAATAGCTATTATTCTTTCTTCATGCGACTCAAATTTTGCTCTTATACACCTTCACTTCACTTCTTTTAACTACAAAACCTTTGGATTATGTTACATAAATGTAAAAGTTTGGGCTGTAAACGTCAACTTGAAGTTGAAAAGTTGTAGAAAATTTTTGGTGCACTAATTTTACAAGCCCTTGTACGGACCTAAGAAGATTTTACGGGCCGTATGAGCAAGTATTTTTTACTATTTTGGAGTTCAGTAAAAATGTTATGTCTTAGATTGGATTCCATGAGCCAGGAGTATGGCTCGTGTCTAGATATATCGGTCATGGATGAGGCTCGTTCAATAGATATAAGACATGATGAAATTTGGCATTTAAATTTCTACCCATGGCATGTACAGGTCATACAAGGAACTACAAATTTTAGATTTCTATTAGTAGTTGATCTTTAGTGAGTTGATCGTCCAGTTATTTGTTTACAACTTGGTAGTACGGCCCATCAAAGTATGTATGGACCATACATGTCCAACTTAGTTTGTAGGCCTATGGATCCTAGCCTTTGGCAAAGGGTTTCAAGCATCTTTTTAAAGGTTCTTAAAAAACATTGTTGTTCTAGGTATGTAGGGCTATTCATAGTGTTTGGATTAAGTTGGTCCCCACACCTACAACTAATTTCATTTAGTAAAGATATAAAGCTAGGGTTCTATCCAAAGTTCCATAAATTCTGAATTTTGCTTGTTTTTCTTATTCTGAGTTATGATTTCTTATCTACAGATACTATAATACTTTATAAATATTGATTCTTGTTTTTTTAATGTTATCGTCACATGAACCCTTGTTGATGAAACTAATGAAAGCCTTTATGCAATTATTTTGATACAGTGATTTCAAGATTTAATGTATGTCCAAGTATATTTTAAGCATCAATTGAGAAGATCACTTATGGTTCCAAATATAGTGTTTTTGCATGGAGAAAAGTATTCCTATTTTAAGAAGAGAATATTTAGTTTTTCAGATAAGATAACTTAAACACCATAACTTGCACCACCAGCGTATATAGGATCGTACTGTAATTAGGGTGACACCTCAACAGCCTCAAGAAGGCCTTTAGAGGATCTAAAAGTTAAGTTTCCTCCGATATCCCTGGAAGGTATAGGGTGGTTCTACCAGCACGGTTAAGATGTTGTATCATCATGAAACTCTTAGTGATAGTTTTCAGTTAGTGATACTTCATTCTTTACTTCAGCCAAATTATGTTAGTATGTCATTAAGTTCATTTAATTTAATTTGAAACACTATCTTCTTCTCAACCAAGATGTATCCACACTTTCTCAACTTGTTGGATACATTGATTTTAGGGTTTGTTGTTTTGAATTATTGTATTTTCAATTTTTTTTATTCGACTATGCATCATGTATATATCACTTATATTATTTTATGAGAAACATTTGTACATCAATAAATAAATCACTTAACCATCACCATATATTCAGATCTCAAACAAGAAATATTATGTGTACAATCTAACCTAAAACTTAAATATTTTGTATATAAAAAAAAAATATCAACCATCACAATAGATTCAGATCTCAAAGAAGAAACGATATGTATAGTGTTGACACCCATTTTTGGACATTTGTGAATTTTATGAAAAATTGCGACTTTTATGAATGATTTTGACCTTTCCGAAGGGTTGTAATTTTTCCAAGGAGTTGCCACAATAACAATTTATTCACACTATGGTTTGTTGTCCATATAATATAGGGTTTCGTTTCACTATTATTTGTAGTATTGTTCACATATGGGTTAGTCAAATTCAAATATATTAATTAAGTTTCTTATGAATTTTGTTTCTTTCCTCGAAGTTTTCTTTCCTTATATTTCATAAATCTTAAACTTTACTATAAGTCATATTGATTCATGCAACTATAGCAATTTCTTTTACCTATTTTTCGCGACATTTTTTAAACTTTTATAAAATTTCAGCAAGAATGATTGAAAATTGATCTTCTCTTTTGTCCATTTCTATATGCTTTTTCATATAAACAAAGAAAATTAATTTTAATATCAATGCGACATAACTGCTCTTGCTCCTATCATGTCCACAACTCATAACATTGCCGAAATGTTTGAATTAATTACATTTGGTTCTTGAGTAACAAAACATTTATTTCTGCCACTATTATTTGTAGGTTTTTTTCACTATAGAGCAGTCTAATTTAAATACATGAATTAACCTTCTTATGAAGTGTGTTTCATTCCTCAAAGATTTCTTCCTCTTGTTTAATGATGCTTAAATCTCTTATTGTTGTTCATAGTGATTCACGTATATATAGAATTTTTTTTTTGTTATTTTGCTGACTTTTTGAAACTTTTTCAATTAAACTAGTGAACTGCAAACTTGGATACAGCCTGACCGACTATCTTTTCGAAAATATGTTAAGCAACATGTGTTTTTTTTCCTCATTGTTAAGAAAGAAAGGCCATCATTACTATTATTGGTGGATATTCTGAGTTCAAGTTCTCACAAAATTATATTGTGATATTTTAATATGTTATGTGTCATGGTTTAGAATATCCAGTTATGAACAGTGTCATTTGGTTAACACCTACTGCTTGGTTCATAATAGCATTAATTTTTTGCAACTGCATACTTGTCAGGCCCTGAAACCTACACCTTGGGAGAGATTGACATTCGTTGACCATTGCTGGCCTCGAGCAGACCCTTGGACTGACTTACTTACATCATAGTAAGAAAACAATCACACTTATAATGATAAAAGAACTTATTTGAACTGAATAATAAAATAACTGGAATGTTTTTATGATTTAAACATTCAACTTGGCAAAAAGGGCAACCCAAGTCTTTAACATAAGAATGAAAATGTAAACACTACTAAACAATTATTTGTCTATGAAACTCAGAATTGACTGAGATTGATGTTAGGACAAATCCCACAACGTCCTATTGAGCTAACTATAAAACACTAGAAGATGTCATCCGGAGTGCAAGGCGGCTCACCAACTGACTCTGGAGTGCTAAACTGGATAAACAGTGCTCTGGATGCAGATCCTCGTTACCTGCGTTTGCATCATAATACAATGCAGGTCAACTGACATCAGTACGGGGAATATATGAGTATGCGAGTTGCAATGCTAATACAACATAGGCTAGAAAGAGATCTTAAAGAACACTTAACTTGAATCTTCTCAACACATGAATACTTACTAAACTCATTTCACTATAATGAAGGTTTTAAACAAGTTCCATATAAATAAAAACTGTTTAAAAACATACTGTAAATTTTGTGTGTATGCAAAGATACAAGAAACTCTAAGATGTATATAAAAATACGATGAAATGATGTATACAATAATTGATACGGGAGTTTTTCTAATTGACATTCATCACATAAGAGCAATACTTATGATACAATGATCTACCTCACATTACAAGAGCATCCTATACCCGGCCAAAGGTTTAATACGTTAACCTCCTATTGGATCCACAAGTCTACTGTGAAAATGGTTCATCTAAAAAGTATGAACCTTTTCTACCCATGATGACCACATGGTTTATGGGGGCTGTGAGTTGTCTGAACTCTCCGGCATATCGATTCCCACTACTACTCACAACATATACTGGCTTTCATGTTTCTAAAACATACTTACTTTTGTGATTTGAGATTAGTGATCAAAATCATAGCTCAAGGTTATCTTGGAAATCTCAGTTTCCCTACTAGCATCAATTAGAAAGCTATTACTCTTTTCTAAAAACTAGCCCGAATGCTCTTTGAAAATCTCACTTTCCAATCTTGTTTATATGTGAAAACAATTCTTTTAAACCTCTTTGGTAATATATATAGTCCCCATGTACTTGTTTGAAGAAATAACTTCAATCTTCACTCTTTATTAAACTCAAAACATAAGTCTTGACACAAAGCTAAAACGGTTGTAAAAGACTTATGAAACTTGAAATGACTCCTCTTATTTAACTCTTGTTTTCTCTTAACTTTAATTCTTAACTGCTCTTGACTTGACTCTTAAATGATCCTTGAATTGAATTATCGATTCAAGGATTAGGATTTCTGTTTAGAAAGATCTCGTGATGTTTAAGAATAATTCTAGGTAGCTAAACATGAAAAAATTTGGAAATTAATATTTGGAGGTAGGTTCGCGATGCGGAGGTATTTTTAAATTATGGTTCATAAAATGTCTATAGAGGCAGAACACTTTGTATCAGCTCCGCGACGCTCAGCTAAATTTTTTATTTTGGGAACAGGTTGCCAGATGTGTTCCCATGTAAAAATTTCGCTCATCCATGTTTGTACTTCGTTTTTCTTGTCTTATTCACCCAAACTCGGTTCTTTTTCCTAAATCACTTTTACATACATACAACCAAAAAATATACCTAAGCACCTAACCCAAAACGACCGAATAATGCAATTTAACGAACTCAAAAACTTCACAACTCAGGCAATTCGAGATTAGTGAATAAAATCGAGAAGTAGGCATCAAGATCATCAATATTTTAATGCTTTTATGATGAATCCAAACTGAAATAATATATTTCGCACGTAGGGGATCCCAATGTTATGAGAGCCTTAGAAACCTTGATAGGGATTACCCTCGACGAATTTCACTCATAAGGCTACACGTTCTTTGCGAATTCTTGATTTATCTCCCTTTTTGTTCCTGTTTTCTCTCTTCTCTAAGCCCTAAGAGTAACTATAACTTTTCCAAAGTGATCTAAGACTTTATTTTACCCTTATAAACCTCTAAAATTAAATAGGAAATTAATTGGTGAAAAGACTAGTTTTCCCTTCCCTAAATCCGGATTGGAACTTTCCCCAATTCAACAACCCAACATTTCAAGGGCATAACTCAGTCATGCAATATGAAACTCGCGCAAACTCGGGTGTGTTAGAAAGATATTCATAAGGGCTTTCAAAACATATGAAAAAATTCTATAATGCATCATGAGATAGAAGTTATTCCATTTGAAAATGGTCAAATCTCACTTTCTTAACCAAGACAAAATTTTCAGATTTTTCCTTTTTCTTTCCAAAAATGATTATTTTTAGTTTCTTATATATTTCGAATTGTGAGATCTCACAATACTATAACCATAAAAAAAATATGGTTCAATTCCAAATATATTGGGGTCGGTGATGTCAAAGTTAAGCAATAGTAATGACTATTATGAGACAATGAGCAAACCATTTATGACATACTATAATAAAAAAGATATTTGTGGAGGTTAATAAGAAAGGAGCCGATGATCTCCATTTAAATTTAGTTAATTATGTTTTTTATGGACATTTTCATGGAGATTTTCAGATAGTTCTTTCTTTTTTTCTTACTCTAAAATCTCTCTATGAATCATATTTTTATATAAAAAAACGAAAATTTTAAAAAAATATAGCCCTTTATTATTTCAAAGAACACTTTGCCTTAACAAAAAATATTTTTGACAATGTAGCGTTTTTATAAAAAATATGAATATTATAAAATGATCATATTTAGTCTTCATATAATAGTTCAATCTCGTGCGAAACACGAATAATTTACCTAGTATATATATAAAGGAGAACCCTTAGCCACCTGCGTGGCGCCACCAAAAATCAGGATTCCCTTTTAATTTATTTTATTCGAAAAGCTACTCTTCTCCTTTTCTGAAAAGTTGTGACTATTATGAAAAGTTGTGTCTTTTATGAAAGGTTATAACCTTTTCGAAGGTTCTAACTTTTCCTAAGAGTAGTAACCTCTTCGAAAAGTTGTGACTTCTATGAAGAGTTGTCACATTTATGAAATATTGATATTTTTGTGAAAGGTTGTGACCTTTCCGAAATATTGTAACATTTTCAAAGAGTTGTAACATTTCCATAAGACAACATAATCATTTATTTGCACTTCCCTTAGTTGTGTATAAACAGAGGACTTCCCTTTTATTCTAAAAGAACGAAATTTTTGAACTACTTCTTCTTCTCTTCTTATGGGCAATTAAAGAGTTGTGTATGTTGCTCCGGATGAATGGCTCCCTGACACCACATTTTTGTATCAATACATATGTGAATAGAATCTTTATATCTTGAAATAATCTATTCCATTAAACATGTTACAAGAGGAGAGTAATTTTCTTAATGAGACATTGTGTATTAAATGGGCTCAATTTTTTCCATTATGTTTCATTCTATTTTTGAAGATCCTGGTATAATTTTTACAGCCATTAGTTATGTTTAATATATTAATTGTTGTTTTTTCCTGTATGCTTTAACTTTGTTGTTTACGTTTATGAAAAGTTATTGTTATAAGAATTTGTTAATATATATTAAATAACAAACGTTAATTGGGTATTTACGCAAGTTTTCTCTACTTAAATTATTGAAGGTACACTAAAACCCCGTACAAATCTATAATTTTTCATCAACAACGTAATTCCTTCACATACAAGGATGCAATTTAGTGTTCTTTTGAAAATCATCTGACAATTAATAACTTTGCATATCCATATCTTTTGGTTTTTATGTTGTTGTTATCTATTTTACTAAATTTTGAGAGTGGATATTATGAGTACATTATGATTGAAAGTTGATTGAAGTGTTAGTTGATTTTCTTGGGTATGTTAATACAAAAATTAGAACTTTTTTGGTTAGAATGATTTGTCATCATCACTGAATATTTCATATTTTACTCACTTTCATGTATGTTTTTTCTTGTTGTTTTGTTGTTTTTTTTAAAATTTTATTGATTATTTTTCGTTTGATATGTATATTATCTTACAATGACACAACTTTCCAATCTTATAATGATTTTCTTTTTTTCCTACTCATACGGATCTTCAAAATATTTTTGGTGTGAATTATAAATATTTTCAGCAAACAGAATTTGAAGATTATAAAGCAAAACCTACTCTAACTAAAGGTAATATTTTCAACTACAAAACATATGTCTATTAAGATAGATTTGTTATCCTTCATGTTCCAAGTCATTGCTGAGTGTTTGAGTTATCTGGGTTAGACTCATTTTTTAATTTTTCATTGTTCAAGCATATTTCTTTTAGCTGAGTGTAGAATCCACCATTTTTATCTACTTGTACTTTCATAATGAAACAATTATACCATACATATTTTATAAGAAGTCATAAAGTTCCATTGATGAAACATCTAGAAGGGCTTTCAGAGCATCAGTTTATTGAAGAATATATTTCTAAAGGGCTCAACAATATTATTTTTTTTGTTGTTTCAAATTTATTTTTCTCCTTCTATAAATTTTGTTAGAGTAACAAAGTAACAATAACGAAAACAGGTGAATATTTCACCTCAGAGAACTAGACTGTCTCTAAAAAACTTATTTATTTATTGTGGTGCACATTTATTTTTGGTCTTAACTTATTTATAACTAATAATGATTATCAAAAACATTAAGGGAGACAATTAAAATTATGTACAAAAATATAAAAAGTGATGTTTAATTGTTACATTAGAACATCACTAAATTTTAAGAAGACAATTATATTATCAAACATATGTTATGATAAATTAAAGGGACACAATAGATAATGTACCAAGAAAACACCAGCCTTAGGACACTTGACATTTGTGGTATAAGTAAAATATCCTCAAGCTATCGGTTGTAGACCAGAGAAACATGGCTGAAGATAACTCTCGTTGGTGACGAATATGACCACATGAAACTATTTAGAGAATTTATACAAACTTAAGGAAGAGAAATGGTTAACAAAAAGGAAGAGAGGTGGAGCTTACAAAGAATTGGAATGTACGTTTTTACAAAAAACTTAAAACCTTGCTTGTGTCATTGGTCTATTTTCCTTTTTCTTTTGAGTTAAGGTTAGTTGATTGCACCATGCAGGTGTAAAACAATTGTGAACGGGTACAGCATATTATGTCAAACAATCGCACTTCAATTTCAATCTTCATCAATATTTACCACAAAGAAACATGGTATTGGTGGTACTACTAATATCCCCTCAAGCTATTGGCGAAAGAAGAGAAACATGACTGAGAATAAATCTACTTGGGATAAATAGGTAAACACCAAACTATTCAGAGAATTGATAAAAAGAAGTGGGAATAATATATAGTTATCATTATAATGTTGCTGATATGAGGATAGCTTATCACATTTAGAAAGGAATTGAGGATGGACTATTCATTAGTAGTGTGGCTTATTGTTTGGACTTATGGGCCTTAATTATGGATGCAGGACTGGGTTCACTTCCCATGTTTATATGTTGTCACCTGTTTATTTTTTAAAAGGTCTCCTATAACATGAATATAATTTTTTTTCAGTTTGATTATATGTTTGTGCAATAATTCCTACTATATGTATTTATTATCTGTGAATATATATATATATATATATATATATATATATATATATATATATATATATATATATACACACACACACACATACACACATATATGTAGGATATATTATGGAGCAATGGGAGAAGAATTACTATATTAGCGCAATTTAAAGAGCTAATAATGAGAGCTCGGTAGTAGCAATGACAAACAACCCTTATTAACTAGCTCTCATTATTCGCTCATGCTATTGCGCTAATATAGTAATCCTTTTCCATTCCTCCATAATCAAATCCTATATATATATATATATATATATATATATATATATATATATATATATATATATATATATATATATATATATATATATATATAAGGAATGAGGGAACAAACCTATAATCAAATTGAAAAAAACAGAAACATATTCGAGTAATGAGACCTTGTGAAGAAACTCAGTGAAAAATTTTATAAACTTGGTAAGTGAATCATGTCCCTGCTTTCCAAATTAAGGCCCACATGTCGAACAACATGCCAAACTGCTAAAGAATAGTCCATCCTCATTTACTTTTTAAATGTGCTATGCTACTCTTATACCATCAACGTTACAATGATACATATATCTAATTCCCACTTGTCTTTATTAATTCCTCGTTCACCATTATGAAAACAATAATTCGTCCTATAACAAGAATTTTAAACTTGAACCTCCTCTATTAAAGGAAAATATCTTGCATGTGTGAAGAACGTCAAAATGGTCAATCTCATACAACCTCTAAGAACAATAGTAACAAGACAGTGATATTGGGATAAAATCCCATGTCAAAAAACCAACTTGAACAAAAGATAAGAATTTTAGTAATTGGTATGCACTTAATAGGAAAAAGAAATTTATTTGGACCAAAGATAAGAACTTTAATGTGAAATATGTAAACCAGATATGTGAAAGTTGTACATTGGGAGAAAAACATTGACCACCATAAAGAAGGATTCATTCATTCGATATAATCAAGTTGTAAACCTCGAGTAGCATTAACGTTTATCAAGAAGTACACAAACATTAAAAACCTAAGCTCCATTTAGCAATGTGATTCTTAGACACTAAAATTCAACCCAAAGCAACACTCTACGTATATATAGTGGATCCTTTTAGGCTAATAAAATGGAAATCCTCCATCTCAAAGCCTAACAAATGTAGAGAGACTGTTAATAATTTTTTTAAGAGTCTGTTACCAACACAGACATTCTTATATGAAGGAATTAAGAACAAGAAATCTCCTAAATGCTTCCAATTATCGTTACGACCGTAAAATCACCAATCTTACAGTAAATTTACAACTCAAAGCAATGGACGAACAGACAGTCAACCAAAAATAATATTATAAAGAAGTTGTACAAGAAAGACTAGATATGTACTTACTTAAGAGAATATTCAATTACTTCCTCCAACATACATTTATGATCAATGTGGTTTAGGATTTCCTATCAGTAAATTGTTGATTCCCAAAACCTCGATCACGTTGATCGTACGCAAACTACTCAAATTCACTAACAAAACCTAGACCCCATAATTAGTCACGACAAAATTGCTAACCTCTGATGAAATACATACAGAATCTAAAACATAATCGATACCTTGATAACAAATACATAGTTCTTTCAAAAATCAAAACAACTTTGTTATAACATAAAAACTCCATTTCTAGAATTGAAAAGGGAAGCTTTCTCAAGCTCGGTAACGTTAGGAACAAAGTCACTCAACTAAATAGAATCACGCAAAAGAATGAGATTCATACTGGCCTAATCTAAATTCCTTGAATTTCCACCCCAACTCCAACCACTTAAAGGGTAATGTATTGTGATTCAAGATATGAAGTTGTTCAAGATTGGATGCCTATGAAACGTACTTGGAAAGATAAACAAGAATACAAATCAAAATCATCGCTAAACTCACTAAGATAAATGGAATTAATAAAAAATGGGTGAATGAGTTAAGATTTGGTACTCTTGATGAGCACAGGTGAGTTAATCAAAAATAAACTGAGGTACACGTAGTTGGTGAAAACAAGAAATCATTTGCACATTAGAGAAAATGATTCCAAGTCGAATTAGTAATGCAGATGAACTAATATAAATTTTCGGCATTCTATAGAAAAATGCGTACGCCGATTCGACATCCATTTAAGCTAATTAGCAATAAAAGTGTGAATAAAGTTGACTTGAATAACCATTGATTCAGAATTTGGATACAACATAATTTTTTCTTCTTCCCTTTCTAGAAATTTTTGAATTTAGGGTACTAGCGATTTGTGTTAGATTTTCTCCATTTCAAAATTTCAAATTAGTCTCTACTAGTTTATAGACATATAGATGTTAATAATTATCTATGGTGTTAGCTATATTTTCTTTTCATTTGCCATAATTAGATTCGGTTGGTTAAGTATCATGCACCTTAGAAAGCAGTAATAGAGCACGCATTGAAAAAAGGCATGAGCAGCGTCCGGTGGAATCAGTTTCTCATTTTTCTGAAATTGACCAATGGTTTAAGATGTCTCATGTCATAAAAAATATAAGTGGAACAACTATTTTTCTTTGTCATCTTAGATTTTTTTTACATATCGAAAGGGTCATAAAAGTAGATATTGATACCTGATTGCTATATATGCAGACCTGTAGAGAGTGATACTTGGTTGACGTCAATAGCGAAGCAGCATAATGAGACAAGAGAACCTAAGAAAACAATTGATTAGAATTCCGTTTTCATCGATCCAGATCTAGATGATTGATTAGAATTCCTTTTTTATAGATCCAAATCTAGATGATTGATTCGAATTTCTTTTTCATAGATCCAGATCTAGATGGTGGCCTTAGTACAATTAATGGGTTTCAATCCGTCGTATTTTGATTTCAGAAAATGAAGGAAAACATTGCCTTTGTTTTTGGTAAATGATCCTGATGAGATGTTAACGATAAAGTTGTTTCATTGTCTAATCTATCATGAAGAGAAGTTCGCTTTTTCCCTCATAGAACTTACTAGTGTACTTCATAAAAATAAAATTATGATCATAATCTTCTCGACAAAAGACGAACATTGGCGTAGCTAGATGAGTTATAACTACATAAAGTTCATCGGCGAAAAAGAAGAAGGAATCAGTGTGGAACTTTAGCAGTGAATAGTAAAAAGTTAGAGGAAATGAAAATTTATAGGTCAAACTTAAGAGAGAAGCGTCACAAAAAGGTTTAGTGCCACAAAAATGAGCTTGGTTAATGATGTTGGCCCAACCCAACTCCTTATTTAGATAGGGTTCACGCAATATTTTTTAACTCAACTCTACCTATATTTGATGTCTATTAATGAGAAACATAAAATCTAAATATTTTTTTTGAATCTTTTTGGTATTACTATTATTTTAAGCTAATCAAATTAATATGATACTTATCTGGGGTACGTATGAAAACAATGTAACACACGCTACTATTGTTCTTAAAACATTGAATAAAACAAAATTTTAAGTTACAATTTCTGTCAAAGTTTTGTTGCAAATATATGTATATAACGGAGAAAAGGTGTGTATTTTTTATATAAGTAGGTTAAGAGTATATGTATTTGGGGTAGTTAATAAAAAGAGCATAATTTAATGACAAAAAATAAAGAGTAATCTACGATAATAAACACTTTCGAGGATATGGAGTATCCTAAAGATAAAGTTAATATATCAAAAAGAAAATTAAATTCTCTCCTAAATTTAGTTCAATAATCAAATTTTATTCTGTTTTTTCTATTTAATTCATATTTCATTTTAAATAGGGTGTATTCTTCATTTTTTTACAATCATTAATATCTGAGATTGACAATGACATATAGTTGTGGTAGATACATTCTGAAACTTGATTTTTTAAATGTGAAAACAATTCTTTTAAACCTCTTTGGAAATATATAGTACCCATGTACTTATTTGAAGAATTAACTTCAATCTTCACTATTTATTAAACTCAAAACATAAGTCTTGACACAAAGCTAAAACGGTTGTAAAAGACTTATGAAACTTGAAATGACTCCTCTCATTTAACTCTTGTTTTCTCTTAACTTTAATTCTTAACTGCTCTTGACTTGACTCTTAAATGATCCTTGAATTGAATTATGGATTCAAGGATTAGGATTTCTGTTTATAAAGATCTCATGATGCTTAAGAATAATTCTAGGTAGCTAAACATGAAAAAATCTGGAAATCAATATTTTGTGGTAGGTTGGCGATGCGGAGGTATTTTAAAATTATGGTTCTGAAAATGTATTTAGAGGGAGAACCGTTTGTGTCAGCTCCGTGACTCTCAGCTAAATTTTTTTTTTTGAGAACAGGTTGCCAGATGCGTTCCCAAGTCAAAATTTCACTCATCCATGTTTCTACTTCGTTTTTCTTGTCTTATTCACCCAAACTCGGTTCTTTTTCCGAAATCACTTTTACATACAGTCAACCAAAAAATATACCTAAGCAGCTAACCCAAAACAACCCCATAATGCGATTTAACGAACTCAAAAACATCACAACTCAGGCAATTCGAGATTAGCAAATAAAATCGAGAAGTAGGCAATAAGATCATCAATATTTTAATGCTTTTATGATGAATCCAAACTGAATAATATATTTTGCACGTAGGGAATCCCAATGTTATGAGAGCCTTAGAAACCTTGATAGGGATCACCCTCGGCGAATTTCACTCATAAGGCTACACGTTCTTTGCGAATTCGTGATTTATCTCCCTTTCAATTCTTCTTTTCTCTCTTCTCTAAGCCCTAAGGGTAACTATGACTTTTCCAAAGTAATCTAAGACTTGATTTTACCCTTATAAACCTCTAAAACTAAATAGTAAATTAATTGGTGAAAAGACTAGTTTTCCCTTCCCTAAATTCGGATTGGGACTTTCCCCACTCCGACAACCCAACTTTCGAAGGGCATAACTAAGTCAGACAATATGGAACTCGCGCAAAATCGGTGACGTTAGAAAGATATTTATAAGGGATTTCAAACCATATGAATAAATTCCTATAATGCATGATGAGATAGAAGTTATGCCATTTGAAAATGATCAAATCTCACTTTCTTAACAAAGATAAATTTTTCCAGATTTTTCCTTTTTCTTTCCAAAATATTTTATTTTTAGTTTCTTAGATATATTTCAAATTGTAAGATGTCACAATACTATAACCATAACAAAAACTATGGTTCAATTCCAAATAAATTGGGGTCGGCGATATAAAAGTTAAGTAATAGTAATGACTATTATGAGACAATGACAAAAACCGTCTATGATACAGATTAACAATTTTAGGGTTATTTTTAACATATACATGATATGAAATACTATAATAAAAAAGAAATTTGTGAAGGTTAATAAGAAAGGATCCGAAGGTCTCCATTTGAATTTAGTTTATTATGCTTTTGTATGGACATAATGTTCCACTTTACCTGGAATGTTGTTGTTCTATGCTTTTTGGTCTCTTCTTTAATGTATCAAGTTATTTTTTTGTAACTTCTAGAAATTTAGAAAATTTTATTATTTCTAACATACTATTTTCATGGAAATTTTCAGATACTTTTTTCTTTATTTCTTACTCTAAAATCTCTCTATGAATCATATTTTTATATAAAAAAAATGAAAGTTTTAAAAAAAATATAGCCCTTTATTATTTCAGAGAACGCTTTGCCTTAACAAAACATAATTTTGACAATGTAACGTGGGTATAAAAAATATGAATATTATCAAATGATCATAATTAGTCTTCATAAAATAGTTCAATCTCGTGCGAAGCACGAATAATTTACCTAGTATATATATAAAGGAGAACCCTTAGCCACCTACATGGCGCCACCAAAAATCAAGATTCCCTTTTAATTTATTTTATTCCAAAAGTTACTCCGGTTGAATGGCTCCCTGACACCATATTTTTGTATCAATACATATGTGAATAGAATCTTTATATCTTGAAATGCTCTATTCCTTTAAACATGTTACAAGAGGAGAGTAATTTTCTTAATGAGACATTGTGTATTAAATGGGCTCAATTTTTTCCATTCTGTTTCATTCTATTTTTGAAGATCCTGGTATATTTTTTACAGCCATTAGTTATGTTTATATTATTAATTGCTGTTATTGCGTACATGCTTTGAACTTGGTTGTTTACGTTCCTGAAAAGTTATTGTTATAAGTATTTGTTAATATATATTAAATAACAACCGTTAATTGGGTATTCACGCAAGTTTTCTCTACTTAAATTATTGAAGGTTCACTAAAACCCCGTACAAATCTATAATTTTTTTCATCAACAACGTCATTCCTTCATATACAAGGATGCGATTTAGTGTTCTTTTCAAAAATCATCTGACAATTAATAACTTTGCATATCCATATCTTTTGGTTTTTATGTTGTTGTTATCTATTTTAATAAATTTTTAGAGTGGATATTATGAGTACATTATTATTGAAAGTTGATTTAAGTGTCAGTTAATTGTCTTGGGTATGTTATTAAAAAAATTAGAACTTTTCTGGTTAGAATGATTTGTCATCATCACTGAATTTTTCATATTTTACTCACTTTCATGTATGTTTTTTCTTGTTGGTTTGTTGTTTTCTTAAAAATTTATTGATTATTTTTCGTTTGATATGTATATTATCTTACAATGACACAACTTTCCATTCTTATAATGATTTTCTTTTTTTCCTACTCATACGGATCTTCAAAATATTTTTGGTGTTAATTATAAATATTTTCAGCAAACATAATTTGAAGATTAATAAGCCAAACCTACTCTAACTAATGGTAACATTTTAAACTACAAAAGGTATGTCTATTAAGATAGATTTGTTATCCTTCATGTTCAAAGTCATTGCTGAGTGTTTGAGTTGTCTGGGTTAGACTCATTTTTAATTTTTTATTGAAACAATTATAACATATATTTTTTTAACAAGTCATAAAGTTCCATTGATGAAACATCTAGAAGGGCTTTCAGCATCATTTTATTGAAGAATATATTTCTAAAGGGCTCAACAATATTATTTTTTTGTTGTTCAATTTATTTTTCTCCTTCTATAAATTTTGTTAGAGTAACAAAGTAACAATAACGAAAACAGGTGAATATTTTACCTCAAGAAGTAGACTGTCTCTAAAAAATTATTTATTTATTGTGGTGCACATTTATTTTGGTCTTACCTTATTTAACTAATAATGATTATCAAAAACTTTAAGGGAGACAATTAAAATTATGTACAAAATATAAAAAGTGATGTTTAATTGTTACATTAGAACATCACTAAATTTTAACAAGACAATTATATTATCAAACATATGTTATGATAAATCAAAGGGACACAATATATAATGTGTCAAGAAAATACTAGCCTTAGGACACTTGGCGTTTGTGTATAAGTAAAATATCCTCAAGCTATTGTTTGTAAACCATAGAAACATGGCAGAACATAACTCTCATTTGTGACGAATACGACCACATGAAACTATTTAGAGAATTTATACAAACTTGAGGAAGAAAAGTGGTTAACAAAAAGGAAGAGAAGTGGAGCTTACAAAGAATTGGAATGTCGTTTTTACAAAAACTTAAAACCTTGCTTGTGGCATTGGTCTGTTTTCCTTTTTTCTTATGAGCTAAGGTGGGTTGATTGCACCATGCAGCTTTAAAACAATTGTGAACAGCTACAGAACATTATGTCAAACAATCGCACTTCAATTTCAATTTTCATCAAAATTACCACAGAGAAACATGGGTATTGGTGGTGCTACTAATATCTCCTCAATCTATTGGGGAAAGAAGAGAAACATGGTTAGAATAAATCTACTTGGGATAAATAGGTAACACCCCAAACTTATTCACAGAATTGATAAAAAGAAGTGGGAATAATATATAGGTATCATTGTATTTTTTATTATATACGAGGATAGCTTATAACATTGAGAAAGGAATTGAGGATGGACTATTCATTAGCGGTGTGGCATGTAGTTCGGACTTATGGGCCTTAATTATGGACGCAGGCTTGGGTTGACTTCCAAAGTTTATAAGTTATCACTTTTTTTTAAAGGTCTCACACACACACACATACACACACATATGTTTTTTTTTTTAAAAGGTCTCTTATACTTGAATACAAAATTTTTTCAATTTGATTATATGTTTGTGCAATAATTCCTAATATATGATTTATTATCTGTGAATATATATATATATATATATATATATATAAAAAATATATATAT